>JAKSXO010000020.1:116561-276144 GCA_024509115.1 Crotalus helleri
CAACTCCAACTTATAAGGAGCCTCGGTTACGTCTGTCGGGGTCTCACTTGTGCACAGTTCTCCAAAGTGGGGCTGTCGTGTAAGACTTGTAGGCGGGAGATGAGAACACAACTTCGTGCTTGTTCGCGCCTGCCTCTTTTTTTTTTTTTTAAACCGGGACAAAGAGCCACCCCGCTTTTCCGGCTGGAGCTCCCCAAAGATACGAAGAGAGCCAGGGCTCTCGATTCTTCTTCCTCTCCCACTCCGATAAACACACAAACACACACACACACACACACACACACACACACACACATACCGGCCTGCCTCTCCCCCACCCCAAAAAGAGCGACCGCCTGGAGGGATTGCCAGACGGCCGGAGGGGGGGGGGGGAGAGAGAGGGGGGAAGGAGGGGGGGCGGCCGTAGAGATTGGCCAGGCGCTCTACTCGGAGGTTTACGGTAGGGAGCTGTTCTTCAGCACCAGACGCCCGGCCATCCCCGGCTCAGACGCTAGGCGCTGTCCGCGGTGCTGAACGGGAGCCGCGTTCGCCGGCGGAAGATCGCGGATGGGCTGGCGACCCCCATCCCCGCTCGTCGGGAAGCGCCGACCCAGGTTGAGCCCAGCGCGGCCGCTTCGCCCTGAAGACGGGAAGGCAGCGGCTAGGAAACGGGCCAGCTTCGGGGGCGCTGCTGCGGGCCCCCTGCCCCCTCCCCCCGGCATGAGCTGCTTTGGGGAGCGCCGCGCCGCCGAGGACAGCCTCCCGCTACCACAATCCCGCCGTCTCCATCGCCACAGACGCCGCCAGGCGATGAAGGCGCTTCTGGCGTTCTGCCTCCTCTTCGCCGCCTTTGCCGGGGCCCAGGCACAAGGTAGGCACCGCGGGCAGCAGCGGAGGGACTGCTCGGCCTCTGGCGGTTAGGGGGAAGGGGATCCTTTGGGTGTGGGTGTGGGGGTCAGGACGGAAGGAAGGGGAAGGCAGGAGAGAAAGAGAAAGAGAAAAGGGCAAAAGAGATGCGTTCCCCATTTGGTCAACCGCGCGGCTGCTGCTACTTGCCCAACACCTCCATCACTACCCAGGGCCCCTCTCTAGGTTTGGGTCAGGGCATCCCCCCCCAGCTGCTGAGGGGGGGTGTGAGAAGTGAGGAGGAGGTCATTTTAAAACTCTCTCTCTCTCTCTCTCTCTCTCTCTCTCTCTCTCTCTCTCTCTCTCTCTCTCTCTCTCTCTCTCTCTTTCTTTCTCACGGCTGTTCTGCCGTAGCTTTCCCTCCGGCTCAAATCCTTTCGCAAGGCAATTTGCCCTCTCTCGCTCCATCTTCCTTGGCCAGACCTGCCAGCGAAGCGCAGGCAGGAGCTTTCGGTCGCTAAGCTGAGGTGGGCTCCTGGCAACGGTGGTGGCAGCGGTGGGCGAGGAGGGAGCGGTGTGGCGTCCTTCGTCCAAGGACAGAGAAGCTTGCCAGGCTAGCGGGGCCAGCAAAGGATCCCCTGTCGGACCAAACTTCTCCAAGTTTGTGTCGTCAGGACTTTTTTTTAGGGGGGGGGGGGAGGAAGGAGAGGCAACCCCAGCAGGACCCCCTTCGGAAGCCACAGGTGCCCGGATGGCCCCACCCTCCTTCCACGAATATTGTCCGATCTCTCCTTGAGAATGAATCCCGCCTCTCATCTCAGTTTCGCACAGCCCAGCTTGGTCGCTATTTAAACCCGGGTTCACGCTGTGATATTTCACTGTACCCACAGAAAAACAAGGATATTTTAGGAGCTGACGGGGGGGGGGGAGAGAACACAGTTGGGAACCCCAGGTTCTGTCTTTGTTGGGGGGGGGAAGCGAAGGAGCTGATCTTTTGTTGAAATTCTCTGTGTATTTTGAGCGCGCCCGTATTTGTCACGTTCACCGGAAGCCCTGGTTGTTGGGATTTCTCTCCCATTAACTTAGTTTACAAATCAGTACCGAAGTGGCAAATAGCACCACAATAAGTGAACACATACACACACACACAGAGAGAGAGGAGGGGAGGGAGGGAGAGAGAGGGAGAGAGAAAGAGAGAAAAAGAGAGGGGGAGAGAGAAAGAGAGAGAGAAAGAGAGAGAGAGGGGAGAGAGAGGGGAGAGAGAGGGGGGAGGGAGAAGAGAGGGGGGCAGAGAGAAAGAGAAAAAGAGGGATAGGGGGAGAGAGAAAGAGAGAGAAAGAGAGAGGGAGAGGGAGGGAGAGGGGGAGAGAGAAAGAGAGAAAAAGAGGGAGAGGGAGAGAGAGAAAGAGAGAGGGAGAGGGAGGGAGAGGGGGAGAGAGAAAGAGAGAAAAAGAGGGAGAGGGAGAGAGAGAAAGAGAGAGGGAGAGGGAGGGAGAGGGGGAGAGAGAAAGAGAGAAAAAGAGGGAGAGAGGGAGAGAGAGAAAGAGAGAGGGAGAGGGAGGGAGAGGGGGAGAGAGAAAGAGAGAAAAAGAGGGAGAGAGAGAAAGAGAGAGGGAGAGGGAGGGAGAGGGGGAGAGAGAAAGAGAGAAAAAGAGGGGAGAGAGAGAAAGAGAGAGGGGAGGGAGGGAGAGGGGGAGAGAGAAAGAGAGAAAAAGAGGGAGAGAGGGAGAGAGAGAAAGAGAGAGGGAGAGGGAGGGAGAGGGGGAGAGAGAAAGAGAGAAAAAGAGGGAGAGGGAGAGAGAGAAAGAGAGAGGGAGAGGGAGGGAGAGGGGGAGAGAGAAAGAGAGAAAAAGAGGGAGAGAGGGAGAGAGAGAAAGAGAGAGGGAGAGGGAGGGAGAGGGGGAGAGAGAAAGAGAGAAAAAGAGGGAGAGAGAGAAAGAGAGAGGGAGAGGGAGGGAGAGGGGGAGAGAGAAAGAGAGAAAAAGAGGGAGAGAGGGAGAGAGAGAAAGAGAGAGGGAGAGGGAGGGAGAGGGGGAGAGAGAAAGAGAGAAAAAGAGGGAGAGAGAGAAAGAGAGAGGGAGAGGGAGGGAGAGGGGAGAGAGAAAGAGAGAAAAAGAGGGAGAGAGGGAGAGAGAGAAAGAGAGAGGGAGAGGAGGGAGAGGGGGAGAGAGAAAGAGAGAAAAAGAGGGAGAGAGAGAAAGAGAGAGGGAGAGGGAGGAGAGGGGGAGAGAGAAAGAGAGAAAAAGAGGGAGAGAGGGAGAGAGAGAAAGAGAGAGGGAGAGGGAGGGAGAGGGGGAGAGAGAAAGAGAGAAAAAGAGGGAGAGAGAGAAAGAGAGAGGGAGAGGGAGGGAGAGGGGGAGAGAGAAAGAGAGAAAAAGAGGGAGAGAGAGAAAGAGAGAGGGAGAGGGAGGGAGAGGGGGAGAGAGAAAGAGAGAAAAAGAGGGAGAGAGGGAGAGAGAGAAAGAGAGAGGGAGAGGGAGGGAGAGGGGGAGAGAGAAAGAGAGAAAAAGAGGGAGAGAGAGAAAGAGAGAGGGAGAGGAGGGAGAGGGGGAGAGAGAAAGAGAGAAAAAGAGGGAGAGAGAGAAAGAGAGAGGGAGAGGGAGGGAGAGGGGGAGAGAGAAAGAGAGAAAAAGAGGGAGAGAGGGAGAGAGAGAAGAGAGAGGGAGAGGGAGGGAGAGGGGGAGAGAGAAAGAGAGAAAAAGAGGGAGGAGAGAGAAAGAGAGAGGGAGAGGGAGGGAGAGGGGGAGAGAGAAAGAGAGAAAAAGAGGGAGAGAGCTGTTTCTGCAATCTGCATTTTGGGTTGCTCGGAGAGGAAGGTCCACTCCCCAGATTTCAAGCAGAATTCAGGAAGATTTAGAAATCATTTTTTGACCGTGAGTGACAGGCGAGGGCTCCCTGGTTAACAGGTACGGAGCCTCCCTGTCCTTAATTGGCAAGGGAGGAACACAGCTGGATTTACTTCTGAGTAACACATCAAGATTGAGTTGCCTGTGGCTCTCAACAGGAGCCTCTTTCAGGCAACAGCATCTGTTGTGAGCTTGTTGATAAGACGGGCAGGCAAGCTAAGCGAAGGTTAAAAACGAAAATAAAGCCCTTGGTTGGGTGGTCTTTTTTTCAAAGACACCCCAGGTATAAATCTCCAGAATGTGTAAATTGTTACCTTCTCAATCCTGGCAGTCCTGCGAAAGGGTTCGGGAGGGAATGGGTTTTTCACGGTGCTCGCATTCTCACGACACCCCATAACCCGATCAGACAAAGACACAAAAGGCTTTGCACAACCTGCCAAGCTGGGATGGACTTAATCCTGATTAAAATGTTTTTTTTTTTTTTGGGTGGCTTAAGAAGATGCACGAACGCACAGCCCGCCGGCGAGTCTGTGGTTCAACTTTGTTTGTGTAAATCCAGAAAAAAAAAAAGTCTTAATTTAGCTATCAGGTCAAGCGTCCTGCAGACGGGCAGTCAATGCGTTGCAGAGGTTAATAGCTTTCCCATCCATACGTCAGGAGAACAGCCGTGTTTTTGATTTATCGCCACGGATCATTGAAATAAGGAGACTGGGGTCATTGAAATCACCAACTTGGGGGTGTCTTCATTGTAACATTTAAGCCTCCTGCCCAAAAAATAAATAAACAATAAATTGCTGATCCTTACTCTTAAAAATATATATATATTAGGTAACTCGGATTAGAGAGTGATGCTCGCAAAGGCTAAACGTGCCGCCTGGGAAATGGAATTCATGCCCTCCGCAATTCCTTACTAGCAGCCTTCAAAGGAAGGTTCAATTGCACAGTGGCTTAAGAGCTCTAGATTCCGAAGGATTTAGCCAGCGATTAATCCGGGATTTTCCCTTCCCTGAGCAAACTCGATGGTTGGCCTGGGTGCTCTTTCCGACTTGATCTATTTTCTAGAAATACATGATAGTCGTGGCTCCGGGATCGCTTTCCTTAATTGCTCAAAACGTCGGCCTGTTTGGCGTTGCGTTAACCCACAAAAGTCACCCATGAATCCAGGCTGGGAAAATCTTGCCATTGGGGGCTCACGATTGTCTGCCGGGACAGCCAAAGGATCTTGAATGCTGCAGGAGAGGGATTGTTAAGAAGGTCGGCCTTCAGCAAAAATTCCTTCCTTCCTTCCTTCCTTCCTTCCTTCCTTCCTTCCTTCCTTCCTTCCTTCCTTCCTTCTTCTCCCACTTTTCCTTCCTTCCTTTCTTCTGTCTCCCACTTTTCCTTCCCTCCCTCCTTCCTTCCTTCCTTCTCCCATTCTTCCTTCCTTCCCTCCTTCTCCCACTTTTCCTTCCTTCCTTCCTCCTTCTCTGCCTCCCTTTTTTCCTTCCTTCCTTCCTTCTCCCAGTTTTCCTTCTCTCTTCTCCCTCTTTTTCCTTCTTTCCTTCCTTCCTTCTCTCTTTCTCCCTCTTTTCCTTCCTTCTCCCACTTTTCCTTCCTTCTCCTATTCTTCCTTCCTTCCCCCACTCTTCCTTCCTTCTTTCTCCCATCCTTCCTTCCTTCCTTCCTTCCTTCTCCCACTTTTCCTTCCTTCCTTCCTCCTTCTCCTTCTCCCTCTTTTTTCCTTCCTTCTGTCTTCCACTTTTCCTTCCTTCCTCCTTCTCTTTCTTCCTCTTTTTTCCTTCATTCCTTCCTTCTTTCCTTCGTTCCTTCCTTCCTTCTCCCACTTTTCCTTCCTTCCTCCTCCTTCTCCCTCTTTTTTCCTTCCTTCTCTCTTCTTCCTTTGTCCCTCCCTCCCTTCCAAAGGACAGATTGCTCTTTCTCTCTTTCCTGATACAACAGGGACTTTATTTCTGGCTCAAGAACTGATGGCCAGGTAGATTTGGAGCCCTCAGAGCCTCACCTGCTGCTTTGTCGTCAGGCAAGCCATTTAAATACCGGGCATCTCAGGTGCCCAACTCCTTAGAAAAGGGGCACAATCTTGTGTGGAAAGGAAGCATCCCTTTTCTAACGTGCCTGCTGTGGAACTGCACACCTGAAGTCCGGATTGTGGTTTTTCCAAAGACAGCCCCCCCCCACCACCTTTAGGGATGCTCTTTAAAATGTCAGCAGCCACCAGCCCTATATTTTGCCTCCGGAAACCCACAGAAGACTTCCCTGGAGACGAATCAGTGCTGCAGCCTGTGCAGTTCATTGGTGCCACTTAAGCCCTGATCCTGTCCTTGGCCACGAATGGAGGATGAACGGATGGATTGACAGCTGAGCAAGAATCTGAGTTTCAGGTTTCTTGCAAATCCCATTTGATCCTGGCTCCAGTATAAACTCTCTTCCCAGGCAGGCTGGCTCCAGGGGCACAATTTACTCGGAGGTTGTTGAGACTCTTGTAAAGGGACAAGGCAGGATTTGGGGAACACCCCCCCCATTCCCAGCTGGGGACCCAGCAGTCCTTCGGGGTGCTCACCTGCTGTGTCGCTCTCCAGCGGGATTAACCGAGTGGATTTTTGCTTTCCGGAGGCAGGAAATTCCAGCCTTCAGGACTCAGCCGTTAGGAGAACAAGGACAGGCCCAGCATCCTTCCAGATGTGATGGGATTGCTTTCTCCCAGCCAAGCTGTCCAAAGGCTGTTGGAATTCTGGGAACTGCCGTCCCCAAACATCTGGAGAACCTCAGCAGCAGGAAATGAGCAGCTTCTGTTAGGGCTGGCTGGACCCCCCCCCCAAAAAAGCTTGCAAACGGATCTGTCCAGGAGTTTCCCCCCCCCACCACCAGATTAATTTGCTCCTGTGCCTCCCTGGACAGGATCCAAGGGGAGGTAATCCCTCCTGGATAAAATGCAAGGGAATGAGTCTTAACGAGAGCCAGGGCGGGTGTGGGGGGACATGCTTTGTAAAGGTTTTTGCTCGGAATTGATTTTTTATTATCCTTTCGAAGAAAGATCTATAGGCTGGGAAGGTGGAAGAGAACGAATTAGCCTCCAATTTAGGCACTCCAAACAGTGAAACCTGAGGTTAGTCAATGAAGATGATTAGCAGGGAGAATCAAAACGGATTTCAAAATCATGCTGCAGAAGCGCAGGGTTCTTAGCTGCCTTTACGAGGCCCCCAGGGGATGGTAAGGTGTGATTTTCAACACACCTGAGCAAGAAACAAGGCCTGGGGGGGGGTGTCATAAATACAGGGAATAGGTGAGGGAGAGAATCAACATTCAGAACCGTCCCTGCATGTCTTTCCCAGCTGACCCCAAGGTTTTGGAGACTGGACTTTGTCCAGTGTTGGCTGAAATGGCCTCTATGAATTCTTCTTGACCTTAGCAGCTTGGAAATGGGACTTCAACTCCCAGAATTCCCCAGCCAGTCTGCTTGAAGAGTGTAATAGCACTCAGACTTATATACCACTTGACAGGGCTTTACAGCCCTCTTTAAGAGGTTTAAAGAGTCAGCCTATTGCCCCCAAGGATATGGGTCCTCGTGGGTGGGCTTCCCCTCCCAGAATTTGCCAGCCAGCATGCTTTAAGAGGGGTAGACCTCCACTCCCAGCATCCCCCAGCAAGCCTGCTTTAAGATAGGTGGGCTTCATTTTCCAGAATCCCCCAGACAGCCTGCTTTAAGAGGGTGGACTTCCATTCCCAGAATTCCCCATCCAGCCTGCTTTAAGAGGGGTGGACTTCCACTCCCAGGATTCCTCAGCATGTTGAACTCCATACATGTTAAAATTGCCAAGGTTAAGAAACACAGGCTTATATGATGCAGAATTATTTTGTGTCTGTGTGTGTGTGTGTGTGAGAGAGAGAGAGAGAGAGAGAGGAAGAGTGAGAGAGAAAGAGAGAGAGAGAGAGAGAGAAATATAGATAGATAGATAGATAGATAGAGAGAGAGAGAGAGAGAGAGAGAGAGAAAGACAGAGAGAGAAAAAAACAGGGAAAAATAAAAAGAGAAAGAAAGAGGGAGTCAAGCTATTCTCCAAAGTGCCTGAAGGCAGGACAAGAAGCAACCAATGGAAACTCATCAAGGAGAGAAGCAACCTAGAACTAAGGAGAAACTTCCTGACAGTGAGAACAATTAATCAGTGGAACAACCTGCCTCCAGAAGCAGTGAATGCACCAACACTGGAAGTTTTTAAGAAGAGACTGGACAGCCATTTGTCTGAAATGGTATAGGGTTTCCTGCCTGAGCAGGGGGTTGGACTCGATGACCTCCAAGGTCCCTTCCAACTTTATTATTATTATTATTATTATTATTATTATTATTATTATTATTATTAGTGAAACAAGTGAGAGAGAAAGAGAGAGGGGGAAAGGGAGAACGAGAGAGAGAGAGAGAGAAAGAGAGTGAGAGAAAAAGAGAGAGAGAGAGAAAGGGAGAGAAAGAGAGAGAGAGAGGGAGAGAGAGAGAAAGGGAGAGAGAGAGAAAGAGAGAGAGAAAAAAAGAGAGAAAGAGAGTGAGAAAGAGAGAGAGAGAGAGAGAAAGGGAGAGAAAGAGAAAGAGAGAGAGAGAAAGAGTGAGAGAAAAAGAGAGAGAGAGAAAAGGAGAGAAAGAGAGTGAGAGAGAGAAAGAGAGTGAGAGAGAGAAAGAGAAAGAAAGAGAGAGAAAGAGAGAGAGAGAAAGGGGAGAGAAAGAGAGAGAGAGAAAGAGAGAAAGAAAGAGAGAAAGATAGTGAGAGAAAAAGAGAGAAAGAGAGAGAGAGAAAGAGAGAGAGAGAGAAAGATAGTGAGAGAAAAAGAGAGAGAGAGAAAGAGAGTGAGAGAAAAAGAGAGAGAGAGAAAGAGAGAGAAAGAGAGAGAGAGAGAACTCCTGTGCATAAAGGCGACTGTTCCTTGGGATTTCTCATTTGCACAGCCCAGGCTCTCCGGCTGCACAATGCAAGGCTCCTTTCGGCTTTCGCAGCTCAAGGATGATCTGGCCAGCTCCCTCCCCCCGTCCCCCCCCCCTCAAATCCTCTGGCCAGATGGGCTTCACAGCTGTGCATCTTTGGACAAGTCAGCCGTGCCAAGCTTGGGGATGAGGGACCCGGCCCGCTTGGTGCCTGCTTATTTCCAAAACGAGGTCGCCCACGAGGAGAGGCTCCCCTAGGAGGCTGGCCTATGCACTGGGGCCTATGCACTGGGGCAGGCTGTGTGTGTGTTTGTGCCTGGGTGTCTGCGCCTGTGTGTGTCTTTGTGTTTGTGTCTAAGTAAGGACAGCAAGCAGGGGTCCTGGCTAGAAAGCAGAGAATCAGAGATCCAGATGTTCTTTGCCAGAACCAGGTTGGAAAAGTCTTTAAAAACCTGTTTCTCTCTCTTCCCCCCCCCCGTTTTTGGGTTAGGGAGGGGGGAACGTTTCTTACATAATGTGACATGTTCCCTGGAGGCTTTTGTCTCTCACAGAGGCTTCTGCCTTGACTTGGTTGCATGTTTTGTTCCAGCTGGTTTTCAATATTGCACGCTGCCCAGAATCCTTAGGGCAGGGGTCTTCCAACTTGGCCCTTTGATGACCTGTGGACTTCAACTCCCAGAATTCCTCAGCCAGGATGCTTTAAGACAGGGGTCTGCCAACTTAGCCTTTTGATGACCTGTGAACTTCAACTCCCAGAATTCCTCAGGAAAGCTGGCTGAGGAATTCTGGGAGCTGAAGTCCACAAGTCGTAAAAGGGCCAAGTTTGAAGACCCCTGCTTTAGGGAGTCAGGTGCTCTTTTAAATTAGATGGATAGATAGATAGATACAGGGTGGAGGGATGGAGGTAGGGATGGATGGATGGATGGATTTATGGAAAGATAAAGAGGTAAGATGGATGGATGGATGAAGAAATAAAGAGATAGAGAGATTGGGTAGATGGATGGATGAATGGATGGAGATTGGATGGATGGATGGAGGGAGGGATTTATGGAGAGATAAAGAGGTAAGATGGATGGATGGAGAAATAAAGAGATAGAGAGATTGGATAGATGGATGGACGAATGGATGGCGATTGGATGGATGGATGGATTTATGGAGAGATAAAGAGGTAAAATGGATGGATGGAGAAATGAAGAGATAGAGAGATTGGATAGATGGATGGATGAATGGATGGAGATTGGATGGATGGAGGGAGGGAGGGAGGGAGGGATTTATGGGGAGTTAAAGAGGTAAGATGGATGGATGGAGAAATAAAGAGATAGAGAGATTGGATAGATGGATGGATTTATGGAGAGATAAAGAGATTGGATGGATGGATGGATGGATGGATGGATGGATGGATGGATGGATAGATAGATAAAGAGATAGTAAAGAATGGATGGATAGATGAATGATAAGGAGGAAGAGAGAGAGAGAGAGAGAGAGAATCCCTTGATGAGTTAAAACACCTTGAATGAGATGGAATAATATACACCCTTAATTAACATACTGTGGAACTACAATACCCCAGTACCACAAAGCACATCTTGAGGACCAGCTGGAATCTAGGCAGAATCGGCCCCTAAGGCAGAAGTTCCTTGTTCAATCCTTGGCCCTGGGTGCAAAATCTGGGGAAATCCATTCGCTGCCTGAGTCTCTGGACTGGGCAAGGCTATGGTTTAAGCAAACTGTGGTAGCTCTCCAGATGTTTAATTGGTTGGTTGGTTTGTTCAGTTCCTGTATCTGCCCATCACGGCTGAGGGACTCTGGGTGGAAATTTCAAAGTGTCTAGGCTGGACCTCTGAACTGGCAACCCAAGGCTAATGGAAGTGAGAAAACAATAACAATCTCTTGGGTTTCCTGTGTTGAGGAAAAGTCTTCATCGGGGTTCAGTCCAAGCCGGGAATAAACAACATGGCGACTGCTTTGGAAAGAAGTTTACAGTTTATTGAAGCGGAGAGCCAGACAGAAAGATGGATTGGGAAGAAAAGAGAGTAAGCACATGTAGGGAATGGATTTTTATACCCTCTGGAGCCTTTTGTTTGGAGTCGTTCCTGTGTCATGGACTTTGACCTGAGTCGGAGTGTGCCTTTCTGGTATTCTGATGGTGGTGGGTTAATCCTAATGTCCCAAGGGTCATATCCTGCTTCCCTGGGGCTGTGGCTGATGACTCTTAGATTTTTGGTGTTGATTCTAGGGATCTTTCTTCCTAATTCCAGTTTCCTGATTCCAGTCTTTCTTACAAGATTATCATCTGCAATTCTGCAGTCTTGGTTTCTGCTTGAGACAGAGAGACTTGGGGGCGGGGTTGGTTTCTGCTTTTAAAATGCTTTAGGGAACTATATTTTGCCCTTTTAATATTTCCTTCTCTGGGGGGCTGACTTCCCACACCTACTTGAGCAGGGGGTTGGACTAGAAGACCTCCAGGATCCCTTTCAACTCTGTTACTCTGTTATTCTGTTACTCTGTTATCCTGTTCCTGTTATTTTGTTACTCTGTTGCTCTGTTACTCTATTACTCTGTTATTCTATTACTGTTATTCTGTTACTCTGTTATTCAGTTATTCTGTTACTTTGGTTTTTTTTTTATTGAAAAGTTTTATAAAAATTACAGTATACACCCCAAAACCCACCCACCCCTAAACCCCCCCTCTCCCTCCCCCACTTCCCAGAGCTGAGTACAGGGTTACAAATATAATAATCAAACTCTAACTAACATTAACCAACTATATAAATAACCAAGTCCATAATGCGTTTTAACTCCCCTTTAACATAGGTATAAACAAATTAAAAGTAAACATAATAATATAAATAAGTCAATATTATTAAACAATACAATATTCTGTTATCTAGATGTAGCTCCAAGGGTGAAATCTGCAGGGTAGGAAAGCAAGAGCAGGACCAGAGCATCCCCTTAAAAAAAAAAAAAAGGAGAGTCACTCTTTCTGGACAAAAAGAGCTGTTAAGCTCTGGAACTATCGGCTGAGATGGCCAGGGGTCTCCCCCTTGCTGGAGTTTCTCAAATGGGCGACCACAGTTAGGGATGGCTGGCCAGATTCCGGTGCTGAGTAGGGAACCAGCTAGATGACCTCAAGAGTTCGTGCTAGGCACGGCAATAAGCTGCCCAGGATCCTTGGGGGTAGGAAGTGTGCACTTATGAATGAATGAATGAAGGAAGGAAGGAATGAATGAATGACTCCATTGATCCATCAATCCATCCATCTGTTTTGCAGTAATTCAGTCACTCGCTAACAACACTGCCCGACGGTGGTGGGCAGTTAAGAAGCACGAAATATAAATGTACCGAAGTAGATCGATGGATTGACGGATTGACGGATGGATTGATTCGCTCATGTCAAGTCTGCGAAGCTCTTGTTTACTTACACACTTTATTTCTTTTTAACGCCGCCCTACGATGAGTCAAGCCGCGGAATAAGATAGATAGATAGATAAATAAATAAATCTTCACAGACCCCAGACGCACAAATGGAGTAAACGAACGAACGAACGGGCTCCTTCATCCATCCACCCATCCACCCATCAATCTCTTCTGTAGGAATTCAGTCCCAAAGCCAACAGCCAGGGCTTCGCAAGACTTTGGCATGAGTACGTACTATACAAATGGCTATACTGCAGGCAAAATAAAAATAAATGTGTTTTATTAGCGATCCCTTCGTTTATTAAATTTATACGCTGCCCATCTCACTGCCCAAAGCGATTCTGGGTGGCTTGCCGTCCGATAAAAGCAGAAACATTTAAAAACGAAAATAAAATGAAAACAAACAGGGACCAGATTAAAAAGAGATCCCGCGTGCGTGCAATGCAGAGTATCTGCTTTCCTGCAGAACAAATGCGGGGTTATTCTGCAGGCTGCAATGGCTGGGCTGCCAAGAGATAGAGAAAAAGCGTATTTTTTTGGAGGGGGTTTGCAATCTTGCCGTTGCCTAGATTTTTTTTTTCCAGAGTGGCTGTCACAGGGAGCCATTTGTGCAAGGCGAGGGGCGGGTGGGTGGGGGGAAAAAGGAGTGGGTGGGCCTTTCCTGGTCTTACGTTATCCAAAGGAGAGCCGGATAATTCATCCGGGGTGCAATTTTAAGTGTCACCTGCTTGTCAGGGCGGATTAAGCCACCTCTGCCTGTTTAGTCCTGGCTTGTGACAGTGCAGAGGGTAACCCTGGGTGACGGTGAAAGAAGGAGCGGGATCCAAGAGGATGGAGACCGTGAGAGATCCAGCCGGGTTGGGGGCTGCTTCCCTAAAGTCCCTGGGATTCTGCAGTTCGAAGGAAGGCCGAGAGTCTGGACGGTGGGCCCAAGGGCCAAAGGTGACTTCCGGCTGCAGAAGGTCAGCTAGGATTCAGCCCAACTGGAGTTCCCATCCTGGGAGGAAGTTTGGAGGGGGAGGGGGCATAAGAGAAAGAAGGAGCCCGCCTCGCGGGAAAATCTGCATTTTTATCCTAGGACAGGTCATGTAAGAGGGTGATTCCTGTCCTTGTGGCATTTGGACAGGCAATTTCAGCTCTCTCCCCGACAGCATGAAGTCTTGCTCTCCTTCCTTCCTTTTTTTTTCTTTCTTTCCTTCTGTTCTTCCTTCCTTGTTTCTCATGTTCCATCTTCCCTTCCTCCCTGCCTCCCTCAATCTTTCCTCCCTCCCTCCCTTCCTCCTTTCTCATCTTCCTTCCCTTCCTTCCTTTCCTTCCTTCCTTCCATCCTTCCTAACACCCTTCTTAGTTACTTTCCTTCTTCCCTCCCTCCTTTTCTCCTCCCTCCCTCCCTCCCTCCCTCCCTCTCTATTTATTTACTTCCTATCTTCTTTTTCCTTTTCTCATTTTTCTTCTTTTCCTCCTTCCCTCCCTTCCCTTCTTTCTAATCTTCCTTCCTTCTTCTTCTCTTTCCTTCCTTCTTCCTTCCTTCCCTTCCTTTCTCATCTTCCTCCCTTCCTTCTTCCCCTTTCTTTCCTTCTTCCTTCCTTCCTTCTTCCCTTCCTCCCTCTTTCTTTCCTTCCTTCCTTCCCTCCTTTTTTCCTTCCCTTCCTCCTTTCTCATTTTTCTTCCCTTCCTCCCTTCCTCTCACCCTCCCTCCCTCCCTTTCTTTCCTTCCTCCCTTCCTCCCTTTCTTTCCTTCCTTCCTTCCTTCCTTCCCTCCCTCCTTCCTTCCTCCTTTCTCATCTTCCTTCCCTTCCATTCCTTCCTTCCTTTCTCCCTCCCTCCCTCCTTCCCTCCCTCCCTCTTTCTTCCTTCCTTCCTTTCTTTCTTTCTTTCTTTCTTTCTTTCTTTCTTCCTTTCTTTCTTTCTTTCTTTCTTTCCTTCCTTCCCTCCTTCCCTTCCTCCTTTCTCCTCTCCCTCCCTCCTTCCCTCTTCTCTGGCTGGGGAATTGTGAGTGTTGAGGTCCACACATCTGCTCCAACCCCAGGCGAGGCGAGAGTCCCTCCATCAGACGCAGCCAGCTGGATCGTCTCATTCCAGACTTTCCCTTGAAACCTGGTCCAATCATCAGTCTTGGGGGGCCCATGGAAACGGGGAGCCTGCATAACGCTTCTCTTGGGGGCAAGATTTTGAATGGAGCCTCCCGTGCCTTCCTTTACCGTTTTCCATCTTTCCAAGGATTTTTACTGGCTTGGTTTGAGTGGTCCACGCCCCCAGCTTAGCGTAATAAACACTATAATGAGGTTAATAAATAAATAAATAGAATAAAGAGGTCACCTTAAGACAGGGAACGGCTTGGGACTCGGTTGTGGCTGTGGAGCCCAGGCCTAGATTTCAGCAATGGGAGTGGCCGTTTTTGAAATCAGCCCGTTGTCGTCTTGTGAAACGGAGAATTTGAAGAGGGTATACACAGTGTTGAACTGATTAATTTGGGGGGAAAGGAATGGGTGTGTGTATGTGGGGGGGGGGTCTCAAAACAAATGGAGCCCCGTCAAAGGCACACCGCACAGTTTCTGACTTACAGCAGCTTGTTTAGTGACAGTTTGAAGTCACAACGGCACTGAAAAAAGCCACTTTGGACTGCTTTTCACCCTTAACAACTGTTGCTGCACCTTTGCGGTCCCGTGATCAAAATTCAGACGTTTGGCCGCTGACTCGTATTTACAAAAAAAAAAGCCTTTGCTTTCTTTGATTATTTTTGCTTTCTTTTGATTGTGTTCTTATTTCCTTTTTCTTATTGTGTTGTATTTTATGGTATGTTTATTATTTTATTTTTAAAAATCCCCACAGCGTCTTTCTCCCTTAAGTGACTCTGTGCAGTTCACAATAACGTATTAAAACAATTATGCTGGGCAGAGCCACCTCTAGAGCAAGACTGGCAGCATATTTAAATTTAATAAGTAAATAATAAGTCAATACATTGAGGTTGTTAGGGTCAGTCAGAGGAAGATTTGGAAAGGATGCACCCAAAAAAGTCCGGAAGCAAATCATTTGAGGCCAGGCAGCTCTCAATTTCCATGTCTTTTACAAGTGTATCATTTATTTATTTATTTTGCTTTTCTCAGTTCCTCGTGTTTGCAAATATCTCAAGTTTGGTTCGCTGATCTAGAGAAGGTTGGGATTCTTTCCTTTTTTTAAAAAAGTATGCATTAACTGTTAAATGGATTTCGATTCATCCTTCTCTGAGTGATTTTCTTTGCAATTTTGCCTCGTGGACGCATTTCCTTAACGTTTCCATAATACAATTTACTTTGAACATTCTTCTCATGAATATATGGCTTCTGTGTACCGACTTCCCGGGCCTGCAGTTTTTCAAATCTTATTAATAAGCAAACGGTGTTGGGAAATGGGCAGATCCGTGACTTTTAAAGGATAGGGACTTTTTGATTCCGAAGTTAGGATGGTGGTGTCAACGCTGCAAATATTGTATATTCTTGCTTTTGACAATATGTAGAATTGTCCGGTAATTATGGGGTTAATACAGAGCAGAAGGGGGGGTTGGGGGGAAAAGCCCTGGAAAGAGAGAGGAAGGAAACCTTTGACCTTCACACTAACTGGATAATGTGAGATATGACGGCTAATTTAGGGAGTAAACATGCTGATAATTTAACTGCTCAGAGGAAGAGAACTTAGATGCTAGCATCCCTCCGTTATGCCTGTGCCGACATTTTGTAACAATAAAAGACTTTTAGGAAAATAAATGCCTGGAAATTCTTGAGAGTGTTTCATTAGCCGGACACCATAGACAAGGTGGACTTCCTAATCCTCGCCTTAATCAGCAATTCTTAAACCTCTTCAGCACCCAAGTTCCCGATGCTTACCTCCACACTCAGTCTGGCTGGCTAGAAAATTCTGGGGATCGAAATCCACCCACCTTAAAGCATGCCGGCTGGGGGATTCTGGGAGTTGAAGTCCGTTGGTCTTAAGGCATGCTGGTTGGGTGATTTTGGGAGTTGAAGTCCATCAAAGCAGAGGAATTCTGGGAGTTGAAGTCCACCCACCTTAAAGAATGCTGGTTGGAGGATTCTGGGAGTTGAAGTCCCCCCCCCACCTTAAAACAAGCCAACAGGGGAATTCTGGGAATTTAAGACCACCTGTCTTAAAAACATGATGGCTGGGCAATTCTGGGAGCTGAAATGCAGACACCGTAAAGTTGGCAAACTTGAGTAACCCTGGCTTAGTGCATCGTTTGAACCATGCTTAAGCAAACCATGATTCAGCATGAATAATGAACCTGTTCCATGAATGCAGAAAACTGCCTTTTTTTACAGGACCAAAATTAAACTGTGAAAGGAGTTGCTTGCCCATTCAGCTCTGGCTTTCAACCCTGGACCTTCTATCTGAATCACATCCCTGTCTTCTACTGAATCCATCTAGTCAGCCAGTACCACAGTGTTCACAGGACCCACCAAATCTCAGCCTTAAGATAATAATGATAATGATAATGGTAGTGATGATGATGATGATGATGATGATAATAATAAGAAGAAGAAGAAGGAGGAGGAGGAGGAGGAGGAGGAAGAAGAAGAAGAAGAAGAAGAAGAAGAAGAAGAAGAAGAAGAAGAAGAAGAAGGAAGAAGAAGAAGAAGAAGGAAGAAGAAGAAGAAGAAGTCTGGATAGTGGACGTGGCAGTTCCTGGAGACAGCAGAATAGATGAGAAAGAACTGGAGAAGATAACAAAATACAAAGACCTACAAATAGAAATAGAAAGACTGTGGCAAAGGCAAGCAAGGGTAGTACCAATAGTAATAGGCGTCTTGGGTGCAATCCCAAAACAACTGGAGCACCACTTGAACACCATCATCGGCATTGACAAATTCGCCATCAGTAAATTGCAAAAGGTGGCCTTACTAGGAACCGCTTCCATCCTGCGACTGTAATACCATCAAACATCCACATCTGCCTATCCCAGGTCCTTGGTAAGGACTCAATAGGTAGACAAAAATGCCAAATCCAGTCTGAACATCTGGCTGACTGTGTGATCATCATCATCATCAATAATAATAATAATAATAAAATTGGAAGGGGCCCTGGAGGTCATCAACCCCCTGATCAGGCAGGAAACCCTATACCATTTCAGACAAATGGCTGTCCAGTCTCTTCTTTAAAACTTCCAGTGTTCACAACTTCTGGAGGCAAGGAGTTCCACTGGTTAATTATTCTAACTGTCAGGAAGTTTCTCCTTAGTTCCAGGTTGCTTCTCTCCTTGATTAGGTCAAGATCACCTCTTGAATCTCAGGAGGTGAAGAACAGTTGAAAGCCTTCCATAGTTAATTCCAGTGGTGGGATTCAAATATTTGAACAACCGGTTCTCTGTGCTGATGCCGCTTCCAGAAGTCCATTCTGGGCCTGGGCAACAAAAAATTAGCTACTGGTTCTGCCGAAGTGGTGCAAATCCCACCACTGGTTAATTCCTAATGAAGGAAAAGAATCTGCACACCACAGGCTTAAGAAATGAAGAGCAAAGCTCCCTTATTTCTGCTTTAGTTCAATCTTCTCAAGAAGATTGTTTGCTTTTCACCAGTCAGTTGTAAAGTGTAGGATGAAGGCGCAGGATTGGTTCTTGAGAAAGAAACACAATAAGACTGAATTTGTTTAAATCTCTAGAAACCAAATAAATTGCCTCTTAGAATAGGAAAGGAACTGGATTTAAGAAAGTTTGAGGAATAGGTGAAGGGCAACTGTGAAGAGTAGGATGGAGGCACAAAACTGGTTCTTGAGAAAGACAATAAACACAATAAGATTTGTTTAAATTTCCAGAAATCATATAAATGCATCTTAGAATAGGAAGGCGTCTGGATTTAAGAAAGTTTGAAGAACGAATAGAAAAGCGTCTGGATTTAAGAAAGTTTGAAGAATGAATAGGAAAGCGTCTGGATTTAAGAACGTCTGAAGAATGAATAGGAAAGCGGCCGGACTTAAGAAAGTTTGAAGTACGAATAGGAAAGCAGCTGGATTTAAGAAAGTTTGAGGAATGAATAGGAAAGTGGCTGGATTTAAGAAAATTTGAAGAATGAATAAGAGAACGGCTGGATTTAGGAAAGTTTGAAGAATGAATGGGAAAGCGGCTGGATTTAAGAAAGCTTGAAGAATGAATAGAAAAGCAGCTGGATTTAAGAAAGTTTGAAGAATGAATGGGAAAGCAGCTGGATTTAAGAAAGTTTGAGGAATGAATAGGAAAGTGGCTGGATTTAAGAAAGCTTGAAGAATGAATAGGAGAGTGGCTGGATTTAAGAAAGCTTGAAGAGTGAATAGGAGAGTGGCTGGATTTAGGAAAGTTTGAAGAATGAATGGGAAAGCAGCTGGATTTAAGAAAGTTTGAGGAATGAATAGGAAAGTGGCTGGATTTAAGAAAGCTTGAAGAATGAATAGGAGAGTGGCTGGATTTAAGAAAGCTTGAAGAGTGAATAGGAGAGTGGCTGGATTTAGGAAAGTTTGAAGAATGAATGGGAAAGTGGCTGGATTTAAGAAAATTTGAAGAATGAATAGAAAAGCAGCTGGATTTAAGAAAGTTTGAAGAATAGGTGAAGGACGATTGGAGGGGAGCTAATATTGTCCCTCCCCCTCAAAAAAAAAAATCTGACATCCATACAACACATGAGAAGATTATAAAGCCAATGATCAGTGAGCACCTTAAGAAGAATGTGATGCAATGCAAAAGAATGTTAAAAAAAATAATTACAAGAGATAAGCAGGGATGTGTTGGCTTAATCTTTTTCATGCTTTGATTGTGTGACTTCCATAGTAGACTCTGGGAATGCTGCAGAAGTAATATATCAGCAAAGCCTGTGGCAGAATATCTTGATGTTCTAATTAAAAAGTATTGGTAGAATGGCAGACACTTGGTTGAGTTGAGCGGCTACAAAAATTGAATGAACAAACAAACAAATAAATATTATGGTCTGTGGAACAGTCAGCCAGATGTTCAGACTAGATTTGGCATTTTTGTTATTATCAAATTTATTTGCCGCCCATCTCATGGTTCAAGACAACTCTGAGCAGTGTCGTTAAACACAGATCAGAATCAAAAATTAACTTCAGAATTAGTTGTCAGTAGTTCCTCATCAAGCTGGAGAGCCATGAATAACATCAATCAATCAATCAATCAGAATAGAGCTGGAAGGGACCTTGGAGGTCTTCTAGTCTAGCCCCCTGCTCAAGCAGGAGACCCTATACCAGGGGTAGGCAACCTTGGCTCTTTTATGACTGGTGGACTTCAACTCCCAGAATTCCTGAGCCAGCATGGGGGAACAATGGCCCCCTTCATGACTTGTGGACTTCAACTCCCAGAATTCCTGAGCCAGCCCTGCTGAGGAGAGAGGGAGAGGTTTCCATGCTGAGCCATGCTGGCTCAGGAATTCTGGGAGTTGAAGTCCACGAGTCATGAAGGGGCCATAGTTCCCCCATGCTGGCTCAGGAATTCTGGGAGTTGAAGTCCACGAGTCATGAAGGGGCCATAGTTCCCCCTTGCAGGCTCAGGAATTCTGGGAGTTGAAGTCCACGAGTCATGAAGGGGCCATAGTTCCCCCATGCTGGCTCAGGAATTCTGGGAGTTGAAGTCCATGAGTCATGAAGGGGCCATAATTCCCCCATGCTGGCTCAGGAATTCTGGGAGTTGAAGTCCACCAGTCATAAAGGGGCCATAGTTCCCCCATGCTGGCTCAGGAATTCTGGGAATTGAAGTCCACGAGTCATAAAAGAGCCAAGGTTGCCTATCCCTGGATAAGACAAATGGCATGATTACAAAAAAAAATTAGGAAAAGTGATATATTTTACCAGAGATATATTTTACCAGCCACTGACTAGTTGGACAGGTAAAGGATGGAGAATACCTGACTTTCTCACATTTCACAGGAAAAAAGTCTTGGAATAATAGCTGTTTGCAAACTGAGCATCAGCTAGCAGTGTGTTACAGTTGTAAAAAAAAAAAAAAGCCAATGTAATATTGAGCTGCATCATCAGCTTAATGGTGATGAAAAAGTCATTTTGCAACCAATCCTCACAATAACGATATTTGCAGGTCTGTAAAGCAAAGGGAAGCTGAACGACATGAAGAGAGACAGGAGGAGAAGCCACACACTGGACAACTGGTGTATTAAAAAATACCTTAGCCCACAGGAGGGTGTGTGAAACATTTCAGCAGGGACCCTCCCTAGTTTTCTGGAGAATAAAAGGAAGGGAGCGTCAGACTTCCCAGGTAGACCAAAGAGGAAACACAACCAGCTAATTTTATTTTATTGCGACATCAACAGAATCTTGCGGGTCTGAAAAGACAAATCTCCCGCTGACTCTTTTTATGGCCTGAAAAGTTAGCGAGGTTCCTTCCGAGAGTTTCATTATCCACACAGTGTATAGCTCTGGGCTACGTCCTCTCTTATCTGACTGTTCTGTAAAGCTACATTAACAGAATCTTGCAGGTCTGAAAAGGCAAATCTCCCACTGTCTCTTTTACAGCCCGAGGCTCCTTTTTCTGCCCGTTAAGCAGCTAAGGGTTATGCCGTCTCTTATCCAATTGTTTCCCAGGCAGCCTCAATTCCCACATTCTCACATTCCATTACAGGATGGGAGAAATGCAAGATTTGGTTAATATAATGTTACTGTAAAGACAGAGCTAGTTCTCCTGGCTGTCCTTCTTGGCTGTACTGCCTTGCAGGGCCAACCCACTGACTCTATTCTTCCCTCCTTACTATCCAGTGGATGTGCATACTCAGCACATGCTCAGGGACTGCATCTCGGGGTTAGCAGAGCCCAGCCCAACTAGGAAGCTAGACCAGAATCAGAAAGTGCTGGAGGCAGGAGCTGACGGGTTTTTTAGTGAGGTGTTGGGTGCAAAACCTGCCCTTTCACCATCCACAAGCAAAGCTGAATGTTAAAGAGGAGTCCATGCCATAGAAGGCTCGGGCTTGGCTCTCCCTCTTGTTGTTAGTTGCGAAGTCGTGTCTGACCCATCGCAATCCCATGGACAACGTTCCTCCAGGCCTTCCTGTCCTCTACCATCTTCTGGAGTCCATTGAAGCTCACGCCTCCTGCTTCAGGGACTCCATCCACCCCCCTCGTTCTCTGTTGTCCCCTCTTGCCCTCCATCTTTCTCAGCATCAGGTTCTTCTCCAATGAATCCTCATTAGGTGGCCAAAGTCCTTGAGTTTCAACTTTGGGATCTGGCAAATCGGGGTTGATCTCCTCCAGGATTGACTGGTTTGAGCGCCTTGCAGTCCAGGGGACTCGCAGGAGTCTTCTCCAGCACCAGAGTTCAAAGGCCTCCATTCTTTGGCGCTCAGCCTTTCTTATGGTCCCGTTTTCACAGCCATACATTGCAACTGGGAAAACCATGGCCTGGACTATACGCACTTTTGTTGGCAGGGTAACGTCTCTGCTTTTTAGTGTGCTGTCTAGATTTGCCATAGCTTTCCTCCCCAGGAGCAAGCGTCTTTTAATTTCTTAGCTGCAGTCCCCATCTGCGGTGATCTTGGAGCCCAGGAAGATAAAATCTGTCACTACCTCCATTTCTTCCCCATCTACTGGCCAGGAATTGAGAGGGCCAGATGCCACGATCTTGGTTTTCTTAATGTTGAGTTTCAAGCCCACTTTTGCACTCTCCTTCTTCACTAAAGGCTCTTTAGTTCCTCTTCGCTTTCTGCCATTAGAGTGGTATCATCTGCATATCTTATAGGTTGTGGATATTTCTCCCGGCAATCTTAATTCCAACTTTTGAGTCATCTAGCCCTTTCCCTCTACCCCCCACCCCCAAAATGAGCAGGGATTCAGAGAAGTCCACGTGCATTTTTTGCAGCCAGTCCAGCGGGCGCGGCCTACTTGGGGAAGTAAGCCAAGCTGCGTTCCCACGGAAGGTGCAGAGCCACTGGGGCCAGCCTGTAGGAGTCCAATCTGGACAGTCCTTTAATCCCCCTCTCCAGCATTTGGGGGGACATGGCAAGAGGAGGAAGCCCCCCCCCTTAATTGGAGAAGCAGGACAGGCATCCTCCACCATGCCTGCTGTGTCAGTTTAATGATTTGTAATGAGCAATTACCTTTACTCATTTCTCCTAATTTCTGAATATCAATAAAGTTAATTAAACTCCGCGTGTGTCATTCTCCTGCGTCGGTGAGAAATGCTGACAGGCAAAGGGTGGTTGGGGGGGGGGAGAAGGCGGACAGAGGGACGGGAACGATTTGGGCCTGCGGTGCCCAAGGACATGTGTGTGGGTGTGTGTATCCCCGTGTTTGTGTGTGTGTGTGTGTGTGTGTGCGCATGTTGTATGGCGTTCCTCCCCTTGCTCAAAGTTTGTGGGCAGGGTGGAAAAGGTCCTTATAGAGATCAGAGGACGGAATGGAGCGGAACAGAAAGGGTGGGGGGCTCTGGCTGGCGGCTTGGCTGGCTGGGTTGACCTTTGCATTGACCTTCGCATCAGGAAGGGCAGCCCTTTCCACCAGCTCATGCCTTGCACCCCGCAGGGTAAAGGCTGTCGGTGATCACACGCCAGGCTTGTCTCGGTTCGGCCTGCCCTCCGGTTACGTGCAGCCTTTTGCTCAGAAACAAAAGCAGCGTTCGCAACCGCAGGAACCGGCCCTGCCCCAGTTGAATTGCTTGGCAACGCACGGAGAGAGTGCTCAAAGGCAGCGGTGACACCTGCCCGCAGGCGCTCTCTGCATCCCGGCCGACTGGGCGACTGAACCAGCTGCGGGAGGCAGCAGAGGCACCCAAGGGGCTGTCCCTGGTTCAAAGTCTTCGGCTGGAGAATGCGGGCGAGGGGGGGGGGAGAGAAAGTAGCTAAGCAGGGGGAGGGAGAATAGAATAGAATGGAAGGGAAGAGAAGAGAATTATGGAATAGAATAGAATGGAAGGGAAGGGAAGGGAAGGGAAGAGAAAAGAAAAGAGAAGAAGAGAAGAGAATTATGGGATAGAATAGAATAGAATAAAATTATGGAATAGAATAGAATAGAATAGAATAGAATTATGGGATAGAATAGAGTTATGGGATAGAATAGAATAAAATTATGGAATGGAATAGAATAGAATAGAATAGAATTATGGGATAGAATAGAATAGAATAGAATAGAATAGAATAGAAGAGAAGAGAAGAGAAGAGAGAAGAGTCGGAAGGGACCTTGGAGGTCATCTAGTCCAACCCCCTGCTCAGGCAGGAAACCCTATACCATTTCAGGCAAATGGCTGTCCGGTCTCTTCTTAAAAACTTCCAGTGTTGGAGCATTCACAGCTTCTGGAGGCAAGGAGTTCCACTGCTAAACAAGAGTAAGTTTTGTCTGGTTTTACAACCCTTTTTTTGGCCACGGTTATTTTATTTTTATTTATTTATTTTTTTAATAAAGATTTTATTGGGTTTTTTTTTCATCAACATTATGTTAATTTTTCCAATCAACAAGTTGTCTGGCGTTTGCTGTACTAATACATGTTCAATTCCTAATCCTTCATTCTTTCCTCTAGCCAAGAATAAAATAAGTTCCAAATTTGATAGTAGTCTGTATCTTCTTTATCTTTCAATCTCATAGTTAATCTGTCCATCTCTGCACATTCCTATATTTTCCTGATTATTTCTTCTCCTGATGGTAGTCCTTCATTCTTCCAGTATTATGCAAAAATTATTCTCGCTGCTATAGTGATGTGTAAGATTAAATATAATTTCTGCTTATTAATCTTTTCAGGCATAATGCCTAGTAGAAAAAGTTCAGGTTTAAAATCCACTTGTTCGCCCAATATTTTTTCTAACCACACATGTATATTTTTCCAATAGGCCTTTGCCTTCCCACATGTCCACCAAATATGATAATATGTGCCTATGTTATGTTTACATTTGCAACATCTATCTGACATATTTTTAAACATTTTTGCTAATCTTGCTGGCGGCAGGTGCCATCTATAAAACATTTTATACAGATTTTCTTTGTATGAAATTGACATTGTTAATTTGTAGTTTCTCTCCCATAACATTTGCCATTTTTCTAATTCTATATTATAGCCAAAAATTTTTGCCCATCTTGTCATCATTTCTTTCACTTGTTCACTTTCCATATCCAAAATTAACAAAAAGTTATACATTTTCTTAATTGATTTCTCATCTGAGGTTAACAAAATCTTATCAAACACAGTTTGATCCTTATAAAATCCATACATTTTTACATCTTTTTCATATCTACTTTGTATCTGTAAATGTGCCCACCAGGACAAGTTAATTTTCCAGTTCTTGTTTAGATTTTAATTTCCCATCAATATCTAGAATATCTTTATATGTCCATATTTTTTCAAAGTCTACCAAGTTCAGATGTATAAATGCCTCCAATTGTTGATAACCACCCTGGAATTTTTAAATATATTTTAGCTTTAATTTTTTCCCATACTGTTGACAAGGCATTTCTTATAAAATGATTTTGAAAGTACTTATGGACTTTCCCGTACCATAAGAAAGCATGGCCACGGTTATTTTAGGGAATCGCTGTGGTCGTTAAGTTAGCGACACGGTTGTTAAATGAAACACTGCATTTGTTAAACTAGTAACAGGGTTGCTAAATAAATTGCTGCAGTTGTTAAGTTAGAGACACAGTTGTTAAGTAAATCCAGTTTCTGCCTTGATTTTGCTGGTCAGACAGTCGACAAAGGGATTTATTTATTTATGAAACTTATATACCGCTTTAAGTGCAAGCACTCTCTAAGCGGTATACACCAGTAAGCAATGTATATATATATTTACATTGCCCCCAACAATCTGGGTCCTCATTTTACCTATCCCGGAAGGATGGAAGGCTGAGTCAACCTTGAGCCGGTGAAATTTGAACCGCTGACCTGCTGAACACAGTCGTCATAAATACGAGTCAGTTGCCGAGCATCCGTATTTTGATCCCGTGACCCACGGGGACGCTGCAACGGCTGTAAGTGTGAGAAGCGGGCCTAAGTCCCTTTTTTTAGCGCCGTTGTAACTTTCAACGGTCACTAAACCAACCGTCATAAAGCAAGGACCGCCGGCACAAATCCGCAGCCTCCGTGCAATGGAACGGAGGGTTGCCTGAGCTCTTTGGTGCTGGTTGAAAAGCCATTTCGGAGAGGCAGCCGTGCGCCAAATCTCGGCGGGCTCCTGCGTATCAATAATTCAGAGCCGGTAACGAAAAATGCTGGAGGGTTAAAATATTAATCAGCCTGTTCTGACCCCAGAAAGCCAGGATCTGGGGCTGGAAAATCCATGTAATGTATGGATGAACATTAGGGGCAAGTTGGTCACTTTCATCGCCTCTTCAAGCCCAGCGGGAATTGGGGGTTCAGCTCATCTGGGGGCTGTTCTGCAACAGATGGAAACTCATCAAGGAGAGAAGCAACCTAGAACTAAGGAGAAACTTCCTGACAGTCAGAACAATTAACCAGTGGAACTCCTTGCCTCCAGAAATGGTGAATGCTCCAACAATGGAAGTTTTTAAGAAGAGACTGGACAGCCATTTGTCCGAAATGGTCTAGGGTTTCCTGCCTGAGCAGGGGGTTGGACTAGATGACCTCCAAAGTCCCTTCCAACTTTATTATTATTATTATTATTATCATGGATCATCGCACAGTCAGCCAGATGTTCAGACTGGATTTGGCATTTTGTCTACCTATCGAGTCCTTACCCAGGACCTGGGATAGGCAAATGTGGATGTTTGATGGTATTACAGGTATCGTCGCAGGATGGAAGCAATTCCTAGTAAGGCCGCCTTTTGCAATTGACTAATAGCGAATTTGTCAATGCCAATGGTGTTCAAGTGGTGCTCCAGTTGTTTTGGGATTGCACCCAAGGCGCCTATGACTATTGGTAGTACCCTTGCTTGCTTTTGCCACAGTCTTTCTATTTCTATTTGTAGGTCTTTGTATTTTGTTATCTTCTCCAGTTCTTTCTCTTCTATTCTGCCATTTCCAGGCACTGCCACGTCCATTATCCAGACTTTTTTGTCTTTCTTATCGACAATTGTTAAGTCTGGAGTGTTATGTTGCAGGTGCTTGTCTGTTTGAATTCTGAAGTCCCAGAGCAGTTTAATTTTATCATTTTCTATGACTTTCTCTATTTTATGATCCCACCAGTTTTTGCTTACAGGCAAATGATATTTCTTGCAGATCTTCCAATGCACCATTGTTGCTACTTTGTCATATTATTATTATTATTATTATTATTATTATTATTATTATTATTATTATTATTATTATTATTATTATTATTACTACTACTACTACTACTACTACTACTACTACTACTACTACTACTATTATGAACCCCTCAAAAACCTCCTTTCCTTACAGCCCACCTGCAGGACTTTTCCAAGCTGTCAGCTGAGGAAAAAAAATAAATCGGGCTCCTGTGAGGTTAAAGAGGTGGTTTGTAGAGGAGGTGGACTATCACGTCTGTGTAGGAGTTGCTGGGTTGGGATACGGGTTTCACCAATCCCTCTCCACTTTGAGGGGTGCAAAAAATGTCAGGGGTTCCTGTGAGGCTAAGAAGCTGGTTCATAGAGGAGGTTGATTGTCGTGTCTCTGTTTGAGTTGCTGGGTTCCACCAATCCATTTCCACTTTGGGGGTGGAACAAAACCAGAGACTCTGGAGAGGTTAAAGAGATGATTCGTAGAGAGGGTTGACTGTTGTGCCTCTGTATGAGTTGCCGGGTTAGGATATGGGTTCCATCAATCCATCTCAGTTGGGGTGCAAAAAAATCAGGGGCTCTAGAAAGGTCAAAGAGCTGGTTCATAGAGCAGGCTCATTGTCGCGTCTCTGAGTCGCTGGGTTGGGACATGCGTTCCACCAAACCATTTCCGCTTTGGGGGTGCAAAAAATATCAGGGGCTCCTGTGAGCTGGTTCATAGAGGAGGTTGATTGTCGCGCCTCTGTATGAGTGGTATTTATTTATTCACTTACTTATTGACAAAATTTCTTCGCCACCAACGACGCGGGGCGGTTTGCAACATGAAAACATCAAAGCATTTAAAAGCCCTTGAGATCAAGGGTCATAGAAACACAGCGGCTAAAATCATTAACAAATAAAATCCGTTAACAGCGTACGGGAAAGGAGGGAGCCAGAAATGGATGGGGGGGGATGGATGGGGAGGGGGGAAATTAAGTTTTAATTAGTCAACCACCTCCAATAAAAAGCTCCACCATTGGGTCCCAGTTGCTGGGTTGAATATGGATTCTACCAATCCACTTTCCCCCTTTGGGGTGCAAGCTGGAAGGGACCTTGGAGGTCTTCTAGTCCAGGCCCCTGCTCAAGCAGGAGATCCTATACCATTTCATACAAGTGACTGTCCAGTTTCTTCTTAAAAACCTCCAGGGATGGAGCACCCACAACTTCTAGAGGCAAGGAGTTCCAGTGGTTACTTGTCCTCACTGTTAGGAAGTTTCTCCTTAATTCCAGGTTGCTTCTCTAATAGACTAGACTAGACTAGAATAGAATAGAATTACAGGATAGAATAGAATAGAATAGAATAGAATAGAATAGAATAGAATAGAATAGAATAGAATAGAATTACAGGATAGGATAGGATAGGATAGAATAGAATAGAATTACAGGATAGGATAGGATAGGATAGGATAGGATAGGATAGAATAGAATAGAATAGAATAGAATAGAATAGAATAGAATAGAATAGAATAGAATTACAGGATAGGATAAGATAGGATAGAATAGAATAGAATTACAGGATAGGATAGAATAGAATAGAATAGAATAGAATAGAATAGAATAGAATAGAATAGAATAGAATAGAATAGAATAGAATAGAATAGAATAGAATAGAATAGAATAGAATTACAGGATAGGATAAGATAGGATAGGATAGGATAGGATAGGATAGGGTAGAGTAGGGTAGGATAGGATAGGATAGGATAGGGTAGGGTAGGGTAGAGTAGAGTAGAGTAGAGTAGAGTAGAGTAGAGTAGAATAGAATAGAATAGAATAGAATTACAGGATAGAATAGAATAGAAATAGAAATAGAAATAGAATGGAGTGGAATGGAATGGAGTAGAATAGAAATAGAAATGAAGTGGAGTGGAGTGGAATAAAAATAGAAATAGAATGGAGTGGAGTGGAGTGGAGTAGAAATAGAATAGAATAGAACAGAACAGAACAGAGCAGAACAGAACAGAATAAAATAGAATAGAGCTGGAAGGGACCTTGGAGGTCTTCTAGTCCAGCCCCCTGCTCAAACTTACACCATCTCAGACAAGTGACTGTTCAGTCTCTCCTTAAAAATGCATTCTTTCTTATCCTGCCTTCTGGTTCCTTGGAGAATAATTTGACCCCCTCTTTTTTGTGGCAGCGTCTCAGTCTTTGTGGCAGTCCCCAACTTCCAGGCCAGGGCCCATTCCTGAGCCTGGAGCCGTTCGGAACCAGGGTGCAGAAATGGCGGGCAAGCACACGCGCACGTGAGCATCCCCATTTGCAGAAGCAGCTGGCTAGTGCATGCACACACTCATAAATGGAGCTGTGCACGCCCACGGACCCATCGCTCACTTGGAACCATCCCCTCTTCCATCATCACCACCCCGGGCCAGGCCGCAAAATCGAAAAAGTTGGGGAACTCTGATCCAAAACACGAAGGGGGGGGGGAATCCAAGCTCTTGCCTCTGATTGCACATAAAAAACACCCAGTGGAGTTTGGTTCTAACCGTCCCAGATGCCATCTTGACTTTTTCGACCCCATCCCGCAGACACCCCCCCCCACCCTGCCTGCCTATCCAGAACGGGATTCCTGCAGAGGACGCCGTGGGAGTGCCCGCCCGCCGTCTTCAACAGCGGAGCAAACCCCCTTTGAACGGATGGGGGGATTTTAATTCAAGGAAGGGGCTTCGGAGAAAGTGGGGATGCTAATGGAGACAAATGAGATGCTGTTTCTTTTGCGTCTGTTTTTCCACTCGGCGCTCGTCTCCGTGACGTGAAGAAGGCCGAGCACTTCATTAGCAAAGGCAATCAGAGGCAAAGTGCCTACTAAGCAAAAAAAAAAAAAAAAAAAAAGACAGAGGCAGGAGATTCTCTGAACTTGGAAGAAAGAAGAGAAGAGGGGAAAAGTCACCACGTGGGGATCCCAGGAAGAGTCGGAGGCCGCCTTGTTCAAGGGGTACCTCAGGTACCTGGGAGGATGACGTGCCAAGACTTACATTTTATTTAATGGATTCGTATCCCAATCCTAATAAGGTGGCAGACATGCTGATCCTCCTTCCTCCTCTCTCACCCACGACAACCCTGTGAGGTGGGTTGGCCTGAGAGCGTGATTAGCCTAAAGTTACGCAGCTGGCTTTCCTGCCTAAATTCACCAGTCTCCTGGTGATTGACCCAGCTGGCTTTCTTAACTAAGGCGGGACTAGAACTCACCGCCTCCTGGTGATTGGCCCAAAGTCACCCAGTTGGCTTTCAGGCCTAAGGCAGGACTAGAACTCACCGTCTCCTGGTGATTGGCCCAAAGCCACCCAGCTGGCTTTCATGCCTAAGGTGGGACTAGAACTCACCGTCTCCTGGTGATTGGCCCAAAGTCACCCAGCCAGCTTTGATTCCTAAGGTGGGACTCGAACTCACCGTCTCTTAGTGATTGGCCCAAAGTCTCCCAGCCAGCTTCCTGACCTAAGGTGGGACTAGAACTCCCTGTCTCCTGGTGATTGGCCCAAAGTCACCCAGCTGGTTTCATGCCTAAGGTGGGACTAGAACTCACCGTCTCCTGGTGATTGACGCAAAGTCATCCAGTCGGCTTTCATGTCTAAGGCGGGACTAGAACTCACCATCTCCTGTTGATTACTTCAAAGTCACCCAGTCGGCTTTCACGCCTAAGGTGGGACTAGAACTCACTGCCTCCTGGTGATTGGCCTAAAGTCACCCAGCTGGCTTTGATTCCTAAGGCGGGACTAGAATTCACCATCTCCTGGTGATTGGCCCAAAGTCACTCAGCTGGCTTTCTTGCCCAAGGTGGGACTAGAACTCACTGTCTCCTGGTGATTTGCCCAAAGTCACCCAGCTGGCTTTCAGGCCTAAGGCGGGACTAGAACTCACCGTCTCCTGGTGATTGGCCCAAAGTCACCCAGCTGGCTTTCAGGCCTAAGGCGGGACTAGAATTCACCGTCTCCTGGTGATTGGCCCAAAGTCACCCAGCTGGCTTTCTTAGCTAAGGCAGGATTAGAACTCACCGTCTCCTGGTGATTGGCCCAAAGTCACCCAGCTGGCTTTCTTAGCTAAGGCGGGACTAGAACTCCCGTCTCCTGGTGATTGGCCCAAAGTCACCCAGCTGGCTTTCTTAGCTAAGGCAGGACTAGAACTCACCGTCTCCTGGTGCCTTCATCCGTAGACCAAACTGACTAAACTCTCTCAGAATAGCCCCATTGAATGTACCAGGATCCGCTTCTCAGAAGACATGGCCTGGATACACAGGGGTCTCCTCATCTCCTCTTTCAATTACCGGTGCGAGAGACCTCAGCCCCAAACCCGTGGCCTTCGTTAAGACTGCCCTGTTGTACAGGACGAGTTTACTCAGAGGCCTGCCCCTTGGATGCAAAGCCTTTACACCAGTGGTTCTCAACCTGTGGGTCGGGACCCCATTTGGGGTCGAACGACCATTTCACGGGGGTCACCAAACAACGCAGTCCGCCATTTTTTCCCCCTTTTCCTTAGCTGTGCTATTCCCTTTTATTCTATTGGCTTTTGAAAGCCAATAGAACAGACTCTCTTGAACAGAGTCTAATTCTATTGGCTTTCCAAAGCCAATAGGAATGGTCCAGGCTGTCTCTGCCCTGCTGAGCCCGCCAAAAGTCCCATTCTGCCAACGGTGCTGCAGCAGTTGAGTAGTCCTCGACTTACGACCGGTTGAGTAGTCCTCGACTTACGACCGGTTGGGGGTCGCGGCATTAAAAAGGCTGAGAACCATTGCTTTACACCCAGCAGCCTCTATTAGACGCACATTTGCATATTGTTCCCGATCAATTATTCCATCACACTTGAGGTGATGAAGCTGGCAGTGTGAATCCCCAGCCAAACACAGACAGTGTGGAGCCGTGCTGGGTGCGAGGCTGTTCATCAACACACACACAAACACACCACAAAAAAAAAGGCTCTTACTAATGGCTGGATGTGTTTCAACGCATCGCCTGGCCATACTGGACAGCGGCCCTAGAAAGAGAAACCGTATATAAACAAAGGCCCAATCTTTGGGAATCTGCCTTTTGCGCCCTCCAGCAAATGTCTGTGGCTCGTGTGGTTTTTTTTTTTTCCCTTTTAAAACCAGGAATAAATGCACTCCCATTTTATACACCTAACAACAGGAGGAAGGAAATGGAAGACCTGGCACAGAATCCGTGTGCCGCGTACTCTGGGATGGATGGATGAAAGGCAGGGGAGGGAGGAAAAACATAAAATAAAGCATCCCTGGCACTTAAGAAGGCAGCTTTTCTTTCCAAAAGGTGCAGCTTGAAGCCTTTTCCCTTTTTCAACACCCTTGCAGAGATGGAGATTGTGGCATAGATTGAGCGGGCTGGCAGATTAGAGAAGGTTGCGTGAGCGGGATGCCTGCCTCTCTGCCTTTCCAGCCGGGACAACTATTATTTTTTTGTTATTTAATTCTGTTTTTGCTGGACATTTTTGTGGGTCCATTCGCCACGAGACGGGAGCCTCTTGTTGGAACGGGGCCAGTAATTGCTGCCTTTTGTTGGTTGTTTGCTATGATTCAGCCGCCTCCGATAATGGCACTTCACTGGACGGTACACAAATCAATTAGAGCCGGGCGATTAGAAAAGGGAAAAGTATATTAACATCAATCGAAAGCGGTAAACACTATTAAAAGCAGCAGGAGAGCCGCACGCCATCCTTGCCACTGAAAAAGGGAATGGGAAATTGGGGGGGGGGGGGAAGATAGCAATCGCTGCCGTGCAAAATCACCCTGGTGGTTGCAATTATATCCTGAAGCAGCAGAATGAGACCAAAAAGGGGGTGGTTTTTTTTTTTTTTTTTTTAAATATTCTGCCCAGTGAAAAGGTTTCTGCCTGGGCGCTGAAAGGACAGTAATTACGTCCTGAGGTTTTTCTGCTTTTTTCTTGTCTTTTGGGGCACTGGCGTGTGTGGTTATAATGGGGACACTCCAGCAACAATTTCAGCCTCGGTATGTTTGAAAAAGGATAGTCGGTCTAGTCTCCTTTTTTTTTTTTTTTTGCAGCAGGTTAATCATCCAAAGCTGTTTCATTTTTTTAACAATATGGAATGATTTGCCACACAGCCTTGCGTCTTCCCCCTAATAGGATCCGGCCGTTTCGGTGCGCTTGGCCCTCAGAAAAGAAGAAAGGAAGGAAGGAGAGAAAGGACAAAGAGAGAAGGAAGGAAGGAAGGAAGGAAGGAAGGAAAGAAGGAAGGAAGGAAGGAAAGAAGATGAGAAAGGGACAAAGAGAGAAGGAAGGAAGGAAAGAAGGAAGGAAGATGAAAAAGGGACAAAGAGAGAAGGAAGATGAGAAAGGGACAAAAAGAGAAGGAAGGAAAGAAGGAAGGAAGGAAAGAAGAAAGAAAGAAAGAAAGAAAGAAAGAAAGAAAGAAAGATGAGAAAGGGACAAAGAGATAAGGAAGAAGGAAGGAAGGAAAGAAGGAAAGGAAGAAAGGAAGATGAGAAAGGGACAAGAGATAAGGAAGGAAGGAAGGAAAGAAAGAAGGAAAGAAGGAAAGGAAAGAAGGAAGATGAGAAAGGGACAAAGAGAGAAGGAAGATGAGAAAGGGACAAAAAGAGAAGGAAGGAAAGAAGAAAGAAAGAAAGAAAGAAAGAAAGAAAGAAAGAAAGAAAGAAAGATGAGAAAGGGACAAAGAGATAAGGAAGAAGGAAGGAAGGAAAGAAGGAAAGGAAGAAAGGAAGATGAGAAAGGGACAAGAGATAAGGAAGGAAGGAAGGAAAGAAGGAAAGAAGGAAAGGAAAGAAGGAAGATGAAAAAGGGACAAAGAGAAGGAAGGAAGAGAAAGGGACAAAGAGATAAGGAAGGAAGGAAGGAAGGAAGGAAGGAAGGAAGGAAGGAAGGAAGGAAGGAAGGAAGGAAGGAAGGAAGGAAGGAAGGGGCCAATGGGCGGCTTAGAACACGATAAAACAGACAGATATAAAAAACAATCGTAAATATGGAGACAGATTGAAACGACAAAATAAGATCCAATCTGGATAATAATAACAATAATAATGACTCGATAGGTGGACAAAATGCCAAATCCAGTCTGAACATCTGGCTGACTGTGCGATGATCCATAATAATAATAATGATGATGATGATGATGATAATGTTGAAAGGGACCTTGGAGGTCATCTAGTCCAACCCCCTGCTCAGGCAGGAAACCCCTTTCCCGGCCGGGAAAGTCGCAAATGGGGATCACCCCAGGATGCCTTAACCGTCACCCGTACATGCCAGTTTCTGAGCGCCTGAATCTTAATCGCAGGGCGGTGGGGAATGCTGTGACGATCGTAAATGCGAGGATCACTCGTGAGTTCCTTTTTTTTTAAGGCCGTGAAACGAGTGCACTGTGCACCCAAGAGGACAGCGAGCTGGGTGTTCGCAGACTAAATGTGGATCCCGTTTGTGGGATTCTGCTGGGGAACCGGGGGGGGGGCTCTCCTTGCATACAGCCACAGCCGGCCCCGCGTTCAAGTCTGAAAGAGACCTTTTAAAATCCCCGGATCTAGCTGTGTGGAACGAGGACAGGGAGCATCCTGGCAGCTGGCGATTCTCTGCCCGTCTGCGCAGCCGACAGATGGCCCAGCTGCCAGCGTGGAGGGGTGCCAAGCTGCAGCACCCGTTGCGGGAACTGGCCAGTTGGGAAGAAGGAGGAAGAGGCTTCTCCGGGTCCCCAGCCTCTGCCGGACTTCCGATCCGAAGGGCCGGAGGGAGGTGGAGCATGAAAGCAGCTGCATCCTAGCTAAGGTTCCTCTTTATAAATATGTCATAATAATAATAATGATTATAACAACAATAATAATGTCATAACAACAACAACAACAACAATAATAATAGAGTTGGGGGCACCTTGGAGGTCATCTAGTCCAACCCCCTGCTCAGGCAGGAAACCCTAGGCCAGGGCTTTTCAACCTTTTCACCCATTGTGCCACTTTTAGGATATGGCAACATCAGTCACCTAGCAAGGTCAAAAATGTGATGACCCAAAAAAAGGAAAAAAGTAATATAGTACAGGTAGTCCTCGACTTACAACAGTTCGCTTAGTGACTGTCCGAAGTTACAATGGCACTGAAAAAAGTGCCCCCCAAGCCACAGCTGAACAAGACACCTGCCTGCCCGCCCGGCGGCGCTCTTCCTCCTGTCCGAGGTTTTCATTGTTGTGAGCATTTCTGTTGGGGATTGGCAGCGGGGGTGGGGTGGGGGGTGTTTGGTTTTTATTCCCCCCCATCTGCTGGGTGGTTGCAGCAGGTTTTGGTCACTTCACATGACCCTGGGACACGGTGACCGTCATAAATATGAATCGGTTGCCAAGCATCTGAATGTAAATCACAAGACCCTGGAGAGGCTGCAACATTCCAGCTGATGGGCGCTTCTTCTGGGCTCAGCAGAAGCACCAGGATCAGCGCTGAGCTCCAGTTGGAGCCTGGCGCTGATCCTGGTGCTTCCGCTGAGCGCTGACAGCCCCGAAGAAGCGCCCATCAGCTGGAGCCTGGCGCTGATCCTGGCGCTTCCGCTGAGCCCTGACAGCCCTGCAGCTCCAGCCGTCTCTCGCTCAGGCTTCTGTGATGCTGCCACCGGTTCAGCTCATTCCCCTCCCTCGCTACCCCTTTTCTAGGATGGTCGCGTCCCACCTGCCAGGGGCCAATGGAGCACAAGTGGTACCCGTACCACTGGTTGAAAAGCCCTGTTCTAGGCCATTTCAGACAAATGGCTGTCCAGTCTCTATAGATATATAGATATAGATATAGATTAGATATAGATATATAGATATAAATAAGTATAAGTATGTATAAATATAAATTTAAATATAAGTATAAATAATTATAGAATATGGAAGGGAGCTTGGAGGTCACCTAGTCCACATTTCATACAAATAGCTGTCCAGTCTCTATAGATATATAGATATAGATTAGACATAGATATAAAGATATCGATATAAATGTATAAGTATGTATAAATATAAATTTAAATATAAGTATAAATTTAAAATAAAGAATATAAATATAAAGCATAAATATAAATACATATAAGTAATGTAAAAGTATAAATATAGAAGTATAAATATAAATATAAATATGTATAAGTATAGATATAAATAACAATATTTCTCCTTTATCGGTAGCCAAGGTCCATTCCCCACTGTGAATCCTTCACTATTCACTAATATTACCTACAGGTTATCCTCGACGTACAGCCACCGTTGAGCCCAACATTTCCGTCGCTAAGTGAAACCGTTGTTAAGTGAGTTTTGCTCCATTTTACGTCTTTTCTTCCTGCAGTGAATCAGGGCAGACGTTAACTGGGTCACCCGGCTGTTTAGTGAATCCGACTTCCCCCGTTGATTTTTGCTTGTCAGAAAGGACACCAAAGGGGGTCCCATGACCCTCCCCCAGGGACACTGCGACCGTCACAAATAGGAGCGTCTGAATGGTGAATCCTTCTCTATTAATTAATATTTACTACAGCAGTGGTTCTCAACCTTTCTAATGCCGTGACCCCATAATACAGTTCCCCATGTTGTGGTGACCCCCAAGTGGGTGTGGCCACCAATAAGAGAGAGTAGGACAGCTAGGGAAAAGGGAAAAAATAGCGGATAGTGTGGTTTGGCGACCCCCGTGAAATGGTCGTTTGACCCCAAATGGGGTCCCGACCCACAGGTTGAGAACCACTGTACTACAGGGAGTCCTCGGCTTATGGCCACAGCTGAGCCCCAAATATCCATCACTAAGCGAGACAGTTGTTGAATGAGTTTTGCCCCATTGTACGACCTTTCTTCCCATGGTTCTTAAGCGAATTACTGCGGTTGATAAGTGAGTCAACCGGTTGTTAAATGAATCCAGCTTCCCTCGTTGACTTTTCTGGTGAGAAGGTCGCAAAAAGAGATAACATAACCCCATGACAATGCAACTGTCACAAGTACATGCCAATTGCCAAGCCTCTGAATTTTGATCACGTGACCGCGGGGACGCTGCGACGGTCGTAAGTCTGAAAAACCATCATAAGTCGCTTTTTTCAGTACTGTTGTAACTTCGAACGGGTCACTAAACAGACTGTTGTAAGTCGAGGATTAAATATAAACCCAATATTCTCCTTCCTTGGCAGCCCAGCGTCATTCTTCATGGCAAATTCATTAATATTAACTAACTCCGTCATCATTTTTCAGCGCGTCCTTCATTACGACGCTCTTTGCTGGATTAAACAGCCAGGAAATTAGATAATAACAGTGCTCGAAAAGAGAGTTAGAGAAAGTCAGAAGCAGGGTTATTTACTACAGACTTATCGCCATTCCTTGAGTGACGGTTCAGAGTAACAACAGCACTGAAAAAATGATCCTCAGGCTTACGACGGTTGCAAGAGTGCCACAGTCCTGGGATCTAAATCCAGGCACTTGGCGTACGTTTTACAACAGGGGTCTTCCAACTTGGCCCTTTTATGACTTGTGGACATCCGCTCCCAGAATTCCCCAGCCAGGATGCTTTAAGAGGGGTGGGCTTCCACTCCCAGAATCCCCCAGCCAGCATGCTTTAATATGGGTGGACTTCCCCTCCCAGAATCCCCAGCCAGCATGCTTTAAGAGGGGTGGATTTCCATTCCCAGAATTCCCAGCCAGCCTGCTTTAAGAGGGGAGGACTTCCACTCCCAGAATCCCCCAGTCGGCATGCTTTAATATGGGTGGACTTCCCCTCCCAGAATCCCCAGCCAGCATGCTTTAAGAGGGGTGGATTTCCATTCCCAGAATTCCCAGCCAGCCTGCTTTAAGAGGGGAGGACTTCCACTCCCAGAATCCCCCAGCCAGCCTGCTTTAAGAGGGGAGGACTTCCACTCCCAGAATCCCCCAGTCGGCATGCTTTAAGAGGGGTAGGCTTCCACTCCCAGAATCCCCCAGCCAGCCTGCTTTAAGAGGGGAGGACTTCCACTCCCAGAATCCCCCAGTCGGCATGCTTTAAGAGGGGTGGGCTTCCACTCCCAGAATCCCCCAGCCAGCAGGCTTTAAGATGGATGGACTTCATATATGGTGGACTTGTAGAAATATAAAAGCCTTTTGGATTAAGATCTGGTGGAAAATTCAACAGATTTTCAAGAGAAAGATAAAGTTTACCCCACAATTATTTTTATTAGGTGTTATTATAGATTGTGATGGTAAAGAAATTAATCTGATGTTGAATTTGATAACAGCTGCAAGGTTACTAGTAGGGCAATATTGGAAGAAGGATTGCTTGCCTACCGTAGAAGAATGGACGCTTAAAGTGTCAAATTTAGCAGAAATGGCTAAGATTTCTGCTTACTTGAAGGATCACTCACAAGAAAGATATATTTCGGTTTGGAGAAGATGGATAGATTATATTCAGAATTAATATGGGACTAAAAAGTTTCATTTAGCTTATGAGTGAATTTTAGAGTATTATTATGATATTATTATTATTTTTAGTATTAGTATTGTTTAACAATTTCGAGACTGTGTTGTTTAATAATTAGGATATTAATTTGTTTATGTTTTCATTATTATTATGTTTATTTTTAATTTGTTTATATTTATTTTAAAGGGGAGTTAAAGTGCATAATGGACTTGGTTATTTATATAGTTGGTTAATGTTAGTTAGATTATGATTATCATATTTGTAACCCTGTACTCAGCTCTGGGAAGTTGGGGAGGGAGAGGGGGGGTTTGGGTGGGCTATATTGTAATTTTTATAAAACTTTTTAATAAAAAAAAGATGGGTGGACTTCAGTTCCCAAAATTCCCCAGCCCACATGCTTTAAGATGGATGGACCAACTCCCAGAATTCCCCCGCCAGCATGGTTTAAGGGGACAGACTTCCACTGCCAGAATTCCTCAGTCTGTTTCAAGATGGGTGGATGTTCATTCCCAGAATTCCCCAGCTGGCACGCTTCAATATCGGTGCCCATCAATTCCCATGCTGGCTGGGGAATTCTGGGAGAGGAAGCCCAGCCCTCTTAAGTTTAGTAATAGTAATAGTAGTAAAGTTGGAAGGGACCTTGGAGGTCATCTAGAAAAATGTGGGGTAGACAGAACCACCACCAGATGGATCCGTAGCTGGCTGACCGGCCGTACTCAGCGAGTGATCCTCAATGGAACTGCATCTATATGGAGGGAAGTGTGTAGTGGGGTGCCCCAGGGCTCTGTTCTGGGCCCAGTACTCTTCAACATCTTCATCAATGACTTGGATGAAGGGATAGATGGGGAACTCATCAAATTTGCAGATGACACCAAGCTGGCAGGAATAGCCAACACTCCAGAAGACAGGCTTCAGATACAGAAGGATCTGGACAGACTTGAACACTGGGCACTAACTAACAAAATGAAATTCAATGGTGAAAAAAGCAAGGTTCTACATTTAGGCAAGAAAAACCAAATGCACAAGTACAGCATAGGTGGCACCATGCTCAATAGTAGTAACTGTGAGAGGGACCTCGGAGTCCTAGTGGACAATCAAATATGAGCCAGCCGTGTGCGGCAGCTGCCAAAAAGGCCAACACAGTGCTAGGCTGCATTAACAGAGGGATAGAATCAAGATCACGTGAAGTATTAATACCACTCTTCAATGCCTTGGTAAGGCCACACTTGGAATACTGCATCCAGTTTTGGTCACCACGATGTAAAAAAGATGTTGAGACTCTAGAAAGAGTACAGAGAAGAGCAACAAAGATGATTAGGGGATTGGAGGCTAAAACATATAAGGAACGGTTGCGAGAATTGGGTATGTCTAGTTTAACGAAGAGAAGGACAAGGGGGGACATGATAGCAGTATTCCAATATCTCGGGCTGCCATAAAGAAGAGGGAATTAAGCTACTTTCCAAAGCACCTGAAGGCAGGACAAGAAGCAACGGGTGGAAACTAATCAAGGAGAGAAGCAACCTAGAACTAAGGAGAAACTTCCTGACAGAGAGAACAATTAATCAGTGGAACAGCTTGCCTCCAGAAGCGGTGAATGCTCCAACACTGGAAGTTTTTAAGAAGAGACTGGACAGCCATTTGTCCGAAATGGTGTAGGGTTTCCTGCCCGAGCAGGGGGTTGGACTAGATGACCTCCAAGGTCCCTTCCAACTTTACTACTATTATTAACCCCCTGCTCAGGCAGGAAACCCTACACCATTTTGGACAAATGGCTGTCCAGTCTCTTCTTAAAAACTTCCAGTGTTGGAGCATTCACCGCTTCTGGAGACTGGCTTAGAGGTGGTGCATCTGTGACGCTAGCTAGCCTTTTAAAATGACCTTTTGAAACTAAGCCAACTTAGGGGACAACCTTACACCTTGTGGCAGTGAGTGCCACAGGTGAAAACATGTGCTTGCCTGGGACAGCCCTTCCCGGGTCCAGTGTGCATTAAAAAAAACCACACACACAAAATGGGGTACCGCAATGTGCTTCAGATTCTGCCTCAATGCTCCCAAGCTATAGGGGGGGGTGGACAATTACGATCATTACAATTAATTAATTACTTAACTAAGAGGGGGCAGGCGGGCCATCCATATTTACTGAATAACTAGCTAAATAAATAAATTGAGTTTCTCCTCCTGATGCCAGCTGGGCATCTCCAAAGAACCGCCCGGCTCTGGGAACAAAAACCAGTTCTTCGCACAGGTAGAAAATTGAGCGGTTGATTTATGGCGCCGCTTCCCTGTTTTATGAGATTTATGGGTGTTAATTTGGCCCCATTTATTATTTTGAGCTCCGGGCGACATCCCGAGGAAATGAGAATGAAGAAGGGGGAAGCAGTAAGAGGCAATAAATAAAACTTGTTTGAGAGCCAAAAAAAGAAGGAAAAAAAAGGAAAAAGGAGCAGGGTTTCTAGTCCTCTCTGTGCTATGAAGGCGGAGGCCGGACCCCGGGGCAGAATCGTGGGAGGGTCAAGGGGGAGAGCAGGATCCCAGGGCAGAAGGTCAGGGTCTTCCTAAATCCAGTGGCTCCTCTTCCTCCCCTTCTCCTCCTTCCTTCTTCCTTTTGCTTCTCCTTCTTCTCTTTCATCTTCACTTTCTCCTTCTTCCAGTGTTCTCCTTCTCCTCCTCTTTCCTTCTCCTTCCCTTCTCTTCTCTCCTTCCTCCTCCTCTCCCTCCTTCTTCTCCTCTTCCTTCACTTTCTCCTCCTCACCCTCCTCTTCCTCCTTTTTCCTTCTCCTTCCCTTCTCCTTTTTTCTCCTTCTGCTCCTCCTCCTCTTCCTGCCCAGTCCTTCTGCTTCTCCTTCACCTTCTCTTCTCCTCTTCCCTTCTGCTTCTCCCCCTCCTTCGCTTTCTCCTTCTTCCAGTGTTCTCCTTCTCCTCTCCCTCCTCCTTCTGTCTCCTTCTTTTCCTCTTTCTCCTTCACTTTCTCCTTCTTTTCCTCCTTCTCCTCCTCCTTAAGTTTCTCTTTCTCTTCCCTTCTGCTTCTCCTCCTCCTTCGCTTTCTCCTTCTTCCAGTGTTCTCCTTCTTCCTTCTCCTTCCTTCTCCTTCCTTTCTCCTTCTCCTCCTCCACTTTCTCCTTCTTCCAGTGTTTTCCTTCTCCTCTCCCTCCTTCCTTTCTCCTTCCTTTCTCCTTCTCCTCCTCCTTCGATTTCTCCTTCTTCCAGTGTTCTCCTCTCCCTCCTCCTTCTGTCTCCTTCTTTTCCTCCTTCTCCCTCCTTCTCCTCCTCCTTCAGTTCCTCCTTCTCTTTCTCTTCCCTTCTGCTTCTCCCCCTCCTTCACTTTCTCCTTCTTCCAGTGTTCTCTTTCTCCTCTCCCTCCTCCTTCTTTCTCCTTCTTTTCCTCCTTCTCCTCCTCCTCCTGTTTCTCCTTCTCCTCCTCCTCCTCCGCGCTACAGAGAGGCAGGCAGGCAGGCAGGGAGGGAGGCAGCCTGGAAGCCGCGCGTCCTTCCTCCTCCCCACAATCGCTCCTGCTCAGCTTCCAAGGTCAAGCGCGCCAGCCCCCCCCCGCCTCCCCCCTCCCCATCTCCTTTCACTGAATCGCTGGCCTCTCTCCCGCCCCCACCGCCGCAGGGAGTCGGGCTCCTCGGATGCCAGCAGCAGAGGCGGCGGGCGCCAAATCCGCCGCCCCCTCCGCCCCCGCGTAGAGATGTAGGAGGGTACGCGGGGGGGGGGGGGAGAAAAAGGCTCCCCCCCCCCAAAAAAGCAAAGGGCCTTGGAAACTAGAGAAGGGGGAAAGGGTTTTGCCAGAGGCTGTCTCATTACAAAACACACACGCGCGCGCGCGCACACACACACACACACACACAAATACGGGAGCTTTTAAAGGCATGTTCTGGGTGGAATGGTCGGGGCTGCTATTCTTCGGGCGGCCACTAGGGGGAGGAAAGCACCTCTTTCTTCGCTGCCCTCTGGCGGGCGCCTGGATTGTTGCAGTCCCCGCCGGCCGGGTCCAAAGTCGTCCTGGCTCCGCGGGAGAGAAGCGGCGTTTGTCGCCTTGGGGCGGCTGCGTCGTCTCCCGAGCCCCGGAGCTCAAGGCGAGGCCCTCGGTCCCCCCCCCGCGCCTTCGTCTCCGCAAAGGGGGGGGGGACTTCGGGCGACATTCAGACTCACAGAAGGGAGGTGGGGTGCAGAAAAATGGGGTCTGTGGGTCTTTTCCTTCCCTTTTTATCTTCCTTTCCTCTTCCCTTTTCTCTTTTCCCTTCCCTTTCCCTTTCCCTTCCCCTTTTTTCCCTTTCCCCTTCCCATTTCCTTTTCCCTTCCCCCTTCCCCCTTCCCTTTCCCATTTCCTTCCCTTCTCCTTCCCCTTCCCCTTCCTTTTCCCTTCCCCCTTCCCCCTTCCCTTTCCCATTTCCTTCCCTTCTCCTTCCCCTTCCCCTTCCCCCTTCCTTTTCCCTTCCCCCCTTCCCCCTTCCCTTTCCCATTTCCTTCCCCTTCCCTTCCCCCTTCCCTTTCCCATTTCCTTCCCTTCTCCTTCCCCTTCCCCCCTTCCGCCTTCCCTTTCCCATTTCCTTCCCTTCCCCTTCCCCTTCCCTTCCCCCTTCCCTTTCCCATTTCCTTCCCTTCCCCTTCCCCTTCCTCTTCCTTTTCCCTTCCCCCCCTTCCCCCTCCCATTTCCTTCCCCTTCCCTTCCCCCTTCCCTTTCCCATTTCCTTCCCTTCTCCTTCCCCTTCCTTTTCCCTTCCCCCCTTCCCCCTTCCCTTTCCCATTTCCTTCCCTTCCCCTTCCCCTTCCCCTTCCCCCTTCCCTTTCCCATTTCCTTCCCTTCTCCTTCCCCTTCCTCTTCCTTTTCCCTTCCCCCTTCCCCCTTCCCTTTCCCATTTCCTTCCCTTCCCCTTCCACCCTTCCCCCTTCCCTTTCCCATTTCCTTCCCTTCTCCTTCCCCTTCCCTTTCCCCTTCCTCTTCCTTTTCCCTTCCCCCCTTCCCGCTTCCCTTTTCCATTTCCTTCCCTTCCCCTTCCCTTCCTTTTCCCTTTCCTTTTCCCTTTCCCCTTCCCTTTCTCATTTTCTTCCCCTTCCTTTTCCCTTTCCCCTTCCTTTCCCCTTCCCCTTCCCCTTCCCCTTCTCCTTCCCCTTTCTGTTTCTCATTCCCATTCCCTTTCTCCTTCCCTTTTCAATTTCCTTCCCTTTCCCTTTCCCCTTCCCTTTCCCTTTTCTTCCCTTCCCTTCCTCTTTTTATCTTCCTTTCCTTTTCCCTCTTCTCTTCTCTTCCCTTCCCTTCTTTTTTCTTTTCTTTTCTTTTCTCTTCTTTCAAGTAGGATTGGAAAATGGAGACTCCTGAGTAATTTTGCTTCAAAAGCATCCTGGAGTTTTGATGGCAGGCTGTAATTATTTTTCTCCTTATCGCTCTGTTTTTTTTTTGTATCTCACACACTCCTTCTCTCACGTGCGTCACACACACACAGAGATGCACAGGCAGAGACACACACATGCGCACCCACACAGAGAAGGCACAGGCAAAGAAGGGCGAGGGGTACAAAGCAGCGCCCTTTTGCCCCGTTTTACAACCTTTCTTCCTACAGTTGTTAAGGGAGTCACTGCAGTTGATGAGTAACCCGGTCGTTAAGCGAATCCGGCTCCCCCCCATTGACTTTGCTTGCCAGAAGGTCGCAAAAGAGGATCGTATGACCCACCAGGGGAGCAGCGACCGTCGTAAATCTGAGTCACTTGCCAGGTGGCCGGATTTTGATCACGTGACCGTGGGGGATGCTGAAACGGTCGTAAGGGTGAAACAGGGTCACGAGTCCCTTTTTTCAGTGCCGTCGTAACTTGGAACAGTCGCTAAACAAACTGTTGTAAATCAAGGACTACCCAACTAGGTGGAGCAACCAGGCAGGAGAATCCATGGGACGTGGGGATAGGAGCTGGTGGCCAAGGATGTGTGAGCAAATTGAAATTTTTCCCCGTTTGAAATGTGAAACAAATGAGAAATTTCCTGACAGGGAGAACAATTAATTAATCGGTGGAACGACTTGCCTCCAGATGGTTGTTGGTGCTGCAATACTGGGAAATTTGAAGAAGAAATGGGACAGCCATTTCTCCAGGAGGGTCTAGGCCTGCTTAAGCAGGGGGTTGGACTAGAAGACCTCCAAGGTCCCTTCCAACTCTTATGCTATGATTCTGGAAGGAAGAAAGGAAGGAAGGAAGGAAGGAAGGGAGGGAGGGAGGGAGGGAGGGAGGGAGGGAGGAGAGAAAGGGACAAAGGAGAAGGAAGGAAATGAAGAAAGAAGGGAAGGAAGGGAGGGAGGGAGGGAGGGAGGGAGGAGAGAAAGGGACAAAGGAGAAGGAAGGAAATGAAAGAAGAAGAAAAGGAAGGAAATGAGGAAGGAAGGAAGGAAGGAAGGAGAGGGAGGAGGGAAGGACAAAGGAGAAGGAAGGAAATGAAGAAAGAAGAAAAGAAGGAAGGAAATGAGGAAAGAAGAGAAGGAAGGGAGGGAGGAGAGAAAGGGACAAAGGAGAAGGAAATGAAGAAAGAAGGGAAGGGAGGGAGGGAGGGAGGGAGGGAGGGAGAGGGAGGAGAGAAAGGGACAAAGGAGAAGGAAGGAAATGAAAGAAGAAAAGGAAGGAAATGAGGAAGGAAGGAAGGAAGGAAGGAGAGGGAGGAGGGAAGGACAAAGGAGAAGGAAGGAAATGAAGAAAGAAGAAAAGGAGGAAGGAAACGAGGAAAGAAGAGAAGGGAGGGAGGGAGGAGAGAAAGGGACAAAGGAGAAGGAAATGAAGAAAGAAGGGAAGGGAGGGAGGGAGGGAGGGAGGGAGAGGGAGGAGAGAAAGGGACAAAGGAGAAGGAAGGAAATGAAAGAAGAAAAGGAAGAAAATGAGGAAAGAAGGGAAGGAAGGAAGGAGAGAGGGACAAAGGAGAAGGAAGGAAATGAAGAAAAAAATGAGGAAAATGAGGAAAAAAGAGAAGGAAGAAACAGAAGGAAGGAAGAAAGGTGAGAAAGGGACAAAGGAGATGGAAAGAAATGAAAAGAAGAAAAGGAAGGAAATGAGGAAGGAAGGAGAGGGACAAAGGAGAAGGAAGGAAATGAAGAAGAAAATGAGGGAAATGAGGAAAGAAGAGAAGAAAGGAATGGAAGGAAGGAACGGAAGGAAGCAAGGTGAGAAAGGGACAAAGGAGAAGGAAGGAAACGAAGAAGAAAAGGAAGGAAATGAAAGAAGAGAAGAAAGGAAGAAAGAAAGGTATAAAAAGGGACAAAGAAGGAAGGAAATGAAGAAAGAAGAAGAAAAGGAAGGAAATGAGGAAAGAAGAGAAGGAAGGAAGGAAGATAAGAAGGAAAAAAGCATAGGAGAAGAAGTGGCAGAACAAGGCAGTCCAAAGAGGCACCAGCCCAGAATCTCTATGTAGCCACAAATGAACAAAAGAAGGAAGGGAAATGGGGAAGGGAAAAAGATGAGGAAAATGACAAAGGGAAATGGGAAGGAAAAGAAAGAAATTAAGAAAGAAAGAAAGAAAGAAAGAAAGAAAGAAAGAAAGAAAGAAAGAAAGAAAGAGAAAGAAAGGAAAAAAGAAAAAGAAAGAAAAAAGAAAAAGAAAGAAAAAGAAAGAAAAAGAAAGAAAGGAAGAAAGAAAGAAAGAAAGGCGGGAAAGGGAAAAAGAAGGAAGTGGCAGAACCAGGGGGGGCGGAGTCCAAAGAGGCATCAGCCTAGAATCCCTGCGTAGCCACAAACGAACTAAGCCCGACCCATCCTTTCCGTTTCGTGGATGCCGCATTTCCTTCCTAGCAGCTGCTAACCATTAGTCCAGAAGATTCCTCTGCAGGGCCCTGAGTAGCAATAAATCACTTTAATTGGACCTTCGCAGGTGGACTTTCCCAGGTGACAATAATAACCAACAACTTGAATTGAAACCGGCAAATGGGCAGCCGGGCCAGATCGCCCTAACCGAGGGGTTTCCTGCTGCCTCTTGTCTGAATCTAAGCAGCGTCGGGTTCGGTTCGTCTTTGGATGGGGACCTGGAGGACTCTGGCTAGAGGGAGAAGTTGAGACACCTTGCTGGTGATTTGCCAAGGACCAGGCTCCCAGCTGGATGTACCTGGTTTGCCTTCTGGCTGAACATAATACAAAGACCTACTAATAGAAATAGAAAGACTGTGGCAAAAGCAAGCAAGGGTAGTACCAATAGTCATAGGCGCCTTGTGTGCAATCCCAAAACAACTGGAGCACCACTTGAACACCATCATCGGCATTGACAAATTCGCTATTAGTCAATTGCAAAAGGCGGCCTTATTAGGAACTGCTTCCATCCTGCGACGATATCTGTAATACCGTCAAACATCCACATCTGCCTATCCCAGGTCCTTGGGAAGGACTCGATAGGTAGACAAAATGCCAAATCCAGTCTGAACATCTGGCTGACTGTGCGATGATCGATAATAATAATAATAATAATAATAATAATAATAATAGTAATAGTAATAGTAATAGTAATAATAATAAAGTTGGAAGGGACCTTGGAGGTCTTCTAATCCAGCCTCCTGCTTAGCAGGAAAGACTATACCCTTTCAGACAAATGGCTGTCCAGTCTCTTCTTAAAAACTTCCAGTGTTGGAGCATTCACCTCTTCTGGAGGCAGGTTGTTAATAATAATAATAATAAAGTTGGAAGGGACCTTGGAGGTCATCTAGTCCAACCCCTGCTCAGACAGACCCTATATCATTTCAGACAAATGGCTGTCTAGTCTCTTCTTAAAAACTTCCAGTGTTGGCACATTCACCGCTTCTGGAGGCAGGTTGTTCCACTGGTTAATTGTCCTCACCGTCAGAAAATTCGTCCTTAGTTCCAGGTTGCTTCTCTCCTTGATTCGTTTCCATCCATTGCTTCTTGTCCGGTGCTTTGCAGAAGAGGTGGACCCCCTCTTTTTCGGGGCAGCCCCTCCAATATTGAAAGACTGCTATGCTACAGAAAGCAGTATCTGCATTCACCACAACCCCATCCACAGCTCATTCCCAGCCCCTGCAAGGGGGTGACATCAGCCACACACACACACACACCCTCCATTTTGGGGGGCAGCAGCCCAACGCTGGCGGTTTCTTCTTGGCAGCCCCCCATCTTTTCCCAGGTATGGGCCGATCCCAGCAGCTCAATGCCAGGTTTGTGACAAGGCTCAGCTGCGCCGCCTGCGCCCCCCCCCCCCCGTGCTCCCCTGGCGCCATCCGCATAATTCCAATTTGATGCGTCCCTCGGCGGAGCGAATGGATTGATACAGCAATTTCCACGAACATCAGCAATGACAGGAGGTGCATTGGCTGTTTTTTCCCCCCGGCTGCCTTCTGTCCTTGCACAGGACTGGCGACTTGGGTGGGTGAGTGAGTGGCAGTGGGGGGGGGGGGGTGGAGGGTGGTAGAGGCTGCTGTGTCCACGGCATTCCCCCCCCCTTGCACTCTGACCTGGCAGGGAGGTAGCATCCCCGCCCCGGCGGCCTCGCCAAGTTTCTGCACCTTTGCGATGGGAACCGAGAGGCAAACGAAGCTGTAATGGGGCCTGGGGGAAAGGGGGCTTAAAGGAAGAGAGAAATGGGGGGGGGTGTTTAAGTGAGGGATTTGAACTCCCCCAACTAACCCCCAAACCCCTTCCAAGACTGGAAGTTTTTAAGAAGAGACTGGACAGCCATTTGTCTGAAATGGGACTATAGAGCAGGCCTTAGGATATGGCAGCATCCGAGGACCACCAGTTGCCTAGCAAAGTGTCAAAAACTTGATGACCCAAAAAAAGTGATAAAGTACAGGTAGTCCTCGACTTACAACAGTTCGCTTAGTGACTGTCGGAAGTTACAATGGCCCTGAAAAAAGTGCCCCCCAAGCCACAGCCGAGCAAGACGCCTACCTGCCCGCCTGGCCGCGCTCTTCCTCCTGTCTGAGGTTTTCATTGTTGTGAGCATTTCTATTGAGGATTGGCAATGGGGGTGGAGTGGGGGGTGTTTGGTTTTTATTTCCCCCCCCCCCGCAGGTGGTACTCGACCATCCTAGAAAAGTGGTAGCAGGAGAAGGGAATGAGCTGAACAAGCCTGAGCGAGTGACGGCTGGAGCTGCAGGGCTGTCAGGGCTCAGCGGAAGCCCCAGGATCAGTGCCGCTTTCCAGCTGATCGGTGCTTTTTCGGGGCTGTCAGGGCTCAGCGGAAGCGCCAGGATCAGTGCCAGGCTCCAGCTGGAGCTCAGCGCTGATCCTGGTGCTTCTGCTGAGCCCTGAAGATGCACCAATCAGCTGGAAAGCAGCACTGATCCTGGCGCTTCCGCTGAGCCCAAAAGAAGCACCAATCAGCTGGAACGTTGCAGCCCCTCCAGGGTCTTGTGATTTACATTCAGATGCTTGGCAACCGATTCATATTTATGACGGTCACAGTGTCCCAGGGTCATGTGAAGGGACCAAAACCTGCTGCAACCACCCAGCAGACGGGGGGGGGGAATAAAACCAAACACCCCCCACTCCACCCCCCCTGCCAATCCTCAACAGAAATGCTCACAAGAATGAAAACCTCGGACAGGAGGAAGAGCGCAGCCAGTAGGGCAGGCAGGAGTCTTGCTCGGCTGTGGCTGGGGGGGGCACTTTTTTCAGGGCCATTGTCACTTCGAACAGTCACTAAGAAAACTGTTATATGTCGAGGACTACCTGTGCTTTATCACTTTTTTCCTTTTTTTTTGGGGGGTCATCACGTTTTTGATACCTTGCTAGGCAACTGGTGGTCCTCGGATGTTGCCATATCCTAAAAGTGGCACAACGGGTGAAAAGGTTATTGGTATTCTGTTATCTCACAGATTAGGGTTTAGAAAGCAAAAGGGGGTTTTGCAAACCATGATGGGTGAAGGAAAGGGTTAGACCAGGGGTAGGCAACCTTGGCTCTTTTATGACTCTTGGACTTCAACTCCCAGAATTCCTGAGCCAGCCTGGGGGAATTATGGCTCCCTTGATGACTCTTGGACTTCAACTCCCAGAATTCCTGAGCCAGCATGCTCTGCCAGCCGGCAGTTCTGATGGGACAGCATAATGGCAGAGGGGACACAGGGAGTGGAGCCGTTGGAGGAGGAGCAGTTAGAAGCTGCTGAGCAGATGGAGGTGCCAGTAGCCGGTGATACAGAGGCTCCTCAGATGGTGGTTCAACCAAAGGAGAAGCTGCAGGTTCCTGAGGCTACGGAGCATGCAGTGAAACCGCGAACAACCACAGCTGGGTCTGACAGGAGAACTGTGGCCCCTTCATGATTGGTGGACTTCAACTCCCAGAATTCCTGAGCCAGCATGGGAGAACTATGGCCCCTTCATGATTGGTGGACTTCAACTGAAGTCCTGAGCCAGCATGGCTCAACTTGGAAACCTCTCCCTTTCCCCTCAGCATGGCTGGCTCAGGAATTCTGGGAGTTGAAGTCCACAAGTCATAAAAGAGCCAAGGTGGCCTACCCCTGGGTTAGACCGAAAGAGACACAATTCACTTGTCCGTCACCGTCTGGGTGAGGACAGCTAATCAGAAATATGCAGGCTATTGCAGAGTTCAAACCACGGTTATCTGATAGGGTGAGATGGACAGCATATAAATGTTATAAATAAATAAATTTGAATTGTTCTGAGCTTGAAAAAGTTGCTTTGAGTTCAAAGGTTTAATCCAGGGGTCTTCAGACTTGGCCCTTTGATGACTTGTGGACTTCAACTCCCAGAATTGCTGAGGTATTCTGGGAGTTGAAGTCCACCAGTCATCAAAGGGCCAAGTTGGAAGACCCTTGTCTTAAAGCACAGCTGGCTGAGGAATTCTGGGAGTTGAAGTCCACCAGTCATCAAAGGGCCAAGTTGGAAGACCCCTGTCTTAAAGCACAGCTGGCTGAGGAATTCTGGGAGTTTAAGCCCACCCCTCTTCAAGCTGCCAAGGTTGACAAACATTGGATTAACCTTTACTTGACATGCTGCATGCTCTTTCCATCATTCCAGACGTGTTCTGAGTTCAAAATGCGCTGCCCCTTTTATGTGTAGAGCTGTTTGAAAAATATTTACAAGAGGGCTGGGCCTTTCTGGGGAAGAGGGAACAGCTTCGTATCTAAACAGAATTTCAAATCCGCAAAGCTTGGCGTGCCGTTCAATCCTAGAGACCTGTATTGGATCAGAGTAGTAGACTCTTCCGGGTCAGCGAGAGACCCCCACAAATGGGGAGCAGCATTGTTTGATTTTGGAAAAAAGAAATAAAATTAGATTTGGTTGGGTTTTTTTTGTTTTTCGGGTTTTTGTCCAGAGAAGAGACGAAATCAGCTCTTGGTTTTCTGTGACTAACAGAAGTGAGGTACATGGTGCAACCTGGCAACCGGAGAGAAAACAAGAATTAATGAATTTGAACATGATAATATCTATGCCAGCTTTGTGCGGTTCTTATTTTACAGCCTCGGAATTCGCTGAGCAGAATTTTCCATTTTAAATTGTGATGGGAAATACTCGACGTGGTGGTCACCGAGGGTCTCCCTGGAAGTAAAGAGAATTCCCATGTATTTTAGATTTTGCATCAGGCAGCCGTGGGATAGCTGACTGCATTCATTGGAAGACTAAAGTTTCTAGCCCATAAGGACCTGGAAGGAAGGAAGAATTCCCATGCATTGTAGATTTTGCATCAGGTAGCTGCGAGGCATTTAATTCGGATGTGAGGAGGGTCTGGCTGCGTTCATTGGAGGGCTAATGTTTCTAGTCCATAAGGACCAGTAAGGAAGGAGAATTCCCATGTAGATTTTGCACCAGGCAATTGTTAAGATATTTAATTCCAATATGAGGAGGGTCTGGCTGCATTAATTAGAGGGCTAAAGTTTCTAGTCCATAAGGACATAGAAGGAAGGAGAATTCCCATATATGTAGACTTTGCATCAGGTAGCTCTGAGGCATTTAATTCGGATGTGAGGAGGGTCTGGCTGCATTAATTAGAGGGCTAAAGTTTCTAATCCATGAGGGACCTGGAAAGAAAGAGAATTCCCATGTATCGTAAATTTTGCATCATGCAGCAGCTGCAAGGTGTTTAATTCAGATTTGAAGAGGGTCTGGCTGCATTCATTAGAGGGCTAAAGCTTCTAGTCCATAAGGACCTGGAAGGAAAGAGAATTCTCATGTATTGCAGATTTTCCATCAGGCAGCAGCTGCAAGGTGTTTAATTCAGATTTGAAGAGAGTCTGGCTGCATTCATTAGAGGGCTAAAGTTTCTAGTCCATAAGGACCTGGAAGGAAAGAGAATTCTCATGTATTGCAGATTTTCCATCAGGCAGCAGCTGCAAGGTGTTTAATTCAGATTTGAAGAGAGTCTGGCTGCATTCATTGGAGGGCTAAAGCTTCTAGTCCTTAAGGACCCAAAGAAGAGGACGCCCGTCGGTCGTCAGCACCAGGAAAGACTGAAATATGTTTCCCACGATTCTAGAAGCTTCCGTAGTCTTTGTTTCTCCCTGTAATTAACAGAAGCAGAATCAATTAAGCCGAAGGGGAGCACATTTGCACGATGCACGGAGGCCCCCCAGTCTTGCGTTTCGCTGGGGGCAGTGTTTTTATCTGGGCACAACACACAACCCCCAAGGCCACGTTTGGCCCAGCATCCCTTCCACAGAACCCAAATCCCTCTGCAGTGGGGCTTGCCAATCCCAGACCTGAGCCCTCTTTTTGCGGTTTTTGGCAGAGGTCTGAAGAAGCAAGCTTCCTATTCCGGTTTTTAACAGATTTAATTTTGGTTTACTGCTAGTTCTCGGCTTACCATTGTTCATTTATTGACCATTCAAAGTTACGATGGCACTGAAAAAAAGTGGCTTATGTCCATTTTTTAGACTTACGGCCACTGCAGCATCCCCAGGGGCATGTGTTCAAAATTCATTCGCTTGGCAACTGACTCACATACATGATAGAATGGAATAGAATAGAGTAGTGAATAGAATATAGAATAGAATAGAAAATAGAATAGAATACAATAGAATAGAAAATAGAATAGAATAGAATATAGAATAGAATAGAATAGGAATATAGAATAGAATAGAAAATAGAATAGAATATAGAATAGAATAGAATAGAATAGAAAATAGAACAGAATAGAATAGAAAATAGAATAGAATAGAAAAGAAAATAGAACAGAATAGAATAGAAAATAGAATAGAATACAGAATAGAATAGAAAATAGAATAGAACAGAATAGAATATAGAATAGAAAATAGAACAGAATAGAATATAAAATAGAATAGAATAGAATAGAATAGAATAGAATAGAATAGAATAGAATAGAATAGAATAGAATAGAATAGAATATAGAATAGAATAGAAAATAGAATAGAATATAGAATAGAAAATAGAATAGAAAATAGAATGGAATGGAATGGAATTGAATGGAATGGAATAGAATAGAGCTGGAAGGGACCTTGGAGGTCTTCTAGTCCAGCCCCCTGCTCAAGCAGGAGAACCTACATCCTTTCAGATCATGGGCTCCCCTTTTGCCACCTTCTGGCAAGCAAAGTCAATGGGGAAGCCAGATTCATTTAACAACCACATGTCTCACTTAACGACTGCGATGATTTGCTTAACAATCGTGGGCGAGGAAGGTTGTAAAATGGGGCAAAACCCACGGAACAACCGTCTGGCTTTAGCGAGAGAAATTTTGGTCTCGGCTGTGGCCATAAATCAAAAACTACCCTGTTTGTTTGCCGTGGCTTGAAATTAAATGTTTCACCGCCGTTTTAATGGTTTTGCAGATAATCCTGGAAGGCGAAAAAGGCTTCAGGGTTTCACCTTTCGCTTCCTACCTCTCGCAAACATGGCCAGCGATTAAAACGGTGCCAGCCTGGCCTTTCATCTCCTGGGCAAATTCCAAGCGTTCAAATCCTCCGTGTTTTTATTTCCTGCTTTGGTTTTTTGTTTTTACAGAACCCCCCCCCCAATATTTTTCCGACTGACATCCTTTCTACTTAAATCAGTGGTTCTCAACCTTTTTAATGCCGCGACCCCCAACCGGTCGTAAGTCGAGGACTACTCAACCGGTCGTAAGTCGAGGACTACTCCACTGGTGCGGCACCGTTGGCAGAATGGGATTTTTGGCGGGCTCAGCAGGGCAGAGACAGTCTGGACAATTCCTACTGGCTTTTGAAAGCCAATAGAATTAGACTCTATTCAAGAGAGTCTATTTGATTGGCTTTCAAAAGCCAATAGAATAAAAGGGAGGAGCACAGCTAAGGAAAAGGGGGGGAAAATGGCGGACTGCGTTGTTTGGCGACCCCCGTGAAATGGTCGTCCGACCCCAAATGGGGTCCCGACCCACAGGTGGAGAACCCCTGGCTTAAATTCTTTCCACAAATGAAAGAAAGGAATCCAAACGCGTTGCCCTTTTCGTTCGTATTCTTAGCATGCGCGGCTTTGAGCTCAACGCTTTTGCTGGGGGGGGGGAGGGAAAGAAGCAGGATTAAAATCCAGGAAAAGCAGAATTATGTCCAAAGAAGAAACGAAGCGCTCTGGGTATTATTGTGCAGCCCACTTTAAACCCAGCTGGGTTTTTTTTTTTTTTTAAATAATTAAAGTAGGAAATCGGCGAAGCTTTGTGAAAATCTGCACAGGGAGACGTCAACTAATCAAGGAGAGAAGCAACCTAGACCCGTGATGGCGAACCTTTTAGAGAAAGAGTGCCAAAAAACTAGCCCTGCCCCTGCTCCGCCCCACCCCACCAGCCCGCAGGGCCACTCATGCCTCCAGGCCCCGCCGCAGATGGCCAGCAGTGCCATGGCGGCCACGTCCTCTGCCCATGCCCCGCAGCATCAACTGTGCACGATGGGGCATGAGGGCAGTCTTGTCTACGCTGCCTGGATGCCATGTCCTTGGCTGCGATGCTCCACGTGGACCACACTCGGGGGCGACTGTCCTTCAGGGGGGCAGCTGGAGAGGAGGGGGTCACGGGGGGAGGCGAGGCTGGGGCAACGGCACGTGTGCCCACAGAGAGGCCTCCGAGTGCCGCCTCTGGCACCCGTGCCATAGGTTCGCCACCACTGTTCTAGTCCAACTTCCTGCTCAGGCAGGAAACCCTACACTATTTCAGACAAATGGCTGTCCAGTCTCTTCTTAAAAACCTCCAGTGTTGGAGCATTCACCGCTTCTGGAGGCAAGGAGTTCCACTGGTTAATTGTTCTGACTGTCAGGAAGTTTCTCCTTAGTTCTAGGTTGCTTCTCTCCTGGATCAGTTTCCATCCGTTGCTTCTTGTCCTGCCTTCAGGCGCTTTGGAGAATAGCTTGACTCCCCCTTCTTTGGGGCAGTCCCTGAGATACTGGAAGGATGCTATCCTGTCCCCCCTCGTCCTTCCCTTCATTAAACTGGACATGCCCAATTCCTGCAACCGTTCCTTGTATGTTTTAGCCTCCAGTCCCCTAATCCTCTTTGTTCTCCTCTAAATGAGCAGAATTCAGGATGGGAAATTCATGAAATCCTGTTTTAAAAAGAGGGTGGAAAGCCCCCCCCCTCCCAAGTTTCTAGTCCTTCGCGATGACGATAAAAGATGGGGAAGTGTAAACGTGGCAGGAGATCGCTCGGATTAGACCTTCAATGCCTTTCCGAAGGAAAGTGTCAGCATGCTGATTAGCAACGACAGAATAGATTATGCAAAAAAGGATAATTACGGCAGGCGGTAATATGCAGAACAGAAAGCAAATATTCAGATTAGGATACGGAAGAGAAAAGAGATGGTCTCAGGGCAAAATGAGGGGGTGTCTTTCTCTTTTTTGCTTTTCTTTTTTTTTTTGTGCTTGCTTTGCTTTGCCTGCTCGCCAACAACAGCTTTAAATATAACCTTGCAAAATCCAGTGTAGGGAAGAAACATTTTTCAAGGTGGAAATACAAAATTTGACATGAAAACATACAAGGTGCAGAGGTTGGCTGGGGGAGGGGGGAGGATGAATGCTCCAATACTGGAAGTTTTTAAAAAGAGACTGGACAGCCATTTGTCTGAAATGGTACAGGGTTTCCTGCCTGAGCAGGGGGTTGGACTAGATGACCTTCAAGGTCCCTTCTTAATCTGTTGTTCTGTTATGGCTGGAAACTAACCAAAGAGAGAAGCAACCTTAACACTAAGGAGAAATTTCCTGACAGTTGGAACAATGAACCAGTGGAACTCCTTGCCTCCAGGAGCGGTAAATGCTCCAACATTGGAAGTCTTTAAGAAGAGACTGGACAGCCATTTGTCCGAAATGGTATAGGGTTTCCTGCCTGAGCAGGGGGTTGGACTAGATGACCTCCCAGGTCCCTTCCAATTTTCTTATTATTTGATAATAATCTTATTCTGTTTTCTAAAAGTTATCTATTTTCTACCGTATTAAACCATCTAATTAACAGTACAGTATCCCCTCTTAACCTGGTTGTTAAATGAATCCAGCTTCCCCCGTTGACTGTGTCAGAAGGTTGCAAAAGGGGATCACGTGATCCCAGGACACTGCGACCGTCATAAATATGAGTCAGTTGCCAAGCGTCCGAATGTAAATCACAGGACCCTGGGGATGCTGCAACGGCCATAAGTTTGAAAAACAGTTCTGCCACTTTTTTCAGTGCCATTGTAACTTTGAACTAAATGAATTTTTGTTAAGATGATAATAATAATAATAATAATAATAATAATAATAATAATAATATTTTTGCATATCTTCCAATGCACCATTGTTGCTACTTTGTCATGCCGCTGCTTGTAATCAGTCTGTGCAATCTGGTAAGCTGTTGCAAGAAGATTGCACAGACTGACTACAAGCAGCGGCATGACAAAGTAGCAACAATGGTGCATTGGAAGATCTGCAAAAAATATCATTTGCCTGTAAGCAAAAACTGGTGGGATCATAAAATAGAGAAAGTCATAGAAAATGATAAAATTAAACTGCTCTGGGACTTCAGAATTCAAACAGACAAGCACCTGCAACATAACACCCCAGACTTAACAATTGTCGATAAGAAAGACAAAAAAGTCTGGATAGTGGATGTGGCAGTGCCTGGAGATAGCAGAATAGAAGAGAAAGAACTGGAGAAGATAACAAAATACAAAGACCAACAAATAGAAATAGAAAGACTGTGGCAAAAGCAAGCAAGGGGAGTACCAATAGTAATAGGCTCCTTAGGTGCAATCCCAAAACAACTGGAGCACGACTTGAACACCATCATCGGCATTGACAAATTTGCTATTAGTCAATTGCAAAAGGCGGCCTTATTAGGAACTGCTTCCATCCTGCGACGATACCTGTAATACCATCAAGCATCCACATCTGCCTATCCCAGGTCCTGGGTAAGGACTCGATAGGTAGACAAAATGCCAAATCCAGTCTGAACATCTGGCTGACTGTGCGATGATCCATAATAATAATAATAATATATGCCAATAGTGATAGGCTCCTTGGGTGCAATCCCAAACCAACTGGAGCACCACTTGAACACCATTGGCATCGACGCGTGCCTGGCTGAGGAATTCTGGGAGTTGAAGTCCACCAGTCATAAAAGAGCCAAGGTTGCCTACCCCTGGTATAGGGTTTCCTGCCTGAGCAAGGGGTTGGACTAGATGACCTCCGGGGTCCTTCCCAACTCTATTCTAACTCTATCCAGCCTGCGTGGGTCGCTTTTGTTTTGAAGGCGACTGCTCGTTGCTTTCCCATCTACGCAGGTGCGTTTGTGCAGGCTTACGCACCTTCACAGCTCTGTCCGTCCCTCCACAACAGTCCATGTTGCTCAGCTGGTCCCTTGGGAAAATTAGTGGCCCACCCCTCTTTTAATAGGTGGGGGGAAGGGGCGCTGTCGTCTGTCCCTTGTGGGTCTCCCGAGACGCATCGTTCCCCAGTCCCCGGCGCATTGATATTCATGCGCCTCTCTCCAGAAGCAGTTGACCTTGTGCGATGTGCGACTCTCCTTGAGCGGCAGCGTCATTTACACATGCTGACACTTGTCACAGGTGGTCTCCATGGTCTCCCTGGAGAGGCAGAAGTGACAGCTGACAGCTGACAGATCGGATCCCGTGTTTGGCCATGACGCTCCTGTCATGTCGCGGTAACGGAGCCCTGGGTGAAGGGGCAGGTGGCCTGGCTGGTGGGGCGCTGGGGGTGCAGCACGGGCCTGGGGCTGAAGAGGAGAGGTGGGGGAGGTCTCCCCCAATACACGAAAACGAGGTAAAGGGGTTTCTCCCAAGGAAAGGGAGTCTGGAAGGACATCGAATGCAAGGCTGGAAGGGACCTGGGAGGTCTTCTAGTCCACCCCCTGCTCAAGGCAGGAGACCTGAGATCCTGCTGAGTCAAAGGACTGGCCGATCTTTCCTGGAAAACCTCCATTGATGGAGAGCCTACAGCTTCTGAAGGGAAGCCGTTGCCCTGATTGTCCGTTTCCATTGTCAGGAAATTTCTCCTCATTTCTAGACTGAATCGCCCTTTGATGAGTTTCCACCCATTGCCCTTCCTTCCTTCTTTCCTTTCCTTCTTTCTTCCTTCCTTCTTCTTTCCTCTTTCCTTAACTTCCCCTTCTCTCTTTTCTTTCTTTCCTTCCTTCCTTCTTTCCTTCCTCCTTTCCTTTCCTTCCTTCCACCTTCCTCCTTCCTTCCTTAACTTCCTCTTCTCTCTTTTCCTTCCATCCTTCCTTCCCTCCCTGCCTCCTTCCTTCCTCCTTCCTTCCTTTCCTTCCTTCTACTTCTTCCTTCCTTCCCTTCTTCCTTCCTTCCTAAACTTCCCCTTCTCTTTTCCTTCCTTCCTTCCTCCCTTCCTTCCTTTCCTTCTTCCCTCTGATGAGTTTCCACTCATTGCCCTTCCTTCTTTTCCTTCTTCCTTCCTTCCTTCTTCTTTCTTTAACTTCCCCTTCTCTCTTTTCTTTCTTTCCTTCTTTCCGTCCTTTCCTTCCTTCCTTCCCTGCCTCCTTCCTTCTACCTTCTTCCTTCCTTCCTTCCCTTCTTTCTCCTTCCTTTCTTCCCTTCCTTCTACCTTCCTTAACTTCCCCTTCTCTTTTCCTTCCTTCCCTCCCTCCTTCCTTCCTTTCCTACTTCCTTCCCTTCTTCCTTCCTTCCTTCCTCCTTCCTTTCCTTCCTTCTACCTTCCTCCTTCCTTCCTTCCTTAACTTCCCCTTCTCTCTTCCTTCCTTCCTTCCTCCTTTCTTCCTTTCCTTCCCTCCCTCCCTCCTTCCTTCCTTTCCTTCCTTCTACTTCTTCCTTCCTTCCCTTCTTCCTTCCTTCCTCCTTCCTTTCTTCTCTTCTTCCTTCCTTCCTTAACTTCCCCTTCTCTCTTTTCCTTCCTTCCTTCCTTTCTTCCTCCTTCCTTCCTTCCTTCCTTCCTTCCTTCCTTTCCTTCTTTCTTTCCTTCCTTCCTTCCTTCCTTCCTCCCGCTGATGACCTGTGACACATGAAGCCCCCTCTTTGTCCCGTCCACGGCCTCCTGCCTGTCACTCAATTTAATTGGGTGACCTGCCAGCTAGGAAGGTAGAAGAAATGAGTGTCAAAGAGACCTTTCATTTGGCCTCTTCAAACGAACAGACACTTTGTCACGCTCTGCTGGTGCTTCTGCTGACCCAAGATGCCTTTAAGCAGCCCCCCCCAGGCAGCTGAGGGTCCCCAGGGGTTGCAGGCCTCCCAAACGATGCCTGTCGGCAGGACCATTCTTGGCTGAACGAAACGTTCAGACATCCCGCAACATCTGGATCCAAGGGGGGTGGGCTGGCTTTCCGCAGTTTAAAAAAGGGGTCTTGTTTGGTTGCCATGCAGACCCAAGCCCAGGTTTTGGGGGAGCTCTGCAACCTGCAGCCCCTCACCCCTTCTTCTCCCACCCGCCCACCCACTCAAAAGGGCTGAACCAGGACGAGGTGTTTGTTTATTTATGAATTCACTTACGTAAAGGCAGTCAATCCATCAATCAGAACAATGCTGGAAGGGACCTTGGAGGTCATCTAGTCCAGGGCTTTTCAACCAGTGGTACGGGTACCACCTGTGGTCCATTGGCACCTGGCAGGTGGCACGCGACCATCCTAGAAAAGGGATAGCGGGGGAGGGGAATGAGCTGAACCGGTGGCAGCACCACACAAGCCTGAGCGAGAGACGGCTGGAGCTGCAGGGCTGTCGGGGCTCAGCGGAAGCCCCAGGATCAGCGCCAGGATCAGTGCAGGCTCCAGCTGATCTTTGGAGCTGTCAGGGCTCAGTGGAAGCACCAGGATCAGTGCCTCTTTCCAGCTGATCGGCGCTTCTTGGGGACTGTCAGGGCTCAGCAGAAGCGCCAGGATCAGTGCCAGGCTCCAGCTGGAGCTCAGCGCTGATCCTGGTGCTTCTGCTGAGCTCAGAAGAAGCGCCGGTCAGCTGGAATGTTGCAGCCTCTCCAGGGTCTGGTGATTTACATTCAGATGCTTGGCAACCGATTCAGATTTATGACGGTCACAGTGTCCCAGGGTCATGTGAAGAGACCAAAACCTGCTGCAACCACCCAGCAGACGGGGGGGGGGAATAAAAACCAAACACCCCCCACCCCACCTCCCCTGCCAATCCCCAACAGAAATGCTCCCAACAATGAAAACCTCGGACAGGAGGAAGAGCACAGCCGGGCGGGCAGGCAGGTGTCTTGCTCGGCTGTGGCTTGGGGGGCACTTTTTTCAGTGCCATTGTAACTTCGAACAGTCACTAAGCGAACTGTTGTAAGTTGAGGACTACCTGTACTTTATCACTTTTTTCCTTTTGGGGGGGGGGTCATCAAGTTTTTGACACCTTGTTGCCATATCCTAAAAGTGGCACAATGGGTGAAAAGGTTGAAAAGCCCTGTTCCAGTCCAACCCTGTGCTCAGACAGGAAACCCCCAGAATGTTTCAGACGAGTGTCGGTCCTTGAATTACCACCCCAATTCAGCACAAAATTGTACATGGGCTCCCGGCCGGCCTGGGCCAGGGCCAAGGCAGCGGGGGCCGTTCCCTCACTGTTTCCAGGATGGCTTTGCGGGCCACATGAAACCATTTCGCAGGCTGCATCCGGCCCCCGGGCCTTGGGTTTGACATGTCTGCCCTAGGGTCACTCTCTGCTCTTCATAAGATGCTCTTTATTAGAGAGACAAAGAGATGGAAGGGTGGATGAACAGATAGATGGACGGACAGACGGGCAGGCAGGCAGGCAGGCAAGCAGACAGACAGACAGATAGATGGATGTAAGACAACAGACAGAAACACATGATAGAGTAGAGCCGAGGTGGTGCAGCAGTTAGAGTGCAGTACTGCAGGCCACTTTAGCTGACTGTGTTCAGCAGGTCAGCGGTTCAGATCTCACCGGCTCAAGGTTGACTCAGCCTTCTATCCTTCCGGGGTAGGTAAAATGAGGACCCAGATTGTTGGGGGCAATGTAAATATATATATATACATTGCTTACTGGTGTACACCGCTTAGAGAGTGCTTGCACTTAAAGCGGTATATAAGTCTCAAAAATAAATAAATAAATAAATAAATAAATAAATAGGTAGGTAGGTAGGTAGGTAGGTAGGTAGGTAGGTAGGTAGGCAGGCAGGCAGGGAGACACAGGCAAGGAGTTTCACTGATTAATTCCCTTGGGCAGATTCAGGTCTAGAGACGCTGCTGGTTTCTCAGTTCAGGGAAGTCCTCAACTTACAGCTATTTCTTTAGTGACCGTTCAAAGTTACAACAGCACTGGAACAAGCAACTCACGACCGTTTTTCACACTTACGACCATTTCAGCATCCCCCCCCCATGGTCATATGACCAAAACCCAGATGCTTGGCAACTGACTCGGAGTTGTGACGGTCATAGTGTCCCGGGGTCTCCTCTTGCGAGCTTCTGAGAAGCAAAGTCAATGGGGGAAGCCGGATTTGTTTAATAACCAGGCGATAACTTCAATGATTCACTTAATAACAGTGGCAAGAAACATCATAAAATGGGACAAAACTTGCAGAACGACTGTCTCACTTAGTAACAGATGTTTTGGGCTCTTCATAGGATGCTGTTTATTAGAGAGACAGAGAGAGATGGAAGGATGGATGGGTGGATGAACAGATAGACAGACACAGACAGACAGACAGACACAGACAGACAGATAGATAGATAGTCAGACAGAGACAGACAGACTAGATAGATAGATAGACAGACAGACAGACTGATAGAAGGATAGAAGGATAGTCAGACAGAGACAGACAGATAAGACATACAGACAGAGATGGATGGATGGACGGATAGATAGAGACAGACAAGATAGATAGATAGATAGATAGATAGATAGATAGATAGATAGATAGATAGATAGATAGATAGATAGATAGATAGATAGATAGATAGATAGGCAGGCAGGCAGGCAGACACAGACAGACAGATAGATGGATGTAGGACAACAGATAGACAGACATGATAAAGTAGACGAGCGATAGATAGATGATAGGTAGGTAGGCAGGCAGGCAGGCAGACAAGATAGATAAATAGATAGATAGATAGATAGATAGATAGATAGATAGATAGATAGATAGATAGATAGATAGATAGATAGATAGATAGATAGATAGATAGATAGATAGGCAGGCAGGCAGGCAGGTAGGCAGGCAGGCAGGCAGACAGACAGACAGACAGATAGATATTGACTGACACACAGATAGACAGACAGACAGACAAGCAGACAGATAGATAGATATTGACTGACACACAGATAGACAGACAGACAGACAGACAGACAGATAGATAGATAATGGGTGGGTGGGTGGACGGACAGACAGATGAACAGACTGGATGGCTGGATGGAGACAGACAGACATTCATGATGATGATGATGATGATGACAGATGCTGGGTGTGTTCTTGCTGCCTAGGAGAAAAACCGCCCCTCCCCCGCCTCTCCCCTCCTCCCCTCCTCCCCCTGGCAGCGTGCCAGCGCCCATCTCTCCTCGCCAGATGTCCGAAATCTCGCACCAGGTGGCTGCACCAGCCTCGCGCTTTCCCATTAATTAAATGTTGGGCTTTTTTTTTCACCACTCCTCCAACCTTCCTTATGGCCATTGTGGGACTCCCAAGATTAGCCCGTTTAACAGCCGGCTGGGGAGCCAGGGCGGGCATGCCGAGCTAGGCTCCCTCGCTCGGTCCAGCTGTGGCAGCTGCTCCCTGCCTGCGCTCCAGCCTGGATGGACAGAAATGCCAGGAATATCCTGTTCCCTTCCTTCCTTCCTTCCTTCCTTCCTTCCTTCCTTCCTTCCTTTCTTCCTTCCTTCCTTCCTTCCTTCCTTTCCTGGCTAGAGAAGCCTGATCAGTTTTTTAATGCCTGTCAGGCGGTTGCTAAGGCACCATTAATCGCGGGGCCGTTAATGCAAAAAACTCGGCTTCCCAGAGCATCCAGACGGGGTCTCAGACTTGCCATCTCGTCTGTAAAATGGGCATAGCAAGAGTGAGCGCACAGAGGCCTCTGCTAGTTCTGTGAAATCGTTCTGTTCTGTTCTGTTCTGTTCTCAGCCATTGTGGGCTAGTCCCAAGCCCTTAGCAATCATGGAATAGAATAGAATAGAATAGAATAGAATAGAATAGAATAGAATAGAATAGAATAGAATAGAATAGAATAGAATAGAATAGAATAGAATTAAAATAATAGAATGGAATATAGAATAGAATAGAATAGAATAGAATAGAATAGAATAGAATAGAATATGGAAAGAATAGAATAGAATAGAATAGAATAGAATAGAATAGAATAGAATAGAATAGAATAGAATAGGAATAGGAATAGCAATAGAACAGAACAGAACAGAAAAGAATAGAAAAGAAAATAGAATAGAGAATAGAAAAGAATAGAAAATAGAATAGAATACAGTAGAATAGAGAATAACATATAGAATAGAATATAGAATAAAACAGAACAGAATAGAATAGAAAATAGAACAGAACAGAATAGAAAACAGAACAGAACAGAACAGAATAGAGAATAAAATATAGAATAGAATAGTTCCAATCTCGTCTTAAAAACCTCCAGTGTTGGAACATTCACAACTTCTGCAAGCAAGGAGTTCCACTGATTAATTCCCTTGGGCAGATTCAGGTCTAGAGACGCTGCTGGTTTCTCAGTACAGGGAAGTCCTCAACTTACAACTATTTCTTTAGTGACCGTTCAAAGTTACAACAGCACTGGAGCAAGCAACTCACGACCGTTTTTCACACTTATGACCATTTCAGCATCTCCCCCCCCCATGGTCATATGATCAACACCCAGATGCTTGGCAACTGACTCAGAGTTGTGACGGTCGTAGTGTCCCGGGGTCTCCTCTTGCGAGCTTCTGAGAAGCAAAGTCAATGGGGGAAGCTGGATTCATTTAATAACCAGGCGATAACTTCAATGATTCACTTAATAACAGTGGCAAGAAACATCATAAAACGGGGCAAAACGCGCAGAACGACTGTCTCGCTTAATAACAGACGTTTTGGGCTCTTCATAGGATGCTCTTTATTAGAGAGACAGAAAGAGATGGAAGGATGGATGGGTGGATGAACAGACAGACAGACACAGACAGACAGACAGACAGACAGATAGATAGTCAGACAGAGACAAACAGACTAGATAGATAGATAGACAGACAGAAAACAGACTGACAGACGGATAGAAGGATAGTCAGACAGAGACAAACAGACTAGATAGATAGATAGACAGACAGACAACAGACTGACAGACGGATAGAAGGATAGTCAGACAGAGACAGACAAGACAGACAGACAGAGATGGATGGATGGACGGATAGATAGAGACAGACAGACAAGATAGATAGATAGATAGATAGATAGATAGATAGATAGATAGATAGATAGATAGATAGATAGATAGATAGATAGATAGACAGACAGACAGACAGACGAATAGTCAGAGACAGACAGACAAGACAGACAGGCAGGCAAACACAGATAGATAGATAGATAGATGTAAGACAACAGATAGACAGACATGATAGACAATAGATAGATAGATAGATAGATAGATAGATAGATAGATAGATAGATAGATAGATAGATAGATAGATAGATAGATAGATAGATAGATAAGTAGGTAGCTAGGTAGGCAGGCAGGCAGGCAGGCAGACAAGACAGACAGACAGACAGATAGATTGACTGACACAGACAGACAGACAGATAGACATGGATGGATGGATGGATGGTTGTAAGTTGTGGTTGTAAGTTGAGGACTGAGTATATTTCTGTCCAGGCGCAAGCCGGTTGCTGACCTCTCTGAGGTCTTCCTAGCCCCCATTTCCACAGACCCATTATCCCTGCCCGGAGGGATAATGAGCCCATGTGCCTGCAGCTGGGGGAGGCCCCCTTAATGGACGCCTGGCCCCTCTTCCTGCCCAGCTCTCTGCTCCCTGACCCAAGAGAGCCATCTGCAGCATAAACTTTAATTAGGGATTTTTATTCTCTTTAATCGGGCAGCAACACCTGGGGGGGAGCATTGGGAGGCCGGGAGAGGGAGGGGGAGGGGGAGGGGGAAGGGGAGGCAGAAGAAGTGGGGGGGGGAAGCTCCTGGCTACTAGGGGGAGGGGAGGATGGATGGGTGGATGAACAGATAGATGGATAGGTAGGTAGGTAGGTAGGTAGGTAGGTAGGTAGGTAGATAGATAGACAGACAGACAGACAGACAGACAGACAGACAGACAGACAGACAGACAGACAGACAGACAGACAGATAGATAGATAGATAGATAGATAGATAGATAGATAGATAGATAGATAGATGGATAGACGAATAGTCAGACAGACAGATGACTAGATAGATAGATAGATAGATAGATAGATAGATAGATAGATAGATAGATAGATAGATAGATAGATAGATAGATAGATAGATAGATAGATAGATAGATAGACAGATAGAGATAGATAGATAGATAGATAGATTGATAGATAGATAGATAGATAGATAGATAGATAGATAGATAGATAGATAGATAGATAGATGGATAGACGAATAGTCAGACAGACGACTAGATAGATAGATAGATAGATAGACAGACAGACAGATAGAGATAGATAGATAGATAGATAGATAGATAGACACAGACAGATAGAGATAGATAGATAGATATAGATAGATAGATAGATAGACAGACAGACAGACAGATAGATAGATAGACAGATAGAGATAGATAGAGAGAGAGATAGATAGATAGATAGATAGATAGATAGATAGATAGATAGATAGATAGATAGATAGATAGATAGATAGATAGATAGATAGATAGATAGATAGACGGACGGATAGATGGATAGATGGACAGACGAATAGTCAGACAGAGACAGACGACAAGATAGATAGATAGATAGATAGATAGATAGATAGATAGATAGATAGATAGATAGATAGATAGATAGATAGATAGATAGATAGATAGACGGACAGATAGACAGACAGATAGACAGACAGATAGACGGATAGATGGATAGATGGATAGAATAGTCAGGCAGACTGACGACAAGATAGATAGATAGAGATAGATAGATAGATAGATAGATAGATAGATAGATAGATAGATAGATAGACAGACAGACGGATAGATGGATAGATGGACAGACGAATAGTCAGACAGAGACAGACGACAAGATAGATAGATAGATAGATAGATAGATAGATAGATAGATAGATAGATAGATAGATAGATAGATAGATAGATAGATAGATAGATAGACGGACAGATAGATGGACAGATAGACAGACAGATAGACGGATAGATGGATAGATGGATAGAATAGTCAGGCAGACTGACGACAAGATAGATAGATAGAGATAGATAGATAGATAGATAGATAGATAGATAGATAGATAGATAGATAGATAGATAGATAGATAGACGGACAGATAGATGGACAGATAGACAGATAGACGGATAGATGGATAGATGGATAGAATAGTCAGGCAGACTGACGACAAGATAGATAGATAGAGATAGATAGATAGATAGATAGATAGATAGACAGACGGATAGATGCATAGATGGACAGACGAATAGTCAGACAGAGACAGACGACAAGATAGATAGATAGATAGATAGATAGATAGACGGACAGATAGACAGACAGATAGACGGATAGATGGATAGATGGATAGAATAGTCAGGCAGACTGACGACAAGATAGATAGATAGATAGGGATAGATAGATAGATAGATAGATAGATAGATAGATAGATAGATAGATAGATAGATAGATAGATAGATAGATAGCCAATAGAGGCCAGTAGAGGGAGGGGACTTCTGGAAATGGAGTGGGGGAGGAATAGACCAACCACAGCAAATGTTTTGGGGTGCAAAGGGGGAAGATTTCTCTCTCTGGCTTTGTAGACTGACGGGAGAGCGGATTCCAACCCCCCCCCACACACACACAGACACCCCGTCCCTGGGAACGGCTGAGCAGAGACAGCAAAATAAATGGCTCCTCCCCCCCATTTGGCAGCCCGGAGCTGCCAGTGACAGCATCGTTTTGGGGGAGGGGGTCAAGAGGGCCCCCATTAACGTCAGCAGAGGGGTGGCGTGTCATAACTCCGTCTGCATTAGTGCAGAACCTGGGGCCATGGTGGAGGAGGAGGAGGAAGAGGAGAGGAAAAGAGGAGGGAGAGGAAGAAGAGAAGATTTAATTTAATTTATTAAAATTTACAGACCGCCCCACTCCCGCAGGACTCCGGGCGGCTAACAATAAAAACACCATATAACATGACAAAAACAAACAGTACAAGAACAGTCATCCAGGGGTCAGATTTTATAAACCCCAGGCCTGCCGGAAAAGCCAGGTCTTAAGCAGCTTGCGGAAAACCAACAGGGTGGGAGCGGTCCTAATCTCCGGGGGGAGCTGGTTCCAAAGCGTGGGTGCCATCACAGAGAAGGCCCTCCTCCGCGGCCCCGCCAAATGGCACTGCTTGGCCGACGGGGCCTGAAGGAGGCCCAGCCTGTGGGATCTAACCGGACGTAGGGAACTACGAGGTAGTAGGCGGTCTCGCAAGTAGCCTGGCCCTGAGCCACATAGGGCTTTAAAGGTAATGACCAACACCTTGAATTGGACCCAGAGACCAATAGGCGACCAGTGCAGCTCACGGAGGATAGGTGTAACGTGGGTGTATCGAGGAACACCCACTATCACTCACGCGGCTTCATTCTGGACCAACTGTAGTCTCCGAATACTTTTCAAGGGTAGCCCCATGTAGAGCGCATTGCAGTAGTCCAGATGGAGAAGAGGAAGAGGAAGGAGAGGAGGAGGAGGAAGAGGAAGGGGGAGGGGGAGGGGGAGGAAGAGGCAGGGAGGGGGAGGACTGAGGGATCATCTGTACTCTCTGAGCTGGGTGGTTTTCTCGCAGATGTTTCATGACCCAACTAGGGAACATCATCAATGCTAGAAGGGAGGGGGGTTTGCAGAAAGAGGGAGGAGGGGGGAAGAGGAGGAGGAGGAGGAGGAGGAGGAGGAGGAGGAGGAGGACAACTGTGGGGTCCTTGGTGCCCTCTGAGCTGGGTGGTTTTCTTGCAGACATTTCATGACCTAACTAGGGAACATCATCAATGCTAGAAGGGAGGGGGGTTTGCAGAAAGAGGGAGGAGGAGGAGGAGGAGGAGCAGGAGCAGGAGGAGCAGGAGGAGGAGCAGGAGGAGGAGGACAACGACGACGACAACTGTGGGGTCCTTGATGCCCTCTGAGCGTGGTGGTTTTCTTGCAGACATTTCATGACCCAACTAGGGAACATCATCAATGCTAGAAGGGAGGGGAGAGTTGTGAGGAGGAGGAGGAGGAGGAGGAGGAGGAGGAGGAGGAGGAGGAGGACAACGACAACGACTGTGGGGTCCTTGGAGCCCTCTGAGCTGGGTGGTTGTCTTTCAGACGTTTCATGACCCAACTAGGGAACACCATCAGCGCTAAAAGTGTGTGTGTGGGATGGTTACAAAGGAAGTGTCGGGCTTGACTGCAAGGCTTACCTTTAAAACCCCCAGAGAGTTCAAGGATGCTTCTTCCGGCAGAGAAGAGGGCAGACAGGTTGTCCAAAGGGGAAGTTGAGGCACACTCCGCTCGTCCATCCCTCCTTCGCTGGATCTCTCCTTCTCCGCTTCTCTCGCCCGTCAAACGGGATCCTTTCAAGAAAAAAAAAATTGCGTTTGAAACAGGACTGGCCTTTTTCTGCCAAGGTCCGGCTTTCCTGGCCGTTTGACCCAATGGGTGTTATCTTGGCAGGCCGTTTTCACAAGTGCAACACGTTTTGCCTATTGTTTTCATGCAGCTGTGCAGTTTGTGTACAGATGGTTCCCTGATCTACATATTCAAGCTGGGGGGGGGGGAAGTGTGAAGACTTGAATTTCAAAGGATAATTCACCTTTCAGATAGGGCTCTTCCAACTTGGCCCTTTGATGACTGGTGGACTTCAACTCCCAGAATTCCTGGGCCAGCATGGGGGAACTATGGGCCCCTTCATGACTTGTGGACTTCAACTCCCAGAATTCCTGGGCCAGCATGGGGAAACTATGCCCCTTCATGACTGGTGGACTTCAACTCCCAGAATTCCTGAGCCAGCATAAGGGAACTATGCCCCTTCATGACTGTGGACTTCAACTCCCAGAATTCCTCAGCCAGCATGGGGGAATTATGGCCCCTTCATGACTTGAAGTCTCCAAGTCATCAAAGGGCCAAGTTGGAAGACCCCTGTTCTAAAGCCTCCTGGCTGAGGAATTCTGGAAGTTGAAGTCCACAAGTCATCAAAGGGCCAAGAAAAATGGTCACAACTTTTCAGTGCCCTTGTAACTCTGAACGGTCACTAAACAAATGGCCATAAATTGAGGATTACCTGTGCAGGTTATTGATACAAATTAGTCTTAAAAGAAAATAAACATCTCAAGCATTTTCTTTTCTAGGCCAAGATGGGCAAGGTTTGAGGAAAGAATAGCAGAATAAGAGATTCGGAAGGGACCTTAAAGGTCATCCAGTCCAACCCCCTGCTCAGGCAGGAGACCCTACTCACCATTTCAGACAAGTGGCTATCTGGTCTCTTCTTAAAAGCCTCCAGGGATGAAGCACCCACAATTCCCACTGATTGATTAATTAATTAACAGCATAACAGAGCTGGAAGGGGTCTTGGAGGTCATCTAGTCCAACCCCCTGCTCAGGCAGGAGATCCTAGACCATTTCAGGCAAGTGGCCGTCCAGGCTCTTCTTAAAAGCCTCCAGGGATGAAGCACCCACAATTCCCACTGATTAATTCATTAACAGCATAACCGACCTGAAGGGGCCTTGGAGGTCATCTAGTCCAACCCCCCTGTTCAGGAAGGAGATTTGGAAGTGGCGGGGGGGGGAATCTAAAAAGGGAGAATTAACGAGCTGAGCCAGCCCCGAGTGCGGGACAGCCCACTAATCTCCCTATTAAAACCTTAAGAGGAATCCTGGCGCCTTTCTGTATAAACTCATTAACTTTTATGGCGTAATAAATGGATCCTATTAAAGCATAATTCGCTCCATGCTGGGGGCGAGTTAACCTCTTGAAGCCTCCCCGGCAGCTGCCTGTCATCTTGCCCCCCCCTCTCCCCCGCTTGCGGCACGGCACGTGAGAAAGCTTTCCCCCTCCCCCCCAGCCGCCCTCGCCTCCCCCGCCCGGCATGGGTGGGGGACTTCTCTGGCCAGCTGCCTACAGTGCAGCCTCCCTCCCAGCTGGAGACCGGCGCTGCTTAGGGAGGACACCCCGAGATCATCTAGTCCAGCCCCGTGCCTGCTCCGTCCCAGCTGGGGGACCGGCGCTGCTTAGGGAGGACACCCCGAGATCATCTAGTCCAGCCCCGTGCCTGCTGCGTCCCAGCTGGGGGACCGGCGCTGCTTAGGGAGGACACCCCGAGATCATCTAGTCCAGCCCCGTGCCTGCAATGAATAGAATAGAATAGAATAATATTAGAATAGAATAGAATAGAATAGAATAGAATAGAATAGAATAATATTAGAATAGAATAGAATAGAATAGAATAGAATAGAATAGAATAGAATAGAATAGAATAGAATAGAAGCTGGAAGGGACCTTGGAGGTCTTCTAGTCCAGCCCCCCCCCCCCAGCCCGCCCCCGCTCAAGCTGGAGAACCGTCCTATAATCAGACAAGTGACTGTCCAGTGATTGTCCGGGGTCCTGCCTCTTTCCACACACACACCCAAAATGGGGCCATGGGGGTGCAGAAAAGCAAGGCCAGCCCCCCCCCGTGCCCACCTGCAGCAGAGCTCCACCAGAGAAGGAGGCCAGCCCCCCAGGGAGGCATTTTGGATGGCTCATTACCGGCTAATGAAAGCAGTTTAGCATTTAGCTTAACGTCTCTAAATGGTGCACGACTTAGTTGCAGATAATGTGAATTGAAGAAACGGGGGTGGGGGGGCTGTTGTAAAACCGCTTGGCTGCAGTAGCACGTGGTAGAACATGTTTTCCGCCTGGCCTTTAAGAGGAGGCTTTGGGGCATGTGCAGAGATCATTTCTGGGGTGGCTTTTTTGGAAAGAAGAGATGCTATCTTGCAAACCTTAACACCGTTTTTTCAATCCTGGCCATTTTAAGCAGGGTGGACTTCCAGAATTCTCCAGCCTGCATGCTTTAAGAGGGGAGGACTTCCACTCCCAGAATCCCCCAGACGGCTTGTTGAAGCCCACTTCTCTTAAAAGCGTTCTGGCTGGGGAATTCTGGGAAGCAGAACCACAAAGGGCCCTTTCATTCCTTCGTCTGCTTACTTTTTCAATTCATTAATTCACTTTCTACACCGCCCATCTTCACAGTTCCAGCAATCCTGTGTACCTCTAGGGCAGGGGTCTTCCAACTTGGCCCTTTGAGGACTGGTGGACTTCAACTCCCAGAATTCCTCAGCCAGGATGCTTTAAGACAAGGGTCTTCCGACTTGTGGACTTCAACACCCAGAATTCCTCAGCCAGGATGCTTTAAGGCGGGTCTTGCAACTTGGCCCTTTGATGACTTGTGGACTTCAACTCCCAGAATTCCTCAGCCAGCAACACTGACTGAGGAATTCTGGGAGTTGAAGTCCACAAGTCATAAAAGTGCCGTTTGAAGACCCCTGCTTGTGGACTTATTCCCAGAATTCCTCAGCCAGTGTTCCTGGCTGAGGAATTCTGGGAGTTGACGTCCACAAGTCCTAAAAGGGCCAAGTTGGAAGACTCCTTGCTCTAGGGGCGACGGAACCCTGCTCGCGGCCCCAGAGGCTGGACTAGATGGCCTCTGGTAGGCCCCCTTCGCCTTCCCCGGCTCCGCTCACCGCCCTCTCCGTCTCCTCTTTTCCCCCCTCTGCAGGCTTCTCCCACGAGGACCCCCAGGCGGCCGGCAGCTCCGAGGCCGAACGGACGGCGCCCCCCACCCGCGACCTGCCGGCGCGCGAAGCCCCCTTCTCCACCACGGCGCCCACCCTGAAGCTGCTCAACCACCACCCGTTGCTGGAGGGCTTTTTCCCTGAGGAGCCCCCGCCCAGGGAGGGCTCGCAGCCCGCGCCCCTCCTCGCCTGGGCGCCCCCCCGCCGCCCGCCCGCCCCGGGGCCCGCCGCGACCCCCACTCCGACGGCGGCGTCTCCAACCTCGGAGCCCGCGGGCGCCGTTAACCCTCGTGACCGGCAGGCGGCGCACATCTCCCCCGGCTCCTCGGGGGTCGCGCTCTCCAGCCCCAGGGACCGCTCCCCGGGGGCCACGTCGCGCAGGGGGCCTGAGACCACCGCTGCACCTGTGGCAGGTAAGGGAGCGGAAAGGGGACATCCCGGAGATCCAGCGTGCGGGTTTGGAGATGCAGCAGCCATGACCCAGGTTATGGGGGGGGGGTTTGCGGGAGCCCCCAGCCCCAGGAGGCTGCAAGGAATCTGGGTCTGCTCAAGAGGCAGGGGGTAAAAAGAGGAGGGTCCAGGTAGGCAGCGGGGGGGGGGGGGAACTGGCAGATCTGTAGACAAAGTTCCCAAGTTCAGCTGGTGCAAAGGAGTCCCGCCTTGGGCGGGGGAGGGGGGGGGTTGCAGGATTGGGAAGAATATTCCAGTATTTGAGGGGCTGCCCCAAAGAAGAGGGGGTTCCACCTATTCTCCAAAGCCCCCTGAAGGCCAGGACAAGAAGCAATGGATCGAAACCAATCCAGGAGAGAAGCAACCTGGAATTAAGGAAAAACTTCCTAACAGGGAGGACAGTTAACCAGTGGAACAGCTGGCCACCAGAAGCTGAAAACACTGGAGGTTTTTAAGAACGGTCACTTGTCTGAAGCGGTCTAGACTGGGCAGGGGTAGGCAACCTTGGCTCTTTTATGACTCGTGGACTTCAACTCCCAGAATTCCTGACCCAGCATGGGGGAACTATGGCCCCTTCATGACTTGTGGACTTCAACTCCTAGAATTCCTGAGCCAGCATGGGGGAACTATGGCCCCTTTCATGACTTGCGGACCAACTCCCAGAATTCCTGAGCCAGCATGGGGGAACTATGGCCCCCTTAATGAGTCATGGACTTCAACTCCCAGAATTCCTCAGCCAGCATGGGGGAACTATGGCCCCCTTATTATGGACTTCAACTTCCAGAATTCCTGAGCCAGCATGGGGGAACTATGGCCCCCTTCTTGACTGGTCGACTTCAACTCCCAGAATTCCTGAGCCAGCATAGCTCAGCATGGAAACCTCTCCCTTTCCCCTCAGCACGGCTGGCTCAGGAATTCTGGGAGTTGGTCCGCATAAAAGAGCCAAGGTTGCCCACCCCTGGTCTAGGGTCTCCTGCTTGAGCAGGGGGTTGGGCTAGATGACCTCCAAGGAGGTCTTCCGATTGAAAAAAGTTCCTGTTTCTTATTCCTGAGCAGTGAAAGATCTGGAACGGGGGCGTCCAACTTTAAGGGGTGCTGGCTGAGGAATCCTGGGAGTTGAAGTCCACAGGTCTTCCAAGTTGCCAAGGTTGGATACCCCTACAATTTTACCTCGGAGCAAATCCTCCTTCTAGCAGAGGGCAGAGGCCCCCTCCCCTCTTATTCCTGGAGGGTCTGCTGCTCTGAGCCCCCTCTAAAAGGGAGGCCTCCCCCCGCACCAGCCCTTGAGGGGGCGTTCCGAGGGGGGGGTCAATATTTTTCATTTGAGGCAGTAAAGCTGCTCAGATGGAAAATCCAATTTTGGATCCTTGGCAACATCCCCGTGGCTCTCGGTTCCAGATGGAGACTCCGTCTATGGAAGAACAGTGTGCGGGCGAGGGGGAGGAAGGGGGGGGAGAAACCTGGGCCTTGGCTGCAGGGGGAAGGAAGGAAGGCAGCAGGGGGCATAGCCCCTCCCGCTCTCCACAAGTTGAGAGCGACCAATCGGAATAGTTTGTTTCCAGGAGATGTGGGTGCTCCACTTCAAAAACAGACTGGACAGCCATTTGACCTGAATAGTATAGAGACTCCTTCCTTGAGCAGGGGGGTGGAGTAGATGACCTCTGAGGTCCTTTCCCACCCTGTGATTCCATGATTTAGGAAGGGAGAGGAAAGGGGGCGAAGGGAGGGAGGGAACAAGAGAAGAAGGTGAAGGGAAGGATAGAGGGAGGGAGGGAGGGAGGGAGGAAGGAAGGAAGGAAGGAAGGAAGGAAGGAAGGAAGGAAGGAAGGAAGGAAGGAAGGAAGGAAGGAAAGGAAAGGCGGGAAGGAGGGAGGGAGGGAAGGAAAGAAGAGGAAGGGAACAAGAGAAGAAGGGGAAGAGGAAGGATGGAGAGAAGAAGGAAGGAAGGAAGGAAGGAAGGAAGGAAGGAAAAGAAAGAAAGAAAGAAAGAAAGAAAGATGAAAGGGAGGGAAGGAGGGGGGAGGGGGAGGGAGGAAATAAGAGATTAACAGAGAGACAAGGAGACAGAGAAAGAGGGAGAGAGAAAGAAATGGAGGGAAAGAAGGAAGAGAGAGAGAGACAGAAAGAAAGAGAAAGAAAGAAAAGAAAGAGAAAAACAAAGAAAGGGAAAGAAACAAAGAAAGAAAGAAAGAGAAAGAAAGAAAGAAAGAAAGAAAAAGAAAGAAAGAAAGAAAAAGAAAGAAAGAAAAAGATGGGTAGAAGCTCCTCAGAGGGAAATCCAACATGGAATTAAGGAGGAATTTCCCGACCGTGAGAACCGTCAATGCAATAGTTTGCCTGCTGGAGTTGTGGAGGCTCCATGCTCTTGGCCTTCCTTTGTCTGCGATGGCGTAAGGACTCTTGCTTTAGGCAGGGGGCTGGACTAGAAGACCTCCAAGGTCCCTTCTGGCTCTGTTCTGATTGATTGATTGATTGAAAAGCTTGATTTTCCTCGGCAGCAAGGTCGATCTACGTAACATCTGTCTTAGAAGACTTCGGAGGTCCTTCCGACTCGGTTCTTCCGTGAAGCTTCTAAGGGCCTCTTCCTCCCTCCCACCCTCTTGACCCCCCCCCAAGGGCCCTGCTGCTGGAACCTGACCGGACCTCGGGGCGCCCTGGCATCTCCGCTGCCCAGCAACACCCCCTACGAGAACGGCTGGCTGGAGTGCGCCTACACCATCTCCGTCTATCCCGGTTACGGTGTGGAGATCCGGGTGAGTGACCCCCAGCGGGAGGAAGGGCTGTGTGCCCGGCTGGCTTTGGGAGGGTGGAGCTGGCACCCCTTGGCTCAACCTTCGCAAGGGGTCTGGGGTCGGTGGGGGGCTCCCCAGCTTTGGAGGGCTCGGGGGGGGGAGGGAAACCCCAGACAGGCGAAGAGCCAATCAGAGAGCACCGAGTGGGAGGGTCTTTATTAGCAACCCCCTTTGCAGGTAATCCTCGACTTTCAATCATTCGTTTGGCCACTGTTCAAATTTAGAGGAAGTCCTTGGCTTACGACCACAACCGAGATGAGAATCTCTGTCGCTAAGCAAGGCGCCAGGTTAAATGTGCCCACTTTGACGACCACTTTTGCCACGGTTGTTCAGCAAATCATTCCGATTGTGAAGTGAACCTAGCCCGGTGTTTATCAAGCTGGGCCACTTTTAAGACAGGTGGACCTCAACTCCCAGAATTCCCCAGGCAACTGGTAGCGCATGGTCAAAAGTGGAGGTGTCCAACCTTGGCTACTTTAAGACTGTGGACTTCAACTCCCAGAATTCCCTAGGCAGCCGTGCCGGCTGGGGAATTCTGGGAGTTGCAGTCCACACGTCTTTACGTATCCAAGGAGGAGAAAGACTGCTCTAACCATTAGTGCAGCCTCCCCTTCCTCACATTCCAAGCCCCAGCAGTTACTACAGCCCCTTCCAGGCATGTGAGGCTGTGATTGGTTGCTGTGGGTGTAAAGGGGGAGTTTCCCTTTTTTCCCACCTTTTTTCTTCTGTGAGCTCTGCATACTGTTAAGATTTACCTCACGATGTTCCTGGGTTCCTGACTATCTTGTCTGCCATGAATGTAGATGTGAAATATATTTATTTATATAAAACTACAAGTTTGTGTCAGTGTCTCTGACTTCATTTGGACACCTGGCTGCACCATTCCCTGACAAACGCCCAGAATTCCCAGCCAATCGGTATAGGGCAGGGGTCTTCCAACTTGGCCCTTTGATGACTTGTGGACTTCAACTCCCAGAATTCCTGGCTGGGGAATTCTGGGAGTTGCAGTCCACACGTCTTAAGGTATCCAAGGAGGAGAAAGACTGCTCTAACCATTAGCGCCGCCTCCCCTTCCTCACATTCCAAGCCCCAGCAGTCACTACAGCCCCTTCCAGATAGGTGAGGCTTGCAGATGCCCACCGCAAGGCCGGGCCCATCCGCACCCACCCGTGGGCACCGTGTTGGAGAAGGCCAGATGTTCCTTTCAGGATGTGGCCGTGCGCCTGGCATGCACAAACAAATTTGTGGTTGGCTGACAACCACCGTTGCCTTTGTTCGCCACACGTGCCGGGAATGGCGGGCGGCAGCTTCGCAGCTCAAGGCTGTTTACGTTCCTAATGACAAGCAATGATGTGTCATTATGCCAGCGTGCAAACACACACAGAGCGAAGAAGAAGCTGAGTTTTTCTGCTCCGGAAGCTGGTGGGGAGGGCATCGGCGGCAGCAAAGCTGAAGGGCAAACAAACCGAGATGGGGGCAGTCAAGCCGTGCCCCTCGTTACGGGCATCGCCTGTGGTTATGGCTCCCGTTTTGCTTATTGGACGATCCCCCTTGCAAAATGTGCAGTTTGTCTGCCCTTTCTTGGGGAGAAGCTTGCTCTCTTGAGCGTTAGGATCCAGTGGTGAAAGCACCAGAAACTAGGAGACAGTGAGTTCCAGTCCCATCTTAAATAGGAAAGCTAGCTGGTTGAGTCTGGACCAATCACCAGGAGACGGTGAATTCTAGTTCTGCCTTAGGAATCAAAGCCAGCTTCGTGACTTTGGGCCAATCACCAGGTGACGGTGAATTCTAGTCCGGCCTTAGGTATGAAAGCCATCTGGGTGACTTTGGCCCAATCACCAGGAGACTGGGAGTTCTAGTCCTGCCTTAGGCATGAAGACCAGATGGGTGACTTTGGCCCAATCACCAGGAAATTTTGAGTTCTAGTCCTGCCTTAGGCATGAAAGCCATCTGGGTGACTTTGGCCCAATTACCAGGAGATTATGAGTTCTAGTTCTGCCTTAGGCATGAAACTAGCTGGGTGACTTTGGCCCAATCACCAGGAGACTGGGAGTTCTAGTCCTGCCTTAGGCATGAAACTAGCTGGGTGACTTTGGCCCAATTACCAGGAGATTGTGAGTTCTAGTCCTGCCTTAGGCATGGAGGCCAGCTGGATGACTTTGGCCCAATCACCAGGAGACTGGGAGTTCTAGTCCTGCCTTAGGTATGAAAACCAGCTGGGTGACTTTGGCCCAATCATCAGGAGACTGGGAGTTCTAGTCCTGCCTTAGGCATGAAGATCAGCTGGGTGACTTTGGCCCAATCACCAGGAGACTGGGAGTTCTAGTCCCGCCTTAGGCATGAAGACCAGGTGGGTGTCTTTGGCCCAATCACCAGGAGACTGGGAGTTCTAGTCCCGCCTTAGGCGTGAAAGCCAGCTGGGTGACTTTGAGCCAGTTCCTTCACTCCAACCTACCTCATGGGGTTGTTGTTGTTGTGGGGAAAATCGGCGGAGCAAGGCGGATGAACTACGTCGGTCTCCTTGAGTGATTGATACAAAATCATCAAGCCAGGAGAAAAACGAAATAAATAAGAATAAGTACCCCAGAGAAAACAGGCAAGCTTCTGCCACGGAGATGGTAAAGCGGCAGAAGTCAAGGCGGAGGAAGACGCAGAGCCACGGGGAATGCCAGCCACGGAACGTGAGCCACGGAAAGGAGGACCTTCCTTGCTGGATTTAGCCATTTTTAAGGGGTTTTCTTTTTTTAAGAGGGGCAAAATTCGAGGGTTTGGGGCTGTTCCATCGCTCAGCAGCTGAACCAGAGGCCCTTAGCGGGCGGGCGGGGGGGGGGGAGTGAGAAACAACTGGGGTGGGGGGGCGGCAGGGATGCTGGGCGCTCCGTTGCAAAGGGATGTCTTCCCAGCATCTGAATGAGAAGCTACAAAGGCAGCTTTCCAAGACGCAGCCAGGCGTGCCAGCCCCGGCAACGCAGGAAGCAAATGTCAAATCGATCGCGATGGCATTTGGCCGACATTTCAACAATACCTGCTCCCCCTCCCAGCTGGGCTCCTGGGGCATCATTAGCTCGCCTGGAGCCGAGGAGCCCTGGGACATCCCCCCCTTCCAAAGCTGCATGCCTTGCCTCCGGCCAGGGGCACCGAGGACAAAGAGGAAGGGTGTAAAACACGAGGAAACGGTCGGTGGAGGGGGGGGGGTGGAAGGAGTCCCTGGCTGAGATTTCTCGGAGTGTGTGTCCAGGGGTTTGTCAGAGGCCGAAGCAGTTAGCAGGGGGGGCAAGGAAGAAAGGAAGGAAGGAGAAAAAGGGACAAAGAGGAGAGGGAGGGAGAGAGGGAAGGAAGGAAGGAAAGAAGGGGACAAAGGAGAAGGAAGGAAAGGGACAAAGGGAGGGAGGGAAGGAAAGAAGGAAGGGGAGAAGGGGACAAAGAGGAGAGGGAAGGAAGGAGAGAAAGGATCAAAGAGGGAGGGAAGGAAGGAAGGAGAGAATGGGACAAAGGAGAGGGAGGGAGGGAGAGAGGGAGAGAGGGAAGGAAGGGGAGAAGGGGACAAAAAGGAGAGGGAAGGAAGGAGAGAAAGGATCAAAGAGGGAGGGAAGGAAGGAAGGAGAGAAAGGGACAAAGGAGAGGAAGGGAGGAAGAAAAGAATGAGAGGGACAAAGGAGAGGGAAGGAAGGAAGAGAAAGGGACAAAGAGGAGAGGGAGGAAGGAAGGAGAAAAAGGGACAAAGGAGAGGGAGAAGGAAGGAAGGGGAGAAGGGGACAGAGGAGAGGGAAGGAGAGAAAGGATCAAAGAGGGAGGGAAGGAAGGAGAGAAAGGGACAAAGGAGAGAGGGAGGGAAGGAAGGAAGAGAAGGACGAGAGGGAAGGAAAGGAGAGGGAAGGAAGGGAAAGGGACAAAGGGAAGGAAGGGAGGGAGGGAGGAAGAAAAGAATGAGAGGGACAAAGGAGAGGGAAGGAAGAGAAATGGACAAAGAGGAGAGGGAGGAAGGAAGGAAGAGAAAGGGACAAAGAGGAGAGGGAGGAAGAAAGGAGAAAAAGGGACAAAGGAGAGGGAGGGAGAAGGAAGGAAGGAAGGAAGGAAGGAAGGAAGGAAGGGGAGAAGGGGACAAAGAGGAGAGGGAAGGAAGGAGAGAAAAGAGGGAAGGAAGGAAGGAGAGAAAGGGACAAAGGAGAGGGAGGGAGGGAGAGAGGATCAAAGAGGAAGGGAAGGAAGGAAGAGAAGGACAAGGAAGAGGGAGGGAAGGAAGGATGAAAAAAAGGGACAAAGGAGAGGGAAGGAAAGGGAGGGAGGAATGAGAGGGACAAAGGGAAGGAAGGAAGGAGAGAAAGGGACAAAAAGGAGAGGGAGGGAGGAAAGGAGGAAGGAAGGAAGGAGAGAGGGACAGAGAGGAAAGGGAAGGAAGGAGAGAAAGGGACAAAGGAGAGGAAAGGAAGGAGGGAAGAGCTCCTCAGAGGGAGATCCTAGCTGGAATTTATAAGAAATTTCCTGACAGTTGAGATTACTGTAATTGTTCTCAATCAAGGGAACAGCTTCTCTCCAGACGTTTTGGGTGCTCCATTGCTGGAGGATTTCCAGAAGAGACTGGACAGCCCCTTGTCTGGAGTGGTATAAGGTCTCCTGCTGGAGCAGGGGGTTGGACTAGAAGACCTCCAAGGTCCCTTCCAGCTCTGTCGATCTATTATCCTCTCTCTTCGCTCTCCCTTGCCACCTGTCTGCCGGTTTCTTCCCCCCCCCCCCAGATCTCTGGCACCTTTGATGTAATTAGGGAAAGAGGTTTGCTGCTTTGGCCGTTTATCACCAAGCAGTGCCATTTAATTACCGTGATTAATATACAATCGCTGGATTAATGAGAGACAGTCGGAGAGGCTCCTTGATCAAGATAAGCTGAGCGGAGGAATAAGGGCTTGGCTGGAGCCCAGGAGGAGGGGGAGAGGCGGCTTGGAGCTGCCTGGCAAGGCCTGCCAAGGACCCTCCCTCACAAAGCTGCACCCTTTGCTCAGACCAAAGACTGGTGTTGTGTTGCAAAGCTCTGCTGGCCCAGGGTGGGACATGCCAAGGCCCCCATCGGTCACTTCTTTCATCTGGATTGTTCTACGCTGATTGTACTCCAATTTATCACATTCTGTTCTGTTCTATTCATTCTGAATTCTCTTCTCTTCTATTCTATATTCTCTTTTCTCTTCTCTTCTCTTCTATATTCTCTTCTATTCTATATCTCTTCTCTTCTACTCTATTCTATATTCTCATCTTCTCTTCTATATTCTCTTCTCTTCTATATCTCTTCTCTTCTATTCTATTTTCTCTTCTATATTCTCTTCTCTTCTCTTCTACTCTATTCTATATTCTCTTCTATATTCTCTTCTCTTCTATTCTATTTTCTCTTCTATTTTCTCTTCTCTTCTACTCTATTCTATATTCTCTTCTCTTCTTTTCTCTTCCATTCCATTCTATTCTATTCTATTCTATTCTATTCTATTCTATTCTATTCTATTCTATTCTATTCTATTCTATTCTATTCTATTGGAAGAGACTAATAGAGGCTTTCTAGTCCAGCCCCCTGCTCAAACAGGAAACCCTATACCATTTCAGACAACTGGCTGTCCTGTCTCTTAATAAAAACCTCCAATGTTGGAGCACCCACGCTTTCTGGGGGCCAGCTGCTCCACCGGTTAATTATTCCCACTGTCAGGAAATTCCTCCTTAGTTCCAGGTTGCTTCTATCCTTGATGGGTTTCCATTCGTTGCTTCTTGTCGCTTTGGAGAATAGCTTGACTCCCTCTTCTTTGGGGCAGCCCCTCAGATACTGGAATACTGCTATCATGTTACCCCTCGTCCTTCTCTTCGTTAGACAGTCCCCGTTGGAATGTCTGGAAGGGAAGGGAAGAGAATGTAGAATAGAATAGAATAGAATTATGGGATGGAATAGAATAGAATAGAATAGAATATGGAATGAAGAATAGAATAGAATAGAATAGAATAGAATAGAATAGAATAGAATAGAATAGAATAGAATAGAATAGAATAGAATAGAATAGAATAGAATACTTTATTTGGCCAAGTGTGGTTAGACACACAAGGAATGTCTCTTTGGTGCAAAAGCTCTCAGTGTACATGTAAAACAGCAGAGTAATAATAATCATAATAATGATACTCAGAAGGTGGTGGGACAGATGAGAAGGATAATAACAATATAGCCCTACCATAAAGGCTGCCTTACTATTTTTACCTCTCGGTTGCTCTCCTCTACACTCTTTCTAGATCTGGATTGGTCGTAAGTCGAGGACTAACTGTACAGAATTCTTTCAAGGACAGAAGTAGGGAATTGGTGTTCCTGATGGGACCTGCCCTGTCCCGCTGTCTGCCCCCCTTTGCCAGTCCCCAAGTTGGAGTGGGTGCGCCATGACGCTTCTCTCTTCCCCCCCCCCCCCCCCGCAGGTGCAGAACATCAGCCTTGCGGAAGGCGAGACAATCACCGTGGAGACCCTCGGCGGCCTGGAGCCCCTTCCCTTGGCCAATGAGTCCTTCCTGATGCGTGGTCAGGTGGTCCGTGGCCCCACCAATCAGGTGCTGGTCCGGTTCCAGAGCCCCTCCCCTGCCAACCCGGGGACCTTCCACTTCCACTTTGAAGGTAAGTGTCCCGCAGGGATGACGTTGAAGGACACTGGGGAGATGGAGGGCTTTTGGACAGAACTCAGGAAGGGTTGACCTTCAATCAGAACACAGCTGGAAGGGACCTTGGAGGTCTTCCAGTCCAGCCCTCTGCTCAAACAGGAGACTCTGCACCACCCCAGACAGGTAGCTGCCAATCTCTTCTTCAAAATCTCCAGTGATGGAGCAGCCACAACGTCTGGAGGCAAGGTGTTCCACTGTATTCTGACTCTGATATAAAAACGCTTTCTTTTAAATCCAGTCAGATAGATAACTCAAAAGAAAAGATCTTATAATAAACAAAAAATAAATTTATGAGAAAGATTACTTGCATTCACGCTGCGGCTGATACTCCTGGAAAATACATCCTTTGTCCATTTCTTTAGACCATTCCTTTAGGTAAAAGTATGATGCTCTTCCATGCCATCTTTATAACGGCTCAGGCTTGTTGTGTGACCTTCCATCTCCCATGCTTCTTACAGACAAAGAGATTCCCATGTGGCTTGTGTCCAGGAAGTCTCCCAATGACCTTTTTGACTCCTCCTACTGACCCATCAACATACCTAGCATTTAACCCAGTAACTGCCAGACACTCCAACACACTGATACCTGCTGTCTAGTTAGGGCTACACCCACGTGTTACCTATCCTCCGTGAGCTGCACTGGCTTCCTGTGGGTCTCCGGACGCAATTCAAGGTGTTGGTTATCACCTTTAAAGCCCTTCATGGCTTAGGACCAGGTTACTTACAGGACCGCATTCTGCCGCACAGCTCCCAGAGACCGGTGAGGTCCCATAGATTGGGCCTCCTTCAGGTCCCGTCGGCCAGACGATGTCGGCTGGCGGGCCCTCGGGGAAGGGCCTTTTCTGTGGTGGCTCCGACCTGGTGGAATCAACTTCCCCCCCGAGGTTCGAACTACTCCCACCCTGCCGGCCTTTAAGAAAGCCGTTAAAACTCTCCTGTTCCGGCAGGCCTGGGGTTGATGTCCCGGGGAGGCTGGGATACGACTGGACACGCTGTATGAATGCACTTATTTTATTGTTTTATCGTTATATTTATTGTTTTAATTTTGTACGCCGCCCTGAGTCCCTAGGGATTGGGCGGCATATAAATTTTATTAATAAAATAAATAAATAAATAAATATACATTCCAGAATACACTGGTTCATTGTCCTCACTGTTGGGAAGTTTCTCCTTAATTCCAGGTTGCTTCTCTCCTTGATTAGTTTCTTGTCCTGCCTTCAGGGGCTTTGGAGAATAGTTTGACCCCCCTCTTCTTTGGGGCAGCCCCTCAAATGCTGGAATACTGCTGTCATGTCACCCCTGTTCGTTCTTTGCTTTAGATTGTTGTTGTTGTTAGTTGCGAAGTCGTGTCCAACCCATCGCGACCCCACGGACAACGTTCCTCCAGGCCTTCCTGTCCTCTACCATCTTCTGAAGTCCATTTAAGCTCACGCCTGCTGCTTCAGGGACTCCATCCAGCCACCTCGTTCTCTGTCGTCCCCTTCTTCTATTGCCCTCAATCTTTCTTTAGACTGGCTGTACCCAATTCCTGCCACCGTTCTTCATAGGTTTTTGTCTCCAGGCCTTTGATCATCTTAGTTGCTCTTCTTTGCATTTTTTTCCCCAGAGTCTCAACATCTTTTTTACATGGTGGCGAGCAAAACTGGACTCAGTATTCCAAGTGTGGCCTTACCAAAGTCTTGTAGAGTGGTATTAACACTTCACGTGATTCTGATTCTATGCAGTCCTAGGCTGCATGAACAGAGGGATAGAATCAAGATCACGGGAAGAGTTAATACAACTTTACAATGCCTTGATAAGGCGACACTTGGAACACGGCATCCATTTTTGGTCACCACGATGTAAAAAAAGATGTTGAGACTCTAGAAAGAGTACAGAGAAGAGCAACAAAGATGATTAGGGGACTGGAGGCTAAAGCATACAAGGAATACAGGGCGTCCTCAACGCACAGCTATTCATTTAGTGACCATTTGAAGTTACAACGGCACTGAAAAAGCGACCTACGACCGCGTTCAGAATTCAGACACAAGGCACCTGACTCATACTTACGACGATTGCAGTGTTCCAGGGTTCCTCTTTTGGGACCGTCTGACAAGCAAAGTCAGTGAGCAAGTCAGATTCACTTAACAACCGTGTGACTGGCTCAACAAGGGCAGTGATTCCCTTAGCAGCTGTGTGGCGAGGACAGTCGTAAAACGGGGCAGAATCCACCTCACGATTGTCTGGTTTAGCAACAGAAAGTTTGGACTCCGTTGTGGACGTAAGTCAAGGGCCACCGATGGGGTCAGAGAAGGGCAGCCAAGCACATGCTTCAGTGCACCGGCAGGGCCCCTAATGCTCCGTTGCCATGTGCACACACACCCCTCCCTACAACAGCAGCTATTGGGGTGCCACGATGCCAGGATTTTCCCTTGCAGCTGTAGAGCAATTAGCTAATTGGAAGCTTGCTAATCGCTGCAGGAGCTAATCGTTGACACTGCCAGGTTAAAGCGGGCACCTCCGAAGAAGCAACGTCTAATGAGGAGGTAATTGGCCCCAACAATTAACACAATTTGCACAGAGCGGGGGCGGGAAGTGGGGAGGACAGCTGTCACCGTACCTGCCTACACATAGCGTTTGCTGGAGCTTCCCTGCCATCCCATCATCCCAGGTACAGAGGCTTCCTGGTTCGCCCTGCTTGCAAAGAGAGCGGTCGAGTTCACACAATCCTAATCCTCGTGTTGGACAAGCGTGTTCGGCAAGGCCAGGATCCCCATCCTGGTGTCTTACCAGATAGGATGCATTAGAAACCCCATCCTCCCCAGCCAGCAGGGTAGATCAGCGGTTGCCTACCTATTAATACCACTTTACAAGGCCTTACACGTTGGAATGCTGCATCCAGTTTTGGTCATCACAATGTAAAAAAGATGCTGAGACTCTAGAACAGTGGTTCTCAACCTGTGGGTCGGGACCCCATTTGGGATCGAATGACCATTTCATGGGGGTCGCCAAACAAGGCTGTCCGCCATTTTTCCCCCTTTTCTTTGGCCACGCCCCTGGCACCCGGTGATGTATAAGTGGTTGGGGGTCACCACAACATGGGGAACTGTATTATGGGGTCGCGGCATTAGAAAGGTTGAGAACCACTGCTCTAGAAAGAGTGCAGAGAAGAGCAACAAAGATGATCAAGGGACTGGAGGCTAAAACATAAGGAACGGTTACTGGAATTGGGTATGTCTAGTTTAACGAAGAGAAGGACGAGGGGGGACATGATAGCAATGTTCCAATATCTCAAGGGCTGCCCCAAAGAAGAGGGAGTCAAGCTATTCTCCAAAGCGCCTGAAGGCAGGACAAGAAGCAATGGATGGAAACCAATCAAGGAGAGAAGCAACCTGGAACTAAGGAGAAACTTCCTGACAGTGAGAACAATTAACCAGTGGAACAACCTGCCTCCAGAAGCTGTGAATGCTCCAACATTGGAAGTTTTTAAGAAGAGACTGGACAGCCATTTGTCTGAAATGGTATAGCGTTTCCTGCCTGAACAGGGTGTTGGACCAGATGACCTCCAAGATCCCTTCCAACTTTATTATTATTATTATTATTTCTAGTTTGGCGGCCTGGTAGAGGGGGAGAGAGGGGAGGGTTCCATGCCAGTGGCAGGCACATGCGCACGCACAACTCCATTTGCACAAGAAGCAGGCGTAACACACGCTGTTCACACAAAACGGAACGGCGTGCAAGTTTAGCTGCACACGTGCACCGTGTGCCCTTGCCCACTGCTTGCATGGCTTGGTTTTGCCCCGTTTGACAATGTTTCTTGCTGCAGTTGTAAAGTGAATCACTGCAGAGGTTAAGGTAGTAGCACGGTCATTAAGTGGATCTGGATTCCCCCCTTGACTTTGCTCATCAGGTCGTAAAAGGGGATCATGTGAGCCCAGCATATTGTGACCGTCATAAAGACGAGCCAGTTGATAAACATCTGTACTGCGACCGTCATAAAGACGAGTCAGCTGTCAAATGTCTGTACTACGACCGTCATAAATACGAGTCAGCTGCCAAATGTCTGTACGACTGTCATAAATATGAGTCAGCTGCCAAATGTCTGTACTACGACCATCATAAATACGAGTCAGCTGCCAAGCATCTGTACTGCGACCATCATAAATACGAGGTAGCTGATAAACATCTGTATTGCACCTGTCATAAATACGAGTCAGCTGTCAAATGTCTGTACTACGACCATCATAAATATGAGTCAGCTGCCAATTGTCTGTACTACGACCGTCATAAATATTAGTCAGCTGCTAAGCATCTGTACTACGACCGTCATAAATGCAAGTCAGCTGCCAAGCATCTGTACTGCGACCATCATAAATACGAGCCATCTGATAAACATCTGTACTGCACCTGTCATAAATACGAGCCAGCTGCCAAGCGTCTGAATTTTGACCACGTGACCGCAGTGATGTGCAATGGTGATAAGTGTGAAAAAGGGTCAAAAGTGCCTTTTTTCACTGCTGTTGTAACTTCGAAGGTCACTAAATGAACTGACACCACCAGCTTCTTTGGGGGGGGGGATATTTTTGTCTGAAAAAAGAGTCTCCCACCATCACCAGCAAGCCGGGCCAATGGAAAGGCAGGATCAGAGGGGCTCCTGTGGTTGTTAAGGCAACAAGCCCCTGCAAATGGCACCGGGAGAATGGCAAAAATTGTATCATCTGGGATTATAGCTTCAAATGGGAAAATTGCAGGAAGTCCGAGGCGGCAGGCAGCAGATAAATCTCTCGACAGGCAGCAACTGCAAAGGGAAAGCCTCCTTGTGGAGTTACAGGTAGTCCTCGACGTCGTGACCGCTCAAAGTTACAGTGGCCCTGGAAAAACTGACTTGGAATCACTTTCCACACAATCGTTCCAGCCTCCCCGTGTCGCGTGAGCCAAATTTGGAAGTTTGGGCAAACTGGCTCACGTTTACAACGGTGGCTGTGTCCTAGGGTCACGTGGTCCCCCTTTTGCGACCTTCTGGCAGGCAACTTAACAACCACCGTGTTACCGGCTTAACAACCACAGTGATTCATTTACTACTGCTGTGGTAAGAACGGACGTAAAATGGGGCAAAACTCACTGAACGACTCTCTTGCTGAGCAGTGCACATGTTGGGCTGGATTCTGGTCGTAACTCAAGGACCAGCTGTATCGCATTTGCAGGCAGGAGGCCCTGGGTTCAAGCCTTGGCCTCTGCAACTTGGGTGGGTCAGACAGTCCTGGAATAGATGCCTGCCTCTGGTGTGGCCGAGAACAAGGGATGGGGAAGAGGACAATTGCCCAGGACGATGGGCAGGGGAGTTGCTTTAGCCTTTAACGCTCAGGACTGAACGTAAGGGCTGCCCCCTCAGGAAAGCACCACTCAGGAAACAGGCCTTGTTTCAAAGAGGATGTTTTACTGAGAGAAAGTGATGGCAGAATAAAAAGGCGGAATCTGAAGTTCCCGCGCAAAAGCCTGAAGCTCAAACTTCAGTTCTTCAGTCCCACCCCTGTGCCCCCAGTCCGTCAGTAGCCAATCTGTTGGCATGAAGGTGTTATGACAACTTCGAGCTGGAAAGGTGATAACCGGCGTGCGCCTGGCTCTCGTCAGCTGGCAGAAGTGAAAACAGAGGGCCCGCAGGTATCCCTTCCTCCCAAATTCCCATGTAGATAGATCAAGGCGAAAGTAGAAACGAAGGCTAGCAATACAAAAACATCCTCAATCCATGCCCCGGCGTGCTCCCCCTCCCCTTTCTTATGGCAGCGTTCCAAAGGGAATTGACACTAAAGCAATGATGGCGAACCTTTTAGAGACCGAGTGGTCTCTAGGGACCGAACTGGCCCCGTCCCTGCTCCATCCCCTGCTCCGTCCCCACTCCGCCCCCATCTCCCACCCCACCTGCCCACAGGGCCACTCACTGCTTCCAGGGCCCGCCGCAGATCACCCAGGCAGCCCTGCAATGTTATGGTGGTCACGCTGTCTGCCCGCGCCTTGCAGCATTAGCTGTGCATGATGGAGTGTGAGGGCAGAGTCTTGTCTACGCTGCCTGGCTGCCATGTCCTTGGCTGCACTGCTCTGCGTGGGCCACGTTCAGGGGCAACTCTCCTCCAGGGGGGCTGCTGGTGAGGAGGGGGTCGTGGGGGGAGGCGAGGCTGGGGCAACGGCACATGTGCCCACAGAGAGAGCTCTGAGTGCCGCCTCTGGCACCTGTGTCACAGGTTTCCCACCGCTGCACTAAGGGAACTGACACTAAAGGGAAACAACACTAATCTTAAGCCAGTGGCCTCCAACCTTTTGAGCACCAGGGACCAGTTCTGTGGCGAGAGGACCGGAGGGAACATGGTTTTATGCGTTGCCTGCATCTCACATATGGGGCTTTGCTTGTTTGTGCGGCCCGGTTTCTGACATGCTGTGGACCGGTGCTGGTCCTCGACCCAGGTGTCGGGGACCCCTACAGTAAGCCACTGTCTGTATCTCTCTTCTGTGTCCAGCGTACGTGCTGAGCTGTGCCTTCCCTGCGCGGCCGGCGTACGGCGACGTCTCTGTCAGCAGCACTCATCCGGGAGGCCAAGCGTGCTTCTCCTGCATTGTGGGGTACCAGTTGGTGGGGAAGCCCTGCCTGTCATGCCTCAATGCCACCCACCCCTTCTGGAGCCGCCAGGAGCCCACCTGCGTCGGTGAGTCAGCCAGGGGTCGAGCAGCAGAGCAGGGAAGGGGGCGCCACGCCGGATGTGGACCCCAATTGGCATTGCCCGTTCGGTGCTCTTCTTGCAGCGGCGTGTGGAGGGGTGATCCAGAACGCCACCACTGGGCGCGTCGTGTCGCCAGGATTCCCGGCCAACTACAGCAATAATCTCACCTGCCACTGGGTGTTGGAGGCGCCACCTGGGCAGCGGCTGCACCTGCATTTCGAAAAGGTTTCCTTGGCAGAGGATGACGACAGGTGGGTCCTCAGAGGGTGGGAGGGCAAGGGATGGGGGAGCGAGGTCTTTTGTTGAGGCTGGTGAGGTTCTCCCCCCCCCAAAAAGAGTGTTTTGCTGGTATCTTGATTGCTTCCTCACCACAGCCCTTTGAGGGGAAAGAGAGTGCACCTTGCTAGCTGGGGAATTCTGGGAGTGGAGGTCCACCCCTCTTAAAGCAGGCTGGCTGAGGAATTCTGGGAATGGAAGCCCACCCCTCTTAAAGCATCCTGGCTGGGGGATTCTGGGAGTGGAAGTCCACTCCTCTTAAAGCAGGCTGGCTGGGGGATTCTGGGAGTGGAAACCCACCCCTCTTAAAGCAGGCTGGCTGGGGGATTCTGGGAGTGGAAGTCCACCCCTCTTAAAGCAGGCTGGCTGGGGGATTCTGGGAGTGGAAGCCCACCCCTCTTAAAGTAGGCTGGCTGGGGGATTCTGGGAGTGGAAGTCCACCCCTCTTAAAGCAGGCTGGCTGGGGGATTCTGGGAGTGGAAGTCCACCCCTCTTAAAGCAGGATGGCTGGGGGATTCTGGGAGTGGAAGTCCACCCCTCTTAAAGCAGGATGGCTGGGGGATTCTGGGAGTGGAAGTCCACCCCTCTTAAAGCAGGATGGCTGGGGGATTCTGGGAGTGGAAGTCCACCCCTCTTAAAGTATCTAGGCTGGGGAATTCTGGGAGTGGAAGTCCACCCCTCTTAAAGTATCTAGGCTGGGGGATTCTGGGAGTGGAAGCCCACCCCTCTTAAAGCAGGCTGGCTGGGGAATTCTGGGAGTGGAAGCCCACCCCTCTTAAAGCAGGCTGGCTGGGGAATTCTGGGAGTTCAAGGCCACCCATCTTAAAGCATCCTGGCTGGGGGATTCTGGGAGTGGAAGCCCACCCCTCTTAAAGCAGGATGGGTGGGGAATTCTGGGAGCTGAACATCCATCTGAAATCTGCCAAGGTCAAGAAACCTTGTTCTACAGGAATGGCATTGCCAGTCTACAACATGGGGGTTCAACGGTCAAGACCCCCCGACAGGGCTCCTCTTTTGCCCCCTGCTGTTACCCCCCCCCCCCCAGAAACAACTTTCATCCTACTCAGACTGATCCTCCCAGCACCTGATTGGGACATCCAGAGAGGAGTGGGTAAAATAACCTGGATTTTACCCACTGCCATATACAGAGAGCCCTTGACTTACGTTTGACTTAAGCTTGTGATCATTGGAAGTTACAAAAGCACTAAGAAAATAATAACTTACCACCTTTTCACACACTTACGACCGTTGCAGCACCCCCGTGGTCAGGTGATTAACATTTGGATGCTTGGCACCTGGCATGTACTTAGGACGGTTGCAACATCCCAGATTCAAACGATCCCTTTTTGTGACCGTCTGACTAGCCAAGTCAATGCGGAATCCAGTTTCACTTAACGACCGTGTGACGAACTTAACCACCGCAGCGATTCACTTAGTAATGGTGGCAAAAAAGATTGTAAAATTTGGGGGGAGTCACCTAAATGTCTTGCTTAGCAACGGAAATGTTGGTTTCAATTGCAGTCGTAAGTCGAGGCGTACCTTTGATCAAACTCTGCCCTGTTTTTATCGCACTGCAGCACCCGTCAAGTGAAAGGCAATCCCACGACTGGGGGGGGGTCCCCGTTTTGGACCTCCCCCTGTTCCCCCAAATCCTGGAGTCCTCAGGAGCCTCAGAAATGAGATCTGCCCCTCTTTGTTGCAGGCTTATAATCCGTAATGGCAACAACATCGAGGCGCCTCCGGTGTACGACTCGTACGAGGTCGAATATCTGCCCATCGAGGGGCTGGTCAGCACCAGCCATGGTTTCTTCGTCGAGTTTTCCACGGATAGTGGTGGCGTGGCCGCCGGCGTGGCCCTGCGCTATGAGGGTGAGTGGCCCAGAAGAGATGGGGTCCCCCCCCCAAGGCCTTGCCAACCTGTTGCAGGGGGTTTGACTAGAACAGGGGTAGGCAACCTTGGCTCTTTTATGACTCGTGGACTTCAACTCCCAGAATTCCTCAGCCAGGCATGCTGAGGGGAAAGGGAGAGGTTTCCAAGCTGAGCCAGGCTGGCTCAGGAATTCTGGGAGTTGAAGTCCACAAGTCATGAAGGGGGCCATAGTTCCCCATGATGGCTCAGGAATTCTGGGAGTTGAAGTCCACCAGTCATGAAGGGAGCCATAGTTCCTCCGTGCTGGCTCAGGAATTCTGGGAGTTGAAGTCCACCAGTCATAAAGGGGGCCATAGTTCCCCCATGATGGCTCAGGAATTCTGGGAGTTGAAGTCCACCAGTCATAAAGGGGGCCATAGTTCCCCCATGATGGCTCAGGAATTCTGGGAGTTGAAGTCCACCAGTCATGAAGGGGGCCATAGTTCCTCCGTGCTGGCTCAGGAATTCTGGGAGTTGAAGTCCACCAGTCATAAAGGGGGCCATAGTTCCCCCATGATGGCTCAGGAATTCTGGGAGTTGAAGTCCACCAGTCATAAAGGGGGCCATAGTTCCCCCATGATGGCTCAGGAATTCTGGGAGTTGAAGTCCACCAGTCATGAAGGGGGCCATAGTTCCTCCGTGCTGGCTCAGGAATTCTGGGAGTTGAAGTCCACCAGTCATAAAGGGGGGCATAGTTCCCCCATGCTGGCTCAGGAATTCTGGGAGTTGAAGTCCACCAGTCATAAAAGAGCCAAGGTTGCCTACCCCTGGACTAGAAGACCTCCATGGTCCCGTCCAACTCTGTTAAACCTGTTGCCCTTCCCCGCTTCAACTGTGCTGGCTGAGACTGATGGGAACTGTAGTCCAGGGGCCAGTCCTGCTAAAGGAAGCACACCAAGGCCTTCTCCGCCCCTTTCTGCCCTTTGCAGCCTTCCGGCCCGGCCACTGCTACGAACCCTTTGTCAAGTACGGGAACTTCACCTCCAGCAACGGCAGCTACAAAGTGGGCACCACGGTGGAGTTTGCCTGTGAGCCCGGCTATACCCTGGAGCAAGGCTCGGTCATCATTGAGTGCGTGGACCCCGCCAACCCACAATGGAACGAGACGGAGCCGGCTTGCCGAGGTGAGGGATGGGGAGGGGCAGGGCTGGAGGAAGGCCCACGGTCCTGGCTTCTCAGGTGCCAAAGACCCGCTGATCCGTTGCTACTCATGCCTAGGCAGGGGAGACTTCCCAACTCATGGTCAGCACTTGCTTGGAGTTAGAAAGTGTCAATGGAATTCAAGGATGGCTGGACTTACTTAGTTCACTTGTGGCTACGCAGAGATTCTAGGCTAATGCCTCTTTTGACTCTGCCCCCAGGTTCTGCCACTCCTTCTCCTACACGGCTTTCCTTCTCAATTTTTTCACTTTCACATTTTTCCTTCCTCCCTGCCTCCCTGCCTCCCTCCCATTCCTATCTTAACAAAGGGGAAGGAAAGAAGGAAGGAAGGAGGGAGAAAGGGAGGGAGGAAGGTAGGAAGGAAGGGAGGGAGAGGAGGGAGGAGAGAAGGAAGGAAGGAGGAAGGGAGGGAAGCAGGGAGGGAGTAAAGAAGGAGGGAGAGAGGGAGGAAGGGAGGAAGGGAGGGAGGGAGAGGAGTGAGAAGAGAGGGAAGGAAGGGAGGGAGGGAGGAAAGAAGGAAGGAGGGAGGGAGGGAGGAGGGTAGCAAGGAAGGGAGGGAGGGAGGAGAGGAGAGGAAGGAGGGAGGGAAGGAGGGAGGGAGGAAAGAAGGAAGGAGGGAGGGAGAGAGGGAGGATGGTAGGAAGGAAGAGAGGGAGGGAGGAGAGAGGGAAGGAGGGAGGGAGGGAAGGAGGGAGGGTGGGAGGGAGGAAAGAAGGCAGGGAGAGGGAGGGAGGATGGTAGGAAGGGAGGGAGGGAGAGGAGGGAGGAGAGAGGGAAGGAAGGAGGGAGGGAGGGAGGGAAGGAGGGAGGGAGAAAGGGAAGGAAGGAGGGAGAGAGAGGGAGGGAGGAGGGTAGGAAGGAAAGAAGGAGGGAAGGAAGGAGGGAGGGAGGGAGGAAAGAAGGAAGGAAGGAGGGAGAGAGGGAGGGAGGAGGGTAGGAATGGAGGGAAGGAGGGAAGGAAGGAGGGAGGGAGGAAAGAAGGAAGGAGGGAGAGAGAGGGAGGGAGGAGGGTTGGAAGGAAGGAAGGAGGGAGGGAGGGAAGGAGGAAAGGAGGGAGGGAGGAAAGAAGGAAGGAGGGAGAGAGGGAGGGAGGGTAGGAAGAAAGGGAGGGAGGAAGTAGAGAGGGAAGGAAGGAGGGATGGAGGAGGGAAGGAAGGAGGGAGGGAGGGAGAAAGGGAGGGAGGAGGGTAGAAAGGAAGAAGGAAGAAAGGAAGGAAGAAAGAGAAAGAAGGAAAGGAAGGAAGGAAGGAAGGAAGGAAGGAAGGAAGGAAGGAAGGAAGGAAGGAAGGAAGGAATCGAAAAAACCAGCACTGGCAAGGCCGGTAACCCAACCCAGGTGTGTGACCTGTTTCTCCCCTGTGTCCCAACAGCCGTGTGCAGTGGGGAGATCACGGATGCGTCCGGAGTGGTTTTATCCCCCAACTGGCCCGAGCCGTATGGAAAAGGGCAGGACTGCATCTGGGGGGTCCACGTGGAGGAGGACAAGCGCATCATGCTGGACATACGTGTGTGAGTGGATGGCTTCTCCCTCCCCCTCTTTCGCACCCAGACCGGGCTCTCATTAAGGCAGGCAAACCAAGAGCAGGGCAGCCCAGGACCCTCCCACACGTCAATCCTCGATTTACGACGACAACTGAGACCAGAATTTCTCTTGCTAAGCAAGACGGTTGTTAAGCGAGTTGCACCTCATTTTACGACCTTATTGGCCACGGTTGCTAAGCAAATCACTGCCGTTGTTAAGTGAATCACATCGAATAGAATCGAATCGAATAGAATAGAATAGAATAGAATTACAGAGTTGGAAGGGAGCTTAGAGGTCATCTAGTCCAACCCCCTGCTCAGGCAGGAAACACTATACCATTTCAGAGAAAGGGCTGTCCAGTCTCTTCTTAAAAACTTCCCCTGTTGGAGCAACCGCAATTTCTGGAAACAAGCTGTTCCACAGATGAATTGTTCTCATTGTCAGGAAAATATAATAGTAATGGTAATAGTAGTAGTAGTAGTAGTAGTAGTAATAATAATAATAATAATAATAATAATAATAATAATAATAATAATAATAATAATAATAATAATAATAATAATAATATAAAAATAATAATAATAATAAAGTTGGGAGGTACCTTGGAGGTCATCTAGTCCAACCCCCTGCTCAGGCAGGAAACCCTATACCATTTCAGACAAAGGGCTGTCCAGTCTCTTTTTCAAAACTTCCAGTGTTGGAGCCTTCACAGCTTCTGGAGGCAAGGAGTTCCACTGGTTAATTGCTGGGAAAAACAGAGAATAAAATCCAACTGACAACCCAATTATCGGCGTTCCCGTGCCCGCGGTTTCCTTCTGCGCCGCTGTGAATTTGGCAGAGGGCTCCCTTGTTGACGCAGCCCCCTTTCTTCCCGCCCCCACAAATCCCTCCCCCCCCGCTTGTCCTGAAAGGTTGCGTTTGGGCAAAGGGGACACGCTGACCTTCTACGACGGGGACGACCTGACGGCCCGCATCCTGGGCCAGTATTCCGGCTCCCACCGGCCCTTCCAGCTCTTCACCTCCATGGCCGACGTCACCATCCAGTTTCAGTCGGATCCGGGAAGCAGCGCCGTCGGTTACCGGCAGGGTTTCATCGTCCATTTTGCCGGTAAGCGGAGCAGCTGCCTTCTCTTCAGACACATCCCCCCCCTCCCCAAAAGGCTTTCTCGGCTGAGCTTCCGACATTTGGGGGGGGGTTGCAGTTACAGATCGTCCTCGATTGAGCCCCCCAAATTTCTGTCACCAAGCGAGACAGTCGTAAAGTGAGTTTCCACCCCATTTTACGACTTCTCTGGCCTCCGTTGGTAAGAGAGCCCCTGCGGTTGTGAAGTGAGTCACATGGTCGCTAAGCGAAGCTGGCTTCCCCCCATTGACTTGGCTTGCCGGAAGGTCACGTGACACCCCCCCCCCCGAGACACTGCAACTGTCATAAGTACATGTCAGTTGCCAAGTGTCCGCATTCCGATCATGTGACCACAGGGAGGCTGCAATGGTGGCTAAGCGTGAAAAGAGATCCTAAGTTATTTTTTTCAGGGCTGCTGTAAATTCGGACAGTGACTAAACAAATGGTCGTAAGTTGAGGATTACCTTTACTGCTCCTGATGCTGGAGGCAATACCTAGCCACTCGTTTAGACCTGGGGTGGGGAACTATGGCCCCTTGATGATTGATGGACTTCAACTCCCAGAATTCCTGAGCCAGCCACAAGTTGAAGTCCACAAATCTATTCTATTCTATTCTATTCTATTCTATTCTATTCTATTCTATCCCATAATTCTATATTATTCTATTTTCTATTGTATTCTATACTATTTTTTATATTCTATTCTATTCTTTTTTCTATTCTTTTTTCTGTTCTATTCTCTATTCTATTCTTTTTTCTATTCTATTCTATTCTATTCTATTTTCTATTCTATTCTGTTCTGTTCTATTCTATTCTATTCTATTCTTCCATTCCATTCCATATTCTATTCTATTCTATTCTATTCTATTCTATTCTATTCTATTCTATTCCATCCCATAATTCTATATTATTCTATTTTCTATTGTATTCTATTCTATTTTTTATATTCTATTCTATTCTTTTTTCTATTCTTTTTTCTGTTCTATTCTCTATTCTATTCTTTTTTCTATTCTATTCTATTCTATTTTCTATTCTATTCTATTCTGTTCTATTCTATTCCATCCCATAATTCTATACTATTCTATTTTCTATTGTATTCTATTCTATTTTTTATATTCTATTCTATTCTTTTTTCTGTTCTATTCTATTTTCTATTCTATTCTTTTTTCTATTCTATTCTATTCTATTCTATTCTATTCTATTCTATTTTCTATTCTATTCTATTCTGTTCTATTCTATTCCATCCCATAATTCTATACTATTCTATTTTCTATTGTATTCTATTCTATTTTTTATATTCTATTCTATTCTTTTTTCTGTTCTATTCTATTTTCTATTCTATTCTTTTTTCTATTCTATTCTATTCTATTCTATTTTCTATTCTGTTCTGTTCTATTCTATTCTATTCTATTCTATTCTATTCCATCCCATAATTCTATTCTATTCTGTTCTATTCTATTCTATTCTATTCCATCCCATAATTCTATTCCATTCTATTTTCTATTCTATTCTATTCTATTCTATTCTTTTTTCTATTCTATTCTATTGTATTCTTTTTTCTATTCTGTTCTATTCTATTCTATTCATTCTGGATTCTGTTCTCTTCTCTTCTCTTCTCTTCTATTTTTATATTTCTGCGGAGATACGGTTTGTGCAACCAAGAGGAATTGACCGCCTCCCCCCACTTGCAGACTTCCCACTGGGCTGGGTGTGGGTTAAAAGAGGCTCTCCTCCCCCACCCCCCAACCAGCTTCCAAGGCATCCCTTGCCAGCCCCCCCCAGGCATGTTTCTCTCTTCTTCCTTGGCAGAGGTTCCCCGCAACGACACTTGCCCGGAGCTGCCGGAAATTCCCAATGGCTGGAAGACCACCTCGCACCCGGAGTTGATCCACGGGGCTGTGGTTACCTACCACTGCTACCCTGGCTACGAGCTGGTGGGCACGGAGCTCCTGATGTGCCACTGGGACCTGGTGTGGAGCGGGGACTTGCCCTCCTGCCAGAAAGGTGAGGGGGTGGGGGGTGGGGAGGAAGATCTGGGGCCGGGAGGGGTGGAGGAGGAGGAGGAGGGGAGGAGGAGGAGGAAGAGGAGGAGGAGGAGGAAAAATAATCTATGGGGTCTTCGGTGCTCTCTGAGCTTGGATGTTTTCTTGCAGACGTTTCATGACCCAACTAGAGAATGTTATCAGTGCTAGAAGGGAGTGGGGTTTATGGAGAGGAGGAGGAGGAGGAGGAGGAGGAGGAGGAGGAGGAGGAGGAGGAGGAGGAGGAGAACTGTGGAGTCCCTGATGCTTCACTGAACTTGGTTATTTACTTGTAGACGTTTCATTATCCCACTAGGGAACATCATCCGTGCGTTCGGGTGGGGGTTTTGTTCCCTGTTTATATAAGTAACTTGCTCTGCCAATGTGTGTGTGTGTGTGTGTGTTCTTTCCTCAATAGGGTTTTAATTTATTTTAAGAGGGTTTGCTGTCCAGAGTCTCTTGCTGAGATGGGCAGCGTACAAATAAAAAAAAAATGCAAACACGGGAAGGAGCTTCGATCCCATGTTGGTGGCCCCCACCTTGACCCTCTTGACCCCCCCTGCCTTCTGGATGCCCCCATTGATGGCGGCTCCTTCTGGGTCCCCACTCCATGCCCCTGCCTGGGGGAATTGTGATGGCCCTTGTTTGTGTGTGTGTGTGTATTTGTGTGTGTGTGTGTGTGTGTGTGTGAGAGAGAGAGAGAGAGAGAGGAAGAGAAAGAGAGGAAGAGAGAAAGAAAGAGAGAAAAAGAGAAAGAGAGGGAGGGAGAAATAGAGAGAGGGAGAGAGAAAGGGAGAGAGAGAAAGAAAGAAAGAGAGAGAGAGAGAGAAAGAGAGAGGGGGAGGGAGGGAGAGAGAGAGGGAGGGAGAGAGAAAGAGGGAGAGAAAGAGAGAGAGAGGGAGAGAGAGAGAGAGAGAGAAAGAGAGAGGGATGGAGGGAGAGAGAGAAAGAGAGGGAGGGAGGGAGAGAGAGAAAAAGAGAGGGAGGAAGAGAGAGAAAAAAGAGAGAGGGAGGGAGGGAGAGAGGGAGGGAGAGAGAAAGAGGGAGAGAGAGAGAGAAAGAGTGAGAGAGAGAGAAAGAGAGAGAGAGGGAGTGAGAGAGAGAAAAAAGAGAGAGGGGGGGAGGGAGGGAGATGGGGAATACATGGCTGATGGTTTTCGCTCCTCCTCTCTTTAGTATCCTAAACTACGAAATGGGCGAAATAAGAGTTTAAAATCCTCTGGATTTTTTGGGGGGTGGGGGGTGGAGGGAACGTATCATGAGTACCCCAGGAAAAAAGCTCCCACGTTTTAAAACAGCCATAAGGGATGCTGAGTCAACCTTTAGATGTTGATTGACAGCTGCTTTCTAGGAATTTAGCGCAAGGCTGTCCAACCTGGGCTGCTTTCAGACTTGTGGACTTCAACTCCCAGAATTCCCCAGCCAGCCATGGCTGGCTGGGGAATTCTGGGAGTTGAAGTCCACAAGTCCTAAAGCAGCCCAGGATTGGACAGCCCTGATTTAGAAGGCTTCCCCAGAAGCTAAACCTGGCTTAGATCCTCCCTGCAAAGAAGGAGGAGGGAGGACCCCAACGGCAGAAGGGTTTTGGGGAGGGGGTGGGACCCCAATAGTCAGAGCATCCAGGTGGGGAGGGGGTCACATTTCCTAAAAGCTGCTCTATTGTGGTGGTAAGAACCACTTCCGGCTTTATGCTGGGTGCGTCAAGAGCTCCCCCAGCTGGTCGACGAGAGGATCGCGGCCCAAAATATTACAAAACCCATTTTATGACCGGTGGGAGTTACGTCCAGGATGGGCAGACTCTGTAACTGTTGTAACCTGAGGACTATCTATACACCTTCCTTTTTTTCCCCCTGTCTCTTTCACTGCAACAGTTCATTTAGTGACCGTTCCGAGATATAACGGCACTGAAAAAAGTGACTTAGGACCCTTTTTCGGACTTACGACCGTTCCAGTCATGTGACTGCGGTCCAAAATTCAGAAACTTGGCCACTGACTCAGATTTACGACGGTCGCAATGTCCCGGGGCCGGGTGATCCCCTTTTCCAACCTCCTGACAAGCGAAGTCAGTGGGGGGAAGCTAGATTCATTTAACGACCGTGTGACTAACCTGCAGCAATTCACTTAACAACGGTGCTAAGAAAGGTCGTAAAATGGGGCAAAACTCACTTAACAACTCTTGCTTAGCAACAGAAATTGTGGGCTCAGTTGTGGTCGTAAGTTGAGGACTGCCTGCATTTATGACAGTTGCAGAGTCCCAGGGACAGGTGGTAGTAGTAGTAGTAGTAGTAGTAGTAGTAGTAATAACAACAACAGCAACAAAACAATAATAACAATAACAACAATAACAACAAAACAATAACTATAACAACAACAACAAAACAACAACAACAGAGGGAGGCTCAACCAATTTCACTGTATACATATTTTACTTTGATAATAAAGGGTTTATTATTAACAACAACAATAATAATAATGTTGGAAGGGGCCTTGGAGGTCATCTAGCCCAAACCCCCTCCCCCGCTCAGGCTGGAAAGATCCGCTTAACAACCGTGTTCCTCACTTAACAACTGCAGCGATTCACTTAACAGTCGTAAAATGGGACAAAGCTCACTGAACAACTGTCTCGCTTAGCAACAGAAGTGTTCGGCTCAATTGTGGTCGTACGTCGAGGACTACCTCTATGCGTGTGTGTGTGTTTATGCGCCTGTGTGTGTATGTATGTGTATAATTCCACGCCCTGTTGATTATTGTCGTAACTGGAGGACTACTTGTAAAAGATGGGGTGTGGGTGTGGGTGCTTGTGTAGCCCTTTCCAGGCCCTGCGCAAACAGCTGCTGAGTGTAGACCCCCCCTCCCCAAAATAGACACAGGCTGCCCACTCCGCCTGGGGGTCTCCCTCTGCTTTGCCTGTCGGTTCTTCCTTTGTCACACAAAAGCAGATCCCCTGTCCCAGGGACATGGCGACCGTCGTAACTAGGAGTCGGTTGCCAAGGATCCGGAATTCTGAGCACCCTCGTTGTCTTTATCTCTCACAGTGACGGCGTGTCCGGACCCCGGAGATGTGGAGCACAGCCGGCGCGTGGTGTCCACCAGCAAGTTTCCAGTGGGCTCCACCATCCAGTTCCTCTGCGACGGGGGCTTCGTCCTGGCTGGTGCTGCAGAGATTGCCTGCCACGACCGGCCGGCTGGGGGTCCGAAGTGGAGTGACCGTCTGCCCAAATGCATCCGTAAGGCTTCCACCTAGACGCAGGGGTAGGCGACCTGGGCCCCTTCATGACTTATGGACTTCAACTCCCAGAATTCCTCAGCCAGCATGGGGGAACTATGGCCCCCTTCATGGCTAGTGGACTTCAACTCCCAGAATTCCTGAGCCAGCATGGGGGAACTATGGCCCCTTCATGTCTCGTGGACTTCAACTCCCAGAATTCCTCAGCCAGCATGGGGGAACAATGGCCCCTTCATGACTCACGGACTTCAACTCCCAGAATTCCTGAGCCAGCATGGGGGAGCTATGGCCCCCCTCATGACTTGTGGACTTCAACTCCCAGAATTCCTGAGCCAGCATGGGGGAACTATGGCCCCTTCGTGACTGGTGGACTTCAACTCCCAGAATTCCTGAGCCAGCATGGGGGAACTATGGCCCCCTTCATGACTGGTGGACTTCAACTCCCAGAATTCCTGAGGCAGCATGGGGGAACTATGGCCCCCTTCATGACTTGAAATCCACAAGTCCTAAAAGGGCCAAGTTGGAAGACCCCTGTCTTAAAGCATCCTGGCTGAGGAATTCTGGGAGTTGAAGTCCACAAGTCATCCAAGGGCCAAGCTTGAAGACCCCTGACTTAACGACTTTAAGATGTGTGGACTTCAACTCCCAGCATTCCTCAGCCAGCACAGGAATTCTGGGAGTTGAAGTCCACCCATCTCCAAGTTGCAAGGAGGAGAAACGTTGTTTTAAAGGCTCCCCTGTTCCTCAAGGGGCAGACTAGAAATCTAAACACCAACGGGCAGAACCGGACTGACAAAGAAAGGAGTTCGAATCCTGTCCTTCTCTTCTTCCAGCCGAGGTCTACGAACCCTGTCGCAACCCGGGCGGACCTGAACACAGCACTCAGCATCCCGAAAAGCGGCTCTACCAAACCGGGACCAGCCTGCGCTTCACCTGTGCTGCCGGCTACCTGCTGCTGGGCAACGCCGTCGTCCGATGCCTACCTGGGCACCCCTCGCACTGGAGTGGCCCTCCCCCACTTTGCAAAACTGGTCAGTTTCTGGGGTGGCGGGGGGGGATCAAGGATGAGGGTCAGCCACCAGCTCCAGCATCCTTTGCACGGAGTAGGCAGATCCCACTTACTAGAGGTAGTCCCCAGCTTAGGACGGTTCATTTAGTGACCGTTCAGAGTTACAGCGACACCGGGAAAAAGTGACTTATGACCGTTTTTCACACTTAACGCCCGTTGCAGCATTCCCCAGGGTCACGGGATCAAAATTCAGATGCTTAGCAACCGACTCGTATTGATGACGGTCGCAGCGTCCCGGGGGGGGGAGTCACGTGATTCGGCTTTTGCGACCTTCCGACCAGCAAAGTCAACGGGGGAAGCTGGATTCACTTAACGAGCATGTGACTCGCTTAACGACTGCCGTGATTCGCTTACCAGAAAAATGGTAAAACGGAGCGAAACTCGCTGAACGAATGTTTCACTTAGCGACATCAGTATTGGGCTCCACTGTGGTGGTAACTCGAGGGCTATCTGTTTTTTTTTAATTGATTTAATTTTATTTCATTTTATTTGTTTAATTTTATTTATTTAGTGATAGATAGATAGATAGATAGATAGATAGATAGATAGATAGATAGATAGATAGATAGATAGATAGATAGATAGATAGATAGATAGATGGATGGATGGATGGATGGATGGATGGATGGATGGATGGATGGATGGATGGATGGATGGATGGATGGATAGACAGACAGACAGACAGACAGACAGACAGACAGACAGACATAGACATAGACATAGACATAGACATAGACATAGACATAGACCAGAGGTAGGCAACCATGGCTCTTTTATGACTCATGGATTTCAACTCCCAGAATTCCTGAGCCAGCCATGCTGAGGGGAAAGGGAGAGGTTGAGCCATGCTGGCTCAGGAATTCTAGGAGTTGAAGTCCACGAGTCATAAAGAGCCAAGGTTGCTTGCCCCTGACATAGATAGATAGATAGATAGATAGATAGACAGACAGACAGACAGACAGACAGACAGACAGACAGACAGACAGACAGACAGACAGACAGACATAGACATAGACATAGACAGACAGATATAGATAGATAGATAGACAGACAGACAGACAGACAGTCATAGACAGACAGATAGATATAGATATATATAGATTACAGAGAGAGAGAGAGAGATAGACAGAGAGACAGACAGACAGACATAGACAGACACACAGACAGACAGACAGACAGATAGATATAGATATATAGAGAGATAGATATATAGAGAGACAGACAGACAGACAGTCATAGACAGACAGAAAGATAGAGAGACAGACAGACAGACAGACATAGACACAGACATAGACAGACAGACAGACAGACATAGACACAGACATAGACAGACAGACAGACAGACAGATAGCAAAGCTGGCTGGGGAATTCTGGGAGTTGAAGTCCGCCCATCTTAAAGGGGCCGCGGTTGACAGACATTCTGGGATCTGAGAATCACTTTGGGAATTGCCAGCTCGCTAGGCCCCTCCGTAATGCCACCCTCTGCTTCCTTTCAGCCTCCAGCAATGAGTTTCATGCCAACCCGAAACTGGACGGTAAGACTGGGAGGGGGGGGGGTCCTAAAGACGGCCTTTGCCCGCCCTGCTGCTGCTTTCTTCTGTTGGGGGGGGGAGCGTGCAGGATGGCGAGGTGCAATCAGACTCTGCCGGTGTTTGTTGACATCCAGCTGGCTGCCCCTGCCTTGCTTTTTCTGACGTGCCCCAGAGGTCAACAACCCCTTTAGGGCTGAGCTTTTGGGGTCTCCTCCCCTCTCTCTGCTGCCTTGCCCCCCAAAACTCACCCTCCCGCTTCTTCCTGCAGCTGTGGCCAAGGTTATGCCAGCCAGGGACCCCTGGCAAGGGTCCAGCGTGGCCTTTGCCATCTTCCTACCGGTGGCTGTCGTTGGGTTGCTTCTGGGCACCGTCTACCTGTACGTTTCCAGGTGAGCGGCGGTGGCTGGGTGGGAGAGCTGACCGGAAGGGGGGGTACACAGCCCCCCCTCTCACGTGTCTTGACCCCAGTCTCCTTCCTTCCTCGCTGGCTGCCCAGGCATCAGGGGAAGTCATCGCTGCCGGCACCCCTCTCAACGTCACAATCCTACGACCACATCCGAGGCGGTGCGGCTTTTGACAACCCCACGTATGACACTCGAGTAAGTGGGTGCCCCTCCCTTCCCCAGCTGTGCCAGAGAGGGAAGCAAGAGGGCCAATGGAGTGGGGTAGAGGGTCTTATAATAATAATAATAATAATAATAATAATAATAATAATAATAATAATTTGGCTTGGACAAATGTGCCACACTTACTATCAAACAAGGAAAAATAGTGAAAACTGAAGGAATCAAGATGCCCCACAAAAATAACATTAAGAGTCTGGATGAGGAAGAGTACTACAAATACTTGGGTATCCTTCAAGCTGACAACATCAATCACACTGAAGTCAAGAAAAAGATTAGAGGTGAATACATCAAGAGAGTGAAGAAGATCTTAAAGTCCAAACTCAATGGAGGAAATACCATAAGGGCAATCAACACCTGGGCAATCCCAGTCATTAGGTACACAGCTGGAATAGTGGACTGGACTCAAGCAGAACTAAAAGCAATGGATAGGCAGACCAGAAAAATAATGACAATGAATCATGCCCTTCATCCACGAAGTGACATTGATAGACTTTATCTACCAAGGCAAATAGGTGGGCGTGGAATGCTACAAGTACATCAGATGGTTGAAGAAGAAAAAATGGCTTTGGAAGAATATCTGAAGAACAATGATGAAGATGCACTGAAATTAGTATATCAGGAAGGTTTACTAACTACTGGAGAGACCAAACTGGCCTACAAGAAAGATCAAATGAAGAACAGAATAGAGGCATGGGAAGACAAAGCACTACATGGCCAATACATGAAAAAAATAGCTGGGAAAGCAGATAATAATAAAACCTGGCAATGGCTAAGAGCAGGAAAACTGAAGAAAGAGACCGAGGGACTAATTCTGGCTGCACAAGACCAAGCCTTAAGGACAAATGCATACAAAGTCAAAATTGAGAAGACAGCAACAGACAGTAAGTGCCGCCTATGCAAAGAAGCTGAAGAAACAGTGGACCACTTGGTAAGCTGTTGCAAGAAGATTGCACAGACTGATTACAAGCAGCGGCATGACAAAGTAGCAACAATGGTGCATTGGAAGATCTGCAAAAAATATCATTTGCCTGTAAGCAAAAACTGGTGGGATCATAAAATAGAGAAAGTCATAGAAAATGATAAAATTAAACTGCTCTGGGACTTCAGAATTCAAACAGACAAGCACCTGCAACATAACACCCCAGACTTAACAATTGTCGATAAGAAAGACAAAAAAGTCTGGATAGTGGATGTGGCAGTGCCTGGAGACAGCAGAATAGAAGAGAAAGAACTGGAGAAGATAACAAAATACAAAGACCTACAAATAGAAATAGAAAGACTGTGGCAAAAGCAAGCAAGGGTAGTACCAATAGTCATAGGCGCCTTGGGTGCAATCCCAAAACAACTGGAGCACCACTTGAACACCATTGGCATTGACAAATTTGCTATTAGTCAATTGCAAAAGGCGGCCTTACTAGGAACTGCTTCCATCCTGCGACGATATCTGTAATACCATCAAACATCCACATCTGCCTATCCCAGGTCCTGGGTAAGGACTCGATAGGTAGACAAAATGCCAAATCCAGTCTGAACATCTGGCTGACTGTGCGATGATCCATAATAATAATAATAATAATAATAGTAAAGTTGGAAGGGACCTTGGAGGTCATCTAGTCCAACCCCCTGCTCAGGCAGGAAACCCTATACCATTTCAGACAAAGGGCTGTCCAGTCTCTTCTTAAAAACTTCCAGTGTTGGAGCATTCACCGCTTCTGGAGGCAGGTTGTTCCACGGGTTAATTGTTCTGACTGTCAGGAAGTTTCTCCTTAGTTCTAGCTTGCTTCTCTCCTTGATTAGTTATATTATATATATGGTATATAGTATATATGGTATATATGGTATGAGATTGGACAACCATTTGTCTGAAATGGTATACGGTTTCCTGCCTGAGCAAGGGGTTGGACTAGAAGACCTCCAAGGTCCCTTCCAGCTCTGTTATTCTATTCTATTCTATTCTATTCTATTCTATTCTATTCTATTCTATTCTATTCATTCCTTATTCCTTATTCCTTATTCCATTCCACATTCCATTCCATTCCATATTTTCTCTATTCTATTCTATTCTATTCTATTCTATTCTATTCTATTCTATTCTATTCTATTCTATTCTATTCTATTCTATTCCTTATTCTATTCTATTCCTTATTCTATTCTATCTTATTCTATTCTATTCTATTCTATTCTATTCTATTCTATTCTATTCTATTCTACTCTACTCTACTCTACTCTATTCTAATTTCATTCCATTCCATTCTATTCTATTCCTATTCTATTCTATTCTGCATTCTGCATTCTGCATTCTGCATTCTGCATTCTACATTCAACATTCAATTCTGTTCTGTTCTGTTCTATTTCTATTCCTATTTCTATTTCTATTTCTATTGGTCTAGGGTCTCCTGCTTGAGCAGGAGGTTGGACTAGAAGCCCTCCAACATCCCTTCCAGCTCTATTCTGATTGATTGGGGAGCCGGGGAGCTAAAGCTCACCCCCTCAGCCTGGTGTCCTCGGATTACAGCATCCATCAGCCCCAGCTGCCAGGCTCAACAGAGCTGGTTGGGAAAATATTCCCCTTTCCCTCTGAAATTTTTCTTTCCAAAGGGGGTTGCATTCACATTCTTCGTGGATCGTAATTGTTTGGCATCCTACCTCATGCAGGGACCATTTAGAACAGGGGTAGGCCACCTTGGCTCTTTTATGACTGGTGGACTTCAACTCCCAGAATTCCTGAGCCAGCCATGCTGAGGGGAAAGGGAGAGGCTTCCAAGCTGAGCCATGCTGGCTCAGGAATTCTGGGAGTTGAAGTCCACGAGTCATGAAGGGGTCATAGTTCCCCCATGCTGGCTCAGGAATTCTGGGAGTTGAAGTCCACCAGTCATGAAGGGGCCATAGTTCCCCCATGCTGGCTCAGGAATTCTGGGAGTTAAAGTCCACCAGTCAAGAAGGGGGCCATAGTTCCCCCATGCTGGCTCAGGAATTCTGGGAGTTGAAGTCCATCAATCATAAAAGAGTCAAGGTTGCCTAGCCCTAACCTAGAAGGATCAGGAAGGACTTGCATTCAAAACCTCCATCTTTGGGATAGCAAGAGAAGAGGAATGGAATGGAATGGAATAGAATAGAATAGAATAGAATAGAATAGAATAGAATAGAATAGAATAGAATAGAATTGGAAGGGACCTTGGAGGTCTTCTAGTCCAGCCCCTTGCTCAAGCAGGAGAACCTATCCCATTTCAGACAAATGACTGTCTAGCCCAGGGGTAGTCTACCTTGGCTCTTTTATGACTGGTGGACTTTAGCTCCCAGAATTCCTGAGCTAGCATGGCTCACCTTGGAAACCTCTCCCTTTCCCCTCAGCATGGCTGGCTCAGGAATTCTGGGAGTTGAAGTCCACGAGTCATAAAAGAGCCAAGGTTGCCTACCCCTGGTCTAGCCTCTTCTTAAAAATCTCCAGTGGAACACCCACGATTTCTGGTGGCAAGCTGTTCCACTGGCTGATCGTCCTCAGTATCAGCAAGTGGATCCTTGCATCTTTAATGAAAAGGACGAGGGGGGGACATGATAGCAGCCTTCCAGTATCTCAGGGGCTGCCCCAAAGAAGAGGGAGTCAAGCTATTCTCCAAAGCGCCTGAAGGCCGGACAAGAAACAACGGATGGAAACTCATCAAGGAGAGAAGCAACCTGGAACTAAGGAGAAACTTCCTGAAAGTGAGAACAATTATCCAGTGGAACAACCTGCCTCTAGAAGCAGTGAATGTTTCAACACTGGAAGTTTTTAAGAAGAGACTGGACAGCCATTTGTCTGAAATGGTCTAGGGTTTCCTGCCTGAGCAGGGGGTTGGACTAGATGACCTCCAAGGTCCCTTCCAATTATTATTATTATTAACAACTTGCCTTCAGAGGTTGTGGATGCTCCAACACTGGAGGTTTTAAGAAGAGACTGAAGAGCCATTTGTCCAGAATGGTATAGGGTTTCAGGGGGTTGGACTAGATGACCTCCAAGGTCCCTTCCAACTTTACTACTACTCCTACTACTCCTACTCCTACTCCTACTACTACTATTATTACTACTACTACTACTACTGCTATCATTATCATCATCATCATCATCATCATCATCATCATCATCATCATTATTATTATTATTTGTCAACGAAATGAGTCACCTAATGAGCCCAGAGACAGCCGATCTAGTAGTGGGACCCTCTGCTCTGCTGGGTGAGGGATTCTGGGAGATGGAGCCCACCCCTCTTTCAAGAGGATCAGATTGAGAAAGCTGTTCTCAGGTTAACGGGAGGGATCTGGTGCCCTGTAACGTGTAGATGCATTTGCTCCTAAAAGATTGTCCTGCAAACTGAAGGGTGGGGGGTGTAGGGGGGCTTTCAGCCTTTGGCATGCCCCTGCCCCCTTCGGAGACCGCAGGGAGCCTCTGAAGGCCACCCCAAGCTGGGAGACCCCCTACTCTGCTTTGGAGGAAGGGGCTGCCTTGCTTCCTTATTTCCCTGGGGGGGGGAAGCTGAAGGGCCAACCCCAAGGGCCCAACCCTCTGCAGACTTTTCTCTCTGCAGGAGATGCCGGCGGCAGCGTATGAGGTCTCCATCTAGGGCAGAGCCCGCCCTCAAGGGGGGAGCCGGAGGGGCAGGCCTGACCCCCCCCCCGGATCACAGAGGCTCCCCACTCCTCTCCCCCCAACACAGGACCTGTAAATACCTCCCAGCCAGACCTTCCAAGGAGAAAGACCACGCGGGGGGGGGGGGAGATGAGCTGCTGGTGGATGGTGCCTCCCCTTCCAGGACCCCCACCCCACACCCTCAGGACCCCACGGCCGCTGCAACATCAGCCCCCCCCCCCCAGCGCAGAATTTGCCTTCCTTCGGGAGAACTGCAGAAAGATTTCCCTTTTTTTCAAAACGAACGCCGACGACCCTTTCTCACGCTCCGGAGTCCATCTTGCGCTGTTTCTCCAGGGAGAGATGCAGGATGCTATTTGAGCCAAGCCCTGAGGATGTTCCCTAGTTGGGTCATGAGACGTCTGCAAGAAAACAACGAAGCTCAGAGAGCAGCCGGGACCCCACAGTCGTCGTCTCCTCCTCCTCCTCCTCCTCCTCCTCCTCCTCCTCCTCCTCCTCCTCCTCCTCCTCCTCCTCCTCCTCCTCCTCTCTGCAAACTCCCTCCCTTGTAGCACTGATGATGTTACCTAGTGTGGTCATGAGACGTCTGCAAGAAAACAACGAAGCTCAGAGAGCAGCCAGGACCCCACAGTCGTCTCCTCCTCCTCCTCCTCCCCACTCAGCACATCTATCTTCATTTTAGCACTGATGAGTTACGTAGTTGGGTCATGAAAGATCTGCAAGAAAACAACCAAGCTCAGAGACGACCAAGGACTCCACAGTTGTTCTCCTCCTCCTCTTCCTCCTCCTCCTCCTCCTCCTCCTCCTCCTCCTCCTCCTCCTCCTCCTCTTCCTCCTCCTCCTCCTCCTCCTCCTCTCTCCACAAGCCCCCCTCCCTTCTAGAACTGATGATGTTACCTAGTTGGGTCATAAAACGTTTGCAAGAAAACAGCCCAGCTCAAAGAGCACCCAGGACCCCACAGTCCTCCCCCTCCCCCTCCTCCCTTTCTAGTACTGATGATGTTACCTAGTTGGGTAGAGAAACGTCTGCAGGAAAATCACCAAGCCTCGGAGAGCACCAGGGACCCCACAATCCTCCTCTCTCCTTCTCCACTCCACAATCTCCCCTCCCTTCTAGAACTGACGATGTTACCTAGCTGGGTCATGAGACGTCTGCAAGGAAAGCGCCCAGCTCAGAGAGCACCAAGGACCCCACAGTAGCCTTCCTCCTCTTCCTCCTCCTCCTCCTTTCCACAAAACCCCCTCCCTTCCAGCACTGCTGATGTTATCTAGTGGGGTCATGAAACGTCTGCAAGAAAACCACCCAGCTCAGAGCCCCAAGCACCCTACAATCCTCCTCCTCCTCCATGCCACAATCTCCCCTCCCTTCTAGTACTGATGTTGTTACCTGATTGGGTCATGAAACGTCTGCAGGAAAACCGCAGAGAGCATCAAGGACCCCACAGTCTTCTTCTTCCTCCTCCTCCTCCCCCTCCTCTCCACAAATCCTCCTCCCTTCTAGCACTGATGATGTTCCCTAGTTAGGTCATGAAATGTCTGCAGGAAAACCAACCAGCTCAGAGAGCACCCAGGACCCCACAGTCCCTTCCTCCTCCTCCTCCTCCTCCTCCTCCTCCTCCTCCTCCTCCTCCTCCTCCTCCTCCTCCTCCTCCTCCTCCTCCTCCTCTCTGCAAACTCCCTCCCTTGTAGCACTGATGATGTTACCTAGTGTGGTCATGAGACGTCTGCAAGAAAACAACGAAGCTCAGAGAGCAGCCAGGACCCCACAGTCGTCTCCTCCTCCTCCTCCTCCCCACTCAGCACATCTATCTTCATTTTAGCACTGATGATGTTACGTAGTTTTGGGTCATGAAAGATCTGCAAGAAAACAACCAAGCTCAGAGACGACCAAGGACTCCACAGTTGTTTCTCCTCCTCCTCTTCCTCCTCCTCCTCCTCCTCCTCCTCCTCCTCCTCCTCCTCCTCCTCCTCTTCCTCCTCCTCCTCCTCCTCCTCCTCTCTCCACAAGCCCCCCTCCCTTCTAGAACTGATGATGTTACCTAGTTGGGTCATAAAACGTTTGCAAGAAAACAGCCCAGCTCAAAGAGCACCCAGGACCCCACAGTCCTCCCCCTCCCCCTCCTCCCTTTCTAGTACTGATGATGTTACCTAGTTGGGTAGAGAAACGTCTGCAGGAAAATCACCAAGCCTCGGAGAGCACCAGGGACCCCACAATCCTCCTCTCTCCTTCTCCACTCCACAATCTCCCCTCCCTTCTAGAACTGACGATGTTACCTAGCTGGGTCATGAGACGTCTGCAAGGAAAGCGCCCAGCTCAGAGAGCACCAAGGACCCCACAGTAGCCTTCCTCCTCTTCCTCCTCCTCCTCCTTTCCACAAAACCCCCCTCCCTTCCAGCACTGCTGATGTTATCTAGTGGGGTCATGAAACGTCTGCAAGAAAACCACCCAGCTCAGAGCCCCAAGCACCCTACAATCCTCCTCCTCCTCCATGCCACAATCTCCCCTCCCTTCTAGTACTGATGTTGTTACCTGATTGGGTCATGAAACGTCTGCAGGAAAACCGCAGAGAGCATCAAGGACCCCACAGTCTTCTTCTTCCTCCTCCTCCTCCCCCTCCTCTCCACAAATCCTCCTCCCTTCTAGCACTGATGATGTTCCCTAGTTAGGTCATGAAATGTCTGCAGGAAAACCAACCAGCTCAGAGAGCACCCAGGACCCCACAGTCCCTTCCTCCTCCTCCTCCTCCTCCTCCTCCTCCTCCTCCTCCTCCTCCTCCTCCTCCTCCTCCTCCTCCTCCTCCTCCTCCTCTCTGCAAACTCCCTCCCTTGTAGCACTGATGATGTTACCTAGTGTGGTCATGAGACGTCTGCAAGAAAACAACGAAGCTACCTTGAGCTACAAAGATTCTCCTTTATCCGTTCTGATCCAAGCAACTAAACAGGCTGGGATCTGCTTCAGGCACGGAAAGAGGGATCGTGGGGAAATCCCAACTTGGACTGAGTTAATAAATGGATAGGAAAAGTCCCCAGGAAAACCCCGGCGGGGGGGGGGCCGCACTTGAGAAATTCAGGAAAATTCCCCAGCGATGACAAGAGGCAAACGGAGAAACTGGGGGGCCTTGAAGCCAGCAAGAATCCACCGCCCCCCCCGTTGGGGTAACCCCCCATCCCTCTGTGGGGAAACACACCCCAAAAGGAGACATTGCTTAACATCAGTGTCCAGGAGACTCCAAGGACGCCTGCCTTGGGCAGGGGGTTGGACTAGATGACCTCTGAGGTCCCTTCGAGGAAGCTGGGGATCCATTTCAGTTGGAGCAAACTGGGATGGGGCTGGGGGGGGGAAACCTGGTGGGAGAGGAAGAAGAGGGGAGGGGCCGTCTCTCACTCTTACGGGCGGCCTTCTGCCTCTTTGAAATTCTGAGTTTTGGGTGGGTATCCGTTGAGTGGCGGTCGCTGTTCGGGTTCGAACTGCCTTCGGTCTGTTTTGGAGATTTTGTACACACAACGGCAGGGGCTTCATTTGAAGGAGGGGGGGTAACTGTGCTGCTGATTTGGGGATACTGGGATCGGGAAAGGGGGGGGGGAATTCCCTGGGAGCTACAACCAAAGGTCTGGGTAGCCCCCACGTAGCTTATAGGAGGCAAAGACCCGCTCGGAAACCTGGAGGTAGAACAGCAGGGTGCAGAGGTGGTCCCTGGGGGTCCTGAGCCACTGGATCCTTGGGAAACCGAAGCCAGCATTTGAAGAACGCAGCGGCGGATGGCGGGGGTCCCGTTTGGAAAAGGGGAGCTGTGTGGGGGGGGGGCTGCTGGCTTCCATCGAAGCACGAAAGAGGAAAGTATAGCTCCCCGTTGTAACTCAACCTCAACTCTCCTTGCTCCAAAGTTCTTCTTAAGGCCTGGAGCAAAGAGTGGAGGGTCCCAGAAGCGAGAATCAGCGCTATCTGATGCAAGCAGCCATTTGTCCGAAATGGTGTAGGGTTTCCTGCCCGAGCAGGGGGTTGGACTAGATGACCTCCAAGGTCCCTTCCAACTTTACTATTATTATTATTAAGCCTGTTTGGGTGGGGGCCACACCTCCACACGCACTGGGCTCAAGGTCGGTGGTCCAAACAGGACCTAAAGAACAATATAAACTGGCTGGGACTCAGAGCTATACATATGGCCCTAAAGCAGTGGTTCTCAGCCTCTAATGCCGCGACCCCATAATACAGTTCCCCATGTTGTGGTGACCCCCAACCACTTATACATCACCGGGTGCCAGGGACGTGGCCAAAGAAAAGGGGGAAAAAATGGCGGACAGCCTTGTTTGGCGACCCCCGTGAAATGGTTGTTCGACCCCAAATGGGGTCCCGACCCACAGGTTGAGAACCACTGCCCTAAAGGGATTCACCGATATAGTACAGGGCCAACATGTCCTGATTTTAACCGACAACATTACAGCCAAGGCCCACGTCAACAGACAAGGGGGGAGAAACCTCTCTAAGAAGTTTTACAGAGTCAGCCTATTCGCCCCCAACAATCTGGGTCCTCCTTTTAGCGACCTCAGAAGGACGGAAGGCTGAGTCAACCTGGAGCTGGTCAGGATCGAACTTCCTGGCTGTGGGCAGAGTCAGCCTGCAGTGCTTGCATTCAAATCATTACGCCACCACGGCAGGAAAGAAAGAAAGAAAGAGAGAGGAAAGGAGGGAGGGAGGAAAGAAAGAAAGAAAAAAAAGGAAAAAGGGAGGAAGGAAGGAGAAAAGAGAGAAGGAAGGAAGGCAAGAAGGAGAAAAGGGAGGGAGAGAAGGAGGGAAGGAAGGAAAGAAAAAAGGGAGGGAGAGAAGGAAGGAAGGGGAAAAGGGAGGGAGAGAAGGAAGGAGAAAAGAGGGAGAGAAGGAAGGAAGGGGAAAAGGGAGGGAAGGAGGGAAGGAAGGCAGGGAGAAGGAAGGAAGGAAGGAGAAAAGGGAGGGAGAGAAGGAAGGAAGGAGAAAAGGGAGGGAGAAAAGGAAGGAAGGAGAAAAGGGAGGGAGAAGGAAGGAAGGAAGGAAGGAGAAAAGGGAGGGAGAGAAGGAAGGAAGGAGAAAAGGGAGGGAGAGAAGGAAGGAAGGAGAAAAGGGAGGGAGAGAAGGAAGGAAGGAGAAAAGGGAGGGAGAGGAGGGAAGGGGAAAAGAGGGAAGGAAGTGGAAAAGGGAGGGAAGAAGGGAAGGAAGGCAGGGAGAGAAGGAAGGAAGGGGAAAGGGGGAGGAAGGAAGGAGAAAAGGGAGGGAGAGAAGGAGGGAAGGGAAAAGGGAGGGAAGGAAGGAAAGAAAAAGGGACAGAAGGAAGAAAGGAGAAAAGGGAGGGAGAGAAGGAAGGAGGGGAGGAAGGAAGGAGAAAAGGGAGGGAGAGAAGGAGGGAAGGGGAAAAGGGAGGGAAGGAAGGAAGGAGAAAAGGGAGGGAGAGAAGGAGGGAAGGGGAAAAGGGAGGGAAGGAAGGAGAAAAGGGAGGGAGAGAAGGAAGGAAGGAGAAAAGGGAGGGAGAGAAGGAGGGAAGGAGAAAAGGGAGGGGGAGAAGGAAGGGGAAAGGAGGGAGAGAAGGAAGGAAGGGGAAAAGGGAAGGAAGGAAGGGGAAAAGGGAGGGAGAGAAGGAACTTAGAGAAGGACTACTTGTAGGTATCTATCGATGTGGGGGTTCCTGGGGGGGGGACACTTGAGAGCGGTCAGCATCATAGCGGCTACTAAGTGGTTCTCCCAGGTTTAACGTAAAGGCAGCTTTCTCACCGTGAGCATCTGGGCAGCCTACTAAAGGTCTTGAGGAGGGGCTCCAGGTCTCCTCACAAATTGGGAGGAAAGCTGTTCTCCCCCAATCCTGTGGGGTGGAAGCTTCAGCATGGGGGGGGGGCCAGAAAAAGGCCCTGGAATAGGAGTAGAGTGGAGTGAAGTGAAATGGACTGCAATAGAGAATAGAGTAGAGTAGAGTAGAATAGAATAGGAGTAGAATAGAGTAGAATAGAATTAAATTAAGAATAGAATAGAATAAGGAATGGAATAGAACAGAACAGAAAATAAAAGAAAACAAAAGAAAAAATGAATAGAATAGAATAGGAATGGAAGAGAAGAATAAGGAATAGAATAGAATTATGGGATAGAATAGAATTATGGTATGGAAGAGAAGAATAAGGAATAGAATAGAATTATGGGATAGAATAGAATTATGGTATGGAAGAGAAGAATAAGGAATAGAATAGAATTAAATTATAGGATGGAATAGAATGGAATGGAATAGAATAGAATTAAAATAAGAATAGAATAAGGAATAGAATAGAACAGAACAGAAAATAAAACAAAAGAAAAAATGAATAGAATAGGATAGGAATGGAAGAGAAAAAAAGGAATAGAATAGAATTATGGGATGGAATAGAATTATGGGATGGAAGAGAAGAATAAGGAATAGAATAGAATTAAATTATAGGATAGGATAGAATGGAATGGAATGGAAAGGAATGGAATAGAATAGAAAAGAAAATATGGAATGGAATAGAGATGGAAGGGACCTTGGAGGTCTTCTAGTCCAGCCCCCTGCTCAGGCAGGAGAACCTATACCATCTCAGACAAATGGCTGTCCAGTCTCTTCTTAAAAACCTCCAGTGATGGAGTGCCCACGATTTCTGGTGGCAAGTAGTTCCACTGGTTGATTGTCCTCCTTTTAGGAACTTTCTCCATAATTCCAGGTTGCTTCTCTCCTTGATCAGTTTCCAACCGTTGTTTCTTGTCCTGCCCTCAGCTGCTTTGGAGAAGTAGCTTGACTCCCTCTTCTTTGGGGCAGCCCCTGAGATATTGGAAGACTGCTAGAAGTTGAGCAGATTGAAGGTGATAACCAGCATTTTGGTGGCTTCCACATTGCGTTCAGAGGCAGCCCTATCTTGAGCACACCGCAGTAGTCTAGCCACATGGGGAGGAGGGCCTGGGTCACGGCCAACAGGGCCTCCAGGTGAGGTAGGCCCACCCTTGGTGGCATCGGATAAAACCAGCCTCCGCTCCCAGCAAGATGTTCTCCAGGAGAAATGTGACCCAGGCAGTCCTCTACTTACGACCGCAACCGTGCCCAATGTTTGTGTTGATAAGCGAGATGGTTGTTATTGTCTCCCTTTTGCCCCGTTTTGCGACCATCTTGCTTGCCACGGTGGCTAAGCGAATCCAGCTTCCCCCAGTGACTTTGCTAGTCGGAAGGATGCAAAAGGGGGGATCGCGTGATGACCCCCCCCCCGGACACTGCAACTGTCGTAAATATGAGTCAGTCGACAGGCGTCTGAATTTTGTTGCTCGCATGACCACGGGAACGCTGCAACGGTCGTCCGTGTGAAGAACAGTCATAAGTCATTTTTTTCCCCAGTTCTGTTGTAACTAAAGGAAATTCAAGGACTGCTTGCGCCATCCTGAGCCAATACTTTAGCCAGGATCAAGCCAGATCTTGGAGGGATTAAATATAAGCTTGCTTTGATCCAGCTAAGGTCTTGCCAGGGTGGCTAGGACACCCATAATCTGATCTTGGGCTCGTGATGTGCAACAGGTCGTATCCCAAAAGTGCTTTTTTTTCAACTAAATTTTCTTCCTTTGAAGATGGTCCCATCCTCCAGTTCTCAACAAGGCTCTCCAGAAAGAATTGGCCATCTAGGAATAGGCAGATCCTCTCCAAGACGTGGCCTCCAATCTTAGGTGGGATCCCTTAAGAAGGATCCCTTGGTCACCAAAAGGAATGGTCCCATCCTCTGGTTCTCAACAAGGATCTCCAGCAAGAATTGGCCACCTAGGAACAGGCAGATCCTCTCTAAGACTTGGCCTCCAATCTTAGGAGGAATCCAGAAGGATCCCTTGGTCACCAAGAGGAATGGTCCAGGTCTGAACAAGGATCTCCAGAAAGGATTGGCCACCTAGGAACAGGCAGATCCTCTCCAAGACGTGGCCTCCAATCTTAGGTGGGATCCCTTAAGAAGGATCCATCGGTCACCAAGAGGAATGGTCCCATCCTCCAGGCCTGAACAAGGATCTCCACCTAGGAACAGGCAAATCCTCTCCAAGACGTGGCCTCCAACCATAGGTGGGATCCCTTCAGAAGGATCTCTGGGTCACCAAGAGGAATCGCCCCTCCCTCCAGATCTCAACAAAAGGGCACGGAGCAGGTGTCCACCCTCTTTCAGACCCACACCTGGAGAAGGTCCAGGAAACCCATAGCATCTAAGACCCCTCTGGCTGAAGCCCACCCCTCCTAGATCTTCCCTGCAAATGAATGGATGGATCCATTGGATCCCAGGTTGCTTCTCTCCAGCCCTTTCCCGTTGTCGTGGACTTCCCCCTCCCTCTGAGGTGGGAGAAGAAGGATTAGCAGGAGCTTCTCTCGTGGGTCCTGCCCCCCACTTCCTCCAACATCTGCCCTGCCTTCTCTATGAGAAGGATGGACTGTTTGGGGAAGACCAGGGTGGTCTTGGGGGGGGGGGGAGAGCTGGGTGCCCCTGGGTCTGGAGGGAAGCTTTTTATCATTTGGTGTCAAACCGCAGAGCTCGTCTCCCCCCCCCTTTGCAAGCGGGGGTGGGGGTAACTTGGGGGGGGAGGGGAAGGAAGGGCCAACTTTTTGGACTGTTTCATGAATAAACCAGTGTTTTAGAAAAAAGGTGGCTTGCTTCGTGACTGGTTTTTCTGGAAAGCATCCAGGATCTGAACAGGAATCGGAGGCTGTAAAAGCCAATGTGCCGACTGGGGGATTCTGGGAGCTGCATTCGGCCCAGAGGGCGCCCTGTTGGAGAATCCGGGGGCGGGGGTGCCATTTTGATTTTCCACAGAGAAAGTCTTCGACTCCCAGCTACAACCGAGTCCCCATTGCTAAGCAAGAGACTTTTGCCCCGCTTTACAACCTTTCTTGCCCCCGTTGTTAAGCGAGTCGCCACCATTGTTAAGCTAGTCCAGGGGTAGGCCACCTTGGCTCTTTTATGACTCGTGGACTTCAACTCCCAGAATTCCTGAGCCAGCCATGCTGAGGGGAAAGGGAGAGGTTTCCAAGCTGAGCCATGATGGCCCAGGAATTCTGGGAGTTGAAGTCCACCAGTCATGAGGGGGCCATAGTTTCCCCCATGCTGGCTGAGGAATTCTGGGAGTTGAAGTCCACCAGTCATGAACGGAGCCATAGTTCCCCCATGCTGGCTCAGGAATTCTGGGAGTTGAAGTCCCCAAGTCATGAACGGAGCCATAGTTCCCCCATGCTGGCTCAGGAATTCTGGGAGTTGAAGTCCACGAGTCACAAAAGAGCCAAAGTTGCCTATCCCTGAGCTAGTCATACGGTCGTTAAGTGAATCCCCATTGATTTGGCTTCTCAGGTCGCAGAAGGGAATCCTGTAACCCCGGGAACACTGCAACTGTCATAAACACGCGTCCGTGGCCAAGCGTCTGAATTTTGGTCACGTACCCAGGAGGGTGCTACAATGATTGTTAAGTGTGGGAAAAGATCACAGTTTATTTTTTTTTTCAGCGCTCTTGTAGCTTTGAATGGTCGCTAAACGAAGTGGCGTAAATGGAGGACATTGAGCATTTCTCAACAACAACAAAAACAAAGACGTGGTCCTTTTCGAGGGTCCCTGAATATATTTCGTGGCCAGGAATATATTTGCACAGCCAGGACAATGAGCCGTGGGCTACACACACACACACACACACACACACACACACACACACACACACACACACACACACGGAGAAAAAAGGACTGTCACAGTCATGCATCAGCTGGAACACACACACACACACACACACACACACACACACACGGAGAAAAAAGGACTGTCACAGTCACACATCAGCTGGACCCCTCTGCAAGGCCCCCCCAAAGTGGATGTCCTTGTGTTCCAAAACACGCAAAGATATCTGGATCCTCTCCTGCCTTGGTCCACCTGAGAAGGCCAGGGTAGAAAGGGTGAAGCCCAGTTCCCCAGAGGGCGAAGTCCCTGCCCCACGGAGCCTACAAGTGGAGCAGTGTGGGATTGCTCGGGGCACCCTCTGTGCGAAATTCACCCCCCTGGTCTGGATGGGAAAAGCGTGGAGGGGGGAGAGTGACAGGGGGGGGGAAGCTGCCCCCACCCAAGTGCCAACAGGAGAAAGGAGCTGAGGATCAGCTGTTCCTCAGGTGCCAGGTGAGCAGAGAAGAGGCGCTGATGATGTTTCCTGCAGGAAAAGGCTTCATAATCATCGCCCTCCTCCTCCTCCCCCCTGCAAACCCTGCTGCCTTCTAGCACTGATGATGTTACCTAGCTGGGTAATAAAACTTCTGAAAGAAAACAGCTCAGCTCAGAGAGCACTCAGGACCCCCACAGTCCTCTCCTCTCCTTTCTCCTTCCTTCCTTCCTTCCTTCCTTCCTCCCTCCTTTCCACTATTCCTCCTGCTCCTCCTCCTCCTTTCCCTTCCTCTTTCCCTCCTCCTCCTCCTCTCCACAAATACCCTCTCCCTTATACCATTGATGATGTTCCCCAGTTGGGTCATGAAAGGTCTGCAAGGAAAGCGCCCAGCTCAGAGGGCACCAGGGACCCCACAGTTTGACGTCCTCCCCCTCCCCCTTCTATTTCTCTCCACAACCCCCCTCCCGTCTAACACTGATGATGTTCCCTAGTTGGGTCATGAAAGGTCTACAAGAGAACAACCCAGCTCAGAGAGCACCCAGGACCCCACAGTCGTTGTCCCCCTCCTTCTCCTCTCCCCTTCCTCCTCTTCCACACCACTAACCCCCCCCCTTCTAGTACTGATGGGTCATGGAACATCTGCAAGAAAACAACTAAACTCAGCACCAAGGACCCCATAGTTCTCCTTCCTTCCTTCTTCCTTCCCTTCCTCCCTCTCTCCCTTCCCTTTCCTTCTTCCCTCTCCTCCCTCCTTCCTTCTTCCCTCTCTCCTTCCTTCCTTCCTTCCTTTCCTCTCTACTTCCTTCCTCTTTCCCTCTCCCTTCCCTTCCCTTCCTCCCTCTCTCCTCCCTCCCTCCCTTCCCTCTCTCCCTTCCTCCTTCCCTTCCTCCCTCTCTCCCTTCCTCCCTCCCTCCCTCCTTCCTTCCTTCCTGAATCATAGAATCATTGTAGGGCTGGAAGGTAGCTTTTAAGGTCATCTAGTCCAACCCCCTACTCAAGCAGGAGACCCTACCATCCTGGACAAATGACTGTCCAATCTGTTCTTGAAAATCTCCAGCGATGGGACACCCACAAGTTCTGGAGCCTTGTATCCTATTGACCCAGATGGGCCACACCATAAACCACAGTTTGCAAGACCCAACGGCCGCATGCAACCACACACTTGGGAGCGTGGCTTACGGCACCGTAGGAACGAGTCTTGTGGGGGATGGAGGCTTGATCCCAAACCTGGCACTGTTCCTGGCAGCGGGCAGATGGGCAGATCCTTACTCTGGCATTGTCAGCTCACTTGAGATCGCCCTAGATTTTAATTCTCGTAATCACCAGCCGGCTTAAAAGCTCCTGCTGGGAAAGACAAGATTGATTCAACCCCAGAGGATCTACCAGGATTCTTCTTTGCATATCGTTCCAAATTTCTGGGATGGATGAATGGATAGACAGAGATGATAGATAAGAGATGATAAATGATATAGATGAAATAAATCATAGAGGATAGGTAGATAGATATATGATAGAGAGATAGAAGATAGATTAGATAGATGAGCTAGATAGTAGATGATAATTAGATAGATAGATAGATAGATGGATAGATAAATGAGCTAGATAGATGATACAGATAGATGACAGATAGACCAATGACAGATATAGTTAAGGGATAGATAAACCGATTGATAGATGATATAGATCGGGGGTTCAAACTGCCGACCCATGGCCCGAATGCGTCATGGGGAAACCGCGTCCACCCCATTGCTGGCAATGGAAAAAAAGTTGCGAGATGTCGCAACACGTCACGTGACATTGCGAGTTTGACAGCCGATATAGATGAAGATGATATAGATAGATAAAATGATAGAGATGATACAGATAGATAGATAGATGATAAGATTAGATAGATGATACAGCTATAGATAGGTAGGTGATACAGGAGAAACGGACTGCATAGCCATTCAATAGATGATGGATAGAGATATAAATATAGATGGATGGATGGATAGGCAGAGATGATAGATAGATAAGAGATTATAAATGATATAGATGATATAAATCATAGAGGATAGGTAGGTAGATGATAGATAGATAGATAGATAGATAGATAGATAGATAGATAGGTAGGTAGGTGGGTGGGTGGGTGGGTGGGTGATAGAGATAGATAGATAGATAGATAGATAGATAGATAGATAGATAGATAGATAGATAGATGGATGGATGGATGGATGGATGGATGGATGGATGGATGGATGGATGGATGGGTGGGTGGGTGGGTGGGTGATAGAGATAGATAGGTAGGTAGGTAGGTCGATAGATAGATGGGTGGGTGGGTGGGTGATATAGATAGATAGATAGATAGATAGATAGATAGATGGATGGATGGATGGATGGATGGATGGATGGATGGATGGATGGATGGATGGGTGGGTGGGTGGATGGGTGGTGGATGGGTGGTGGATGGATGATAGAGATAGATATGATAGATAGATGGATAGATAGATAGATAGATAGATAGATAGATGGATGGATGGATGGATGGATGGATGGATGGATGGATGGATGGATGGATGGGTGGGTGGGTGAGTGGATGGATGGTGGATGGATGGATGATAGAGATGATAGATAGATGGATAGATAGATAGATGATAGATAGCCCCAAGTAAGAGCTCGCTCAGCCAGGCTGGGAGCCAGGAGGGATCGCGCAGATCTCTCCTCCTCCGCCGCCGCCGGGGAAGCGCGAAGGCGAGCAGGGGGCGCTGGGCAAAGCTGTGCGAACCTGGCCGTCTCGAAGACCCCCGTCTAGCGCTTTTCCCGGGGTCTGAGCTTGGAGTCGCTGCGCCGGGGACTCAGACCCCCGGATGGACCCTTCGGCAGCTGCAAAAGGCCTGGGCTTCCCCCGCCCCACCGGTCATGAGCGAGGACCCCCTCCCCATTCCAACCTGCGACCCCAGAGAACTAGGCTGCCTTACGGGACGGGCATTATCATTTCCCCGGAGACCTTCTTATCCGTGTTCACACGAACAAGTCTACCCGTGTAGGAGGTCCAGCCCAGCGGTTGCGTCTGTCTTTCCCCCCTCCCCCCAGCCTCGCCCCTCTCCATGGCGATCCGCAAGCCCCCTCCTCATAAGGCTCCTGCGCGCCCCGCCCTCTTCTTTGTGGCCAAAAGATGCTCTCGTCCATTCTCAGGCTATATAATGGGAGAACCCTTGGACGACACTGCGAGGTTGTCGTAGCCCCGCTCCGCTGCTGCAAAGAAGAGCCCTTTGCAGAGCCTCGAAAAGAGCCGGCATAGTCGGCGCGCGAACAAAAGAACTGCTCCCCTTTCCCTTCGCCCTCCTGCTCGCCGACAGTGCGCAGACTCGCATCCTGGCCCTTTCTGCGCATGTGCACGGAGCCTACCTCCCAATTACTCCGAGCTCCTGCCCGCCTGGAACGCAGGTCCTGCGCATGCGCCACAAAGCACCTGCCGCCAGGAAAACTAGGGAACAAATAAAATACTCCTTGCGCACTTATCAGACCGCATCATTTATTAAAACGTCCCTTTAAGTCAGGACTACATACGGGGTTTGAACATTTGAAATTAAACCTTTTTCTTCTGCAATCAAAGGTCAGCCCGCGCCGGCGCAGACCGAGACCTTAGCTCGTGAGAACGGCGCTTGCGCAAAACAACGGGAAAGGAAAGAATGGGGTGTGGGGAGGGAAAAAAAGATCCGCACTTGCGCACAAAGAGCCTGGGGGGGAGGGGAAAACCTACAAAAAAAAACAAACCCATAGCCACGCGTGCGCAGAAAAGGCCTCCTGGGCGCCTGCGCAAAGAGCAGGAGCCGAACGGGAGCGGAGGAAGGGGGGGTGACGAAAGGAGGGGGGGTTGTACGGCCGCGCACGCGCAGTGTGGAGGACCTCGAGCGCGCTGCCTTTCCCCCCGAGCGAACCCGAAGCGTCGTGGTTTTTTTTTTTTTCTTTTTTTCCGGCTTTCCCGCGCCTGCGCGGCAGAGGGCCGCCGCCGCGCGCATGCTCCCGGGGCGGCGGGGAGGTGGCGGTGCGCCTGCGCGACGAGCGCTGTGGCAGCGGCGGCGGCGGCGGCGGCGGCGGCGGGCGACCTTCCCCTCAGCGGCGGCGGCGAGGCAGGCAGCGCGGGCCCCGCCCCCTGTCATGGCAGCCGTCCCCTCAGCCCAGCCGCGGCCTGTCCGGGCGGCGGCGGCGGCGGCGGCGGGAGGCTCCCCCAGGCCCGTCGGGTAGGCCGAGGCGGCGGCGGCGAGTCCCCCGCGGCCCCGCGACGCGCCTCCCCCGCCGGGCCGGCCTGAGCGGCGCGCTGCGGCCCTGCCCGCGCCCTTGGATGTGGGAGAGGATGGAGGCCAAGACGGTGGTCTACGACCTGGACACCACGGGCGGCCTCATGGAGGTGAGGGGGGGTCCCGGTGGGGGGAGGGGAGGGGGGGAGGGGGGGAGGGTCCCGTCCGGCGCCCTCCTGACCGATGCTTCCCCCCCTCCCTCCTCCCCCTCCCCCCCCGCAGCAAATCCAGGCGCTGCTGGCCCCTCCGCGGAGCGACGGCGGCGGCGGCGGGAGCGAGAAGCGGAGCCGGCGGCCGGAGCGAGGCGGCGACGGGCACCCCGCGCACCACTTCCACCAGCAGCAGCAGCAGCAGCACCCGGCGGCGCCGCCCCTCCCGCAGCCCGGCGGCGGGCCCCCGCACGGCCTCCCCCCGGCGACGACGGCGGCGCCCCCCCCGGCGGGAGGCCTCCCCGGCGCGCCCCACCAGCACCACCCGGCCTCGGCCGCCGCCGCCCAACGCCGCAGCGGGCGCGCCACGAACCACGACAGCTGCGACAGCTGCAAGGAGGGCGGCGACCTGCTCTGCTGCGACCACTGCCCGGCCGCCTTCCACCTCCAGTGCTGGTGAGTGAGGGGGTGAGAGGGCGAATGGCCCTGCCTCCCCTTCCTTCCTTCCCTTCCTTCCTCAAATTCCCTTTTTCCCTCTCTCCTTCCTTCCCTCTCTCCTTCCTTCCTTCCTTCCCACTTTCTTTCCTTCTTCCCTTCCCACTTTCTTTCCTCCTTCCTTCCTTCCTTCCTTCCTTCCCACTTTCTTTCCTTCTTCCCTTCCCACTTTCTTCCTTCCTTCCTTCCTTCCTTCCTTCCCTCCCACTTTCTTTCCTTCTCACTTTCTTTCCTCCTTCTTTCCTTCCTCCCCTTCTTTCCTCCCCACTTTCTTTCCTTCTTCCCTCCCCACTTTCTTTCCTCCTTCCTTCTTTCCTGCCTCCCCTTCTTTCCTCCCCACTTTCTTTCCTCCTTCCTTCTTTCCTGCCTCCCCTTCTTTCCTCCCCACTTTCTTTCCTGCTTCCCTTCCTTCCTTCCCTCCTTTTTCCCTTCCTCCGTCTTTCTCTTCCGACTTTCCCCCTTTCTTTCCATCTTCTCTCCCTCCTTCCCTCCCTCATTCCACCACCTTCTTTCCCTCCTTCTCCTTTCCTTCCATCCATCTTTCCCTCTTCCCTTGCTTTTCCCTGCCTTCTCTCCTATTCATCCACCTTCCTTCCTTCCCTTCCTTCCTCTTTTCTTTCCTTCCCCTCCCTCCTCCCTCCTTACTCTCCTCCTTCCTTCCTTCGCTGCCTGCCTGCTATCCCAGCCACTTCCCCGTTATCCCAGCCGCTTCCTGTCCCCGCCGGGCGCCGGCAACATGGCAACTCGCCTGGGATTGCTGCCTTTTCCTCCAGCGCCATTTTGCCCATCGGGCTCCTCCTGGTGTGTCTCCCCCCCCCCAGCCAGGCAGCAGGGCTAAGCCCCCTTCCCCCATCAGCCTCCGAGGCCCAGCCAAGCCGCTCATCCGGGCAGGGAAGGTAGGAGGCTGGGCTGGTGGGGCCTTCCTGGCCTGGGGGAGCAGGATGGGAAAGACAGGAGGGCGCTGGCTACTCTCGAGGAGACCCAGGCAGGCTGGGGCTGCTTCCTCCCTCACTCCGCTCTTTTGTTTATAGCCCGGAGGTGTTTTGGCTCCTCCTCCTCCTCTTTCTCTTTCAGCCGCGAAATCCGGCTGCAGGTTTCCCAGCCCATTGTTTGCGCTCGCACCCCAATGTTGTGCCTCGATGTCGTCGGCCTGGGGATCGGGAAGCCTGGTCAGAAAGAAGGTGCCTCTGCCTGCTGGGCAGGCAGGCAGGCAGGCAGGCAGGCAAGCAAGCTGGGTGGTGTAGGCCTCTGCAGCTGGCCTGAGCGCAGGAGAGAGGCGGCAGCAGCCATAAAAGGAAGGCAAAAAAGAAAAAAAGAAGGAAGGCGTTAGGACGGGCCAAGGTGTCCTCGCCTGCCGCCTCCGGATCGGGAGGGTCAGCGGGGAAGGCAGCCGTCGGTGGCTTTTGTGCCCTGTCTGGAGCCCTCCTGCTCCACCCGCCTGGGAATCCGGGCCGCGCTCTGCACCGGCTTGGCCGTTGGATGTGGCCGAAAGTTTTTGAGCTGGTCAGCAGGAAAGAGGCGGTGACCCTCCCCCCAGCAAAGTGTCTGGTGTGATGTGAGGCTTTGGAAGGACACACCCCGCCCTGGAAGGGAAGGAGGCTTGGAGTAGCAGAGGAGGAAAACAGTAGCCTGAATTCGGTGGCCCTCGGACAGTTACACCCCTGACCTGTGCTGCTGGACGCCAGCCCTGCCACCTCCCAGCCATTGTCTGGGTTGAGAGTTACGCCCCAGTGCATCTAGGAGCCGTCTCCCCCACGGGGCTCTGGGCCTCGGGGGCTCCTGGCAGCTCCTGGAGGAATGCCTAAGATCCTCCGTGGCAAACCCCGCGGAGGAGGCAGCTGTTCTCATTGGCGGAACCGGGACTTGCCTCCCCTTGGCTTCTGCAGGGCCCACCGCTGCTGCTGCTGCTTGTGTCTCAGCCAACCATTTTGCCTCCCAGCGGCGGGTGAGGAGCTGGGGGGGGGCGAGAGTGGGAAGGGTTCCTGCCTCCATCTCTGTTTTCTAACATGGTCACTCACTCCGTGCCTCTTTTTAAGATGGCCCTGAGCTGTGTTGGGCGGAAGGCAAAGAGGGCTGTTTAATTGAAGGTGGCATTTCTTTCTTTCTCTCTCTGCCCCCCCCCCCCCGCATTTGTTTTTTGTTTAAATTACATAAACTGGCAGTGCCGCACAGAGCCAAGGCTCCCTCTTTCTGCATTTTGTTTAACTTGGGCCTCGCTTTCTGTGGCGCTGGGCTGGCTGTATTGTTTACACAGTTGCAAATAAAATTTTGCTTTTTCTCGCCGCCCGCCCGCGGTTGCCGTAGGCGTTTTCTTGTCAGGAAGCCGAGGGTAAGCTGGACGTTTTAAGAGTCTGGCTTATATTGGGGAAGGGGAGGCAGTCTGGGAAAAGAAAATGGCAGAAAGTAGCCATTACGAGCGGCTCGCGTGATCCTGCCTTGCTTCTCTGTTTGGGGAGCGCTTGGATTGTAAAGGCCGGGCTTTGGGGCCCTGGCATCGGGACGGTCCTGCCTCCCAGCTCTTAAAAATTAAGCGTTATTTACTCGTGAGGAAAGGAGAGAAACTGTTCAGCATGAGAAAGCCGAGGGACTCGTGGTGGGAAATGGGGAGGGGGCAGAATTTCGGGGAAACTGTCCTGAAAAAGAAGGCCATTTTTCATCGTAGGAGCCATCTTCCCTCTGTGTGTGATAGGCCGCGTTGTTTCTGAACTGTACCTCCTCAAAACTTGCCTGTCAAACAAAGAAAGGCCTGTCTCTCTTAGATGTATTCTGGCTGCGGCTGACCTGGCCACTTCCCTTGTGATTTCATGCAACTGGGATGCAGGCTGTGGATAGTCAGCGGAGGATTAATTTGTATTAAAAGGATTACAGTTAGGAGCAAGCCCCGTTTAGAGGCCTGCCTTTTGGTCCGGCGAGAATCCTGCGTGTGCGAGACATGTGTAGCTTCCTTTTAAAGATATCAAAAGATAGCGATCGATCGTTGCCGTCACATTGTTCAGAAAATACGTCGGGAAGTCTTAAAAAGGAGTTTTGCAAAATCTCGGTTGACCGCCTGGTAAAAGAGATCCGTTAAATGGAGTATCCCGTTTGCTTTTTGTGTTTCTTGAGAATTCGCCCATGCTTCTATGCCCAGGGTCTGTCTTTCCTCTGGGGATATGCTGTATTGAATGGAGATGAGTGAGAAAGTTTTTGTGTGTTTGAAAAACTTTACTTCTGTACAGTGCAGGCTGATTCTTTCTGCTGTAGCCGGCATGCTGACACTAGCACAGTGGTTCTCAACCTGTGGGTCGGGACCCCATTTGGGGTCGGACGACCATTTCATGGGGGTCGCCAAACAACGCAGTCCGCCATTTTTTCCCCTTTTCCTTAGCTGTGTTACTCCCTTTTATTCTATTGGCTTTTGAAAGCCAATAGAACAGACTCTCTTGAATAGAGTCTAATTCTATTGGATTTCAAAAGCCCATAGGAATTGTCCAGGCTGTCTCTGCCCTGCTGAGCCCGCCAAAAGTCCCATTCTGCAAACGGTACTGCGCCAGTTGAGTAGTCCTCGACTTACAACTGGTTGAGTAGTCCTCGACTTACAACCGGTTGGGGGTCGCAGCATTAAAAAGGTTGAGAACCACTGCACTAGCACAACTGATTCTTTGGACAGCTTTTGTGAATAAAAAATAAAAAATAGCTAGGAGACTGTTTAATTTTCTTTCACCCTTTACCCCAATCTGATGCCTTCGTATATGATGTACTACACTTACCAGAATGGCCAGCCTTCATAATCAATGGCCACATTGGCTGGGAATTTGGGAAGTGGCCCTCTTAACGCGTTTGAAAACATCAGACTGGGGGAACTTAACAATACTGTATGGACCTAGCTGTAAATGATCTTCATTCCTTCCCCTTTTTAATATGCATATAAATATACCTTCACTTTTGCTGGCCCTTCCCAAAGTAAATTTAATCGCGTTATGGGTGAACTTTCCTTTACAAACGACAGATATTTTCCAAGCTGTTAAGATTTAGAAGATTACCAGCTTCAGAATGACTCTGGGCAAGCTGAGATGGAAAATAGATAAACAATTAAAAAAAATAGATGACTCTAAACATCCCCTCAGATTACATCCCAGGGCTCCACAAACACCCTACCCCCCCCCCCCAAGGCCTGGGAGAGCAGCCAGGTTTATAAAGACTTCCGGAACGTCGTCAGGATGGTTGCTAAAGAGAACCTCTGTAATTGAAGGAATTTCACCAAGGGAAAAAGCGCAGCTTTGTTTGGCAGGTAACTAGGAAATAAGTGGATCGTGGCCGAGAGTGAGCGGAATTGGTTCCCCTGTTGTGAAAGTGTTCTCCCAGCGTAATGAAATCTGGGTTAACTCCCACTGGTAACCTCTCAAGTACTCAAATCTTTGAAATCAGCACAATTGACTCAGCCTTCCATCCTTCCGGGGTAGGTAAAATGACCCAGATTGTTGGGGGCAATGTAAATATATATATATATATATACATTGCTTACTGGTGTACACCGCTTAGAGAGTGCTTACACTTAAAGCGGTATATAAGTCTCATAAATAAATAAATTTTCCCCCTGAAAAAGATCATGGCCCTCTATAAGGAACTTGTTTGTTTAAAGCAGGGGTCTTCAAACTTGGCCCTTTGATGACTGGTGGACTTCAACTCCCAGAATTCCTCAGCCAGGCACGCGTGCCTGGCTGAGGAATTCTGGGAGTTGAAGTCCACCAGTCATCAAAGGGCCAAGTTTGAAGACCCCTGCTTTAAGTCTTTAAGAAGAGACTGGACAGCCATTTGTCTGAAAATGGTATAGGGTTTCCTGCCTGAACGGGGTTGGACTAGATGACCTCCAAGGTCCCTTCCAACTTTATTATTAATGTTGTTGTTATTATTATTATTATTAATCATCACACAGTCAGCCAGATGTTCAGACTGGATTTGGCATTTTTGTCTATCAAGTCCTTCCCAAGGACGTGAAATAGGCAGATGTGGATGTCTGATGGTATTACAGATCTCGTCGCAGAATGGAAGCAGTTGTTGTTATTATTATTATTATTTATTATTACTATGCAGCTGCCAAAAAAGCCAACACACTGCTGGGCTGCATTAACAGAGGGAGAGAATCAAGATCACGTGAAGTATTAATACCACTTTACAAGGCCTTGGTAAGGCCACACTTGGAATACGGCATCCAGTTTTGGTCACCACGATGTAAAAAAGATGTTGAGACTCTGGAAAGAGTACAGAGAAGAGCAACAAAGAAGATCAGGGGACTGGAGGCTAAAACATACAAGGAACGATTACTGGAATTGGGTCTGTCTAGTTTAACGAAGAGAAGGACGAGGGGGGACATGATAGCAGTGTTCCAATATCTCAGGGGCTGCCCCAAAGAAGAGGCAATCAAGCTATTCTCCAAAGCGCCTGAAGGCAGGACAAGAAGCAACAGGTGGAAACTAATCAAGGAGAGAAGCAACCTAGAACCACGGAGAAACTTCCTGACAGTGAGAACAATTAACCAGTGGAACAACCTGCCTCCAGAAGCTGTGAATGCTCCAACACTGGAAGTTTTTAAGAAGAGACTGGACAGCCATTTGTCCGAAATGGTATAGGGTTTCCTGCCTGAGCAGGGGGTTGGACTAGATGACCTCCAAGATACCCTCCAACTTATTACTACTACTACTGCTTCTACTACTACTACTACTACTACTACTGTTGTTGTTGTTATTATTATTATTGTCTGTGGAGATTCTCAGTCATCCAAGCTTCTTGGAGGAGAAACGAAATGTCGTCAAGGAAAAAAAGCAAACCAAAAGTCTGGTTCTCTTTGAAGGAAAAAAAAAAAGCATCTTTGGGACTGGAATGTCCACTTGACGCCCTTTCAAAGCGCTTCTCACTACTTCCTCCCTTCGTATTATTTTTTGTGAATTTTCTTCCGGGAGGCTACATCCTAGCTGCTCAGCTCTGTACCTTTAAGGAACTGACTTTGTTTCCTGTATGGTTTTTTTTTTTTTGGCTGGGCCGCTTTCAATATAGGTCAGCCACTTGGAGACCTGTTGTGAGAGGGCTTGAAAAGAAATTCTAGAGATCGGTCTGCCTTGATTAGGAGTTTGCTGTTTGTCTTCTAAGTGGGTATATAGTAGTAGTAGTAGTAGTAGTAGTAGTAATAATTGGTACTACCCTTGCTTGCTTTTGCCACAGTCTACAAATAGAAATAGAAAGACTGTGGCAAAGGCAAACAAGGGTAGTACCCATAGTGATAGGCTCCTTGGGTGCAATCCCAAAACAACTGGAGCACCACTTGAACTCCATTGGCATTAACAAATTCGCCATTAGTCAATTGCAAAAGGCGGCCTTACTAGGAACTGCTTCCATCCCGCGACGATATCTGTAATACCATCAAACATCCACATCTGCCTATCCCAGGTCCTGGGTAAGGACTCGATAGGTAGACAAAAGGCCAAATCCAGTCTGAACATCTGGCTGACTGTGCGATGATCCATAATAATAATAATGATGATGATGATGATGATGATGATGATGTTGGAAGGGACATTGGAAGTCATCTAGTCCAACCCTCTGCTCAGGCAGGAAACCCTACACCATTTCAGACAAATGGCTGTCCAGTCTCTTCTTAAAAACTTCCAGTGTTGGAGCATTCACAACATCTCCTTAGTTCTAGGTTGCTTCCCTCCTTGGTTAGTTTCCATCCGTTGCTTCTTGTCCTGCTTTCAGGCGCTTTGGAGAATAGCTTGACTCCCTCTTCTTTGGGGCAGTCCCTGAGATACTGCAGCGCTGCTATCCTGTCCCCTCCTCATCCTTCTCTTCTGTTCATCTGAATGCATTTGTTAGTCTTGACTCCAGCCTGCTGCAGTCTCCCACTTCTGATATTTATCCCACATTTACAAATGGTCTTTGTGGATGGTTGGTTTCTTCCACCTATGTCGAAAGTTCCCGTAAAGGAGAATATTTGTGGGCCAGCCAAGGTTGAACTGTGGGGTCCTTTTGGTGCTTTCTGAGGTTGACAGTTTTACTGCAGACGGTTCATTACCCAACTAGTGAACAACTTCAGTGCTAAAAGGGGTGGGGTTTGCAGAGAAGAGGATAATGAGGGGGGGGAGGAGGACAAGGAGGATGTTAGTAGGGGAGGGGGGTTGCAGAGTGGCGGATAATGAGAAAGGGAGGGGGAAGAGGAGGAGAACTGTGGGGTCCCTGTTGCTGTCCGAGCTTGGTGGTTTTTAGGGAACATCACCAGTAATGCTGTAACAGTACAGTAATCAATAACGCTGGTAGCACTGACGGTGTTCCCTAGTGGGTTAATGAAACATCCGCAAGAAAACAACCAAGCTCAGAGAACCACCAAGGCGGTCATCTAGTCCAACTCTCTGCTAAGGCAGGAAACTCCATACCATTTCGGACAAATGGCTGTCCAGTCTCTTCTTAAAAACTTCCAGTGTTGGAGCATTCACCGCTTCTGGAGGCAGGTTGTTCCACTGGTTAATTGTTCTCACTGTCAGGAAGTTTCTCCTTAGTTCCAGGTTGCTTCTCTCCTTGATGAGTTTCCATCCGTTGCTTCTTGTCCAGCCTTCAGGCGCTTTGGAGAAGAGCTTGACTCCCTCTTCTTTGGGGCAGCCCCTGAGATACTGGAAGACTGCTATCATGTCCCCCCTCGTCCTTCTCTTCATTAAACTAGACATCTCCTAAATGGGGTCATTTCCAGCTTTACCCCAGGTGCTACTGAGCACTGACCTTGCTATCTGCCACCTGCCAGGTATTCCCCCCCCCCCCCCCGCCGCTGTTTATGGAGCCCTTATTTCCTTTTATGATTGTTCAGATAAGGTTACTTAGCAGCACGAAGGTGAAATTAACTTGATAACACATTAGTTTGACTCTCTCTTTGGTAGCTGGGCTGGGAGTCCTTCCCGAGATTGTGTGAAGAAGAAACATTTTAAATATGCAGAAATAAGTCAGTCCCACCAGGTACATATGTGTGGTGGGAAATATATTAAATCTGCACGTTGCCTATGTGCCCCTCTTTGATTTAGCTGCCCCTCAGTGGTTGGCTGTGTGCGTGTGAGGAGAGGATTTCTAGAATGGAGGTGAGCTTAAGGACAGATCCTAAAAGCTCCAGTCCTTAAGACAGGGGTCTTCCAACTTGGCCCTTTGATGACTTGTGGACTTCAACTCCCAGAATTCGGGGAGCTGAAGTCCACAAGTCATCAAAGGGCCAAGTTGGAAGACCCCTGCCTTAAGAGATCAGCTTTTGGGACACCTGGATTATAACCTGCTGCAGATTACAAGGAAGGACAGGATAACAGAACAGAGATGGAAGGGACCTGTAGTAATAGTAGTAAAGTTGGAAGGGACCTTGGAGGTCATCTAGTCCAACCCTCTGCTCAGGCAGGAAACCCTACATTTCGGACAAATGGCTGTCCAGTCTCTTCTTAAAAACTTCCAGTGTTGGAGCATCCACTGCTTCTGGAGGCAGGTTGTTCCACTGGTTAATTGTTCTCACTGTCAGGAAGTTTCTCCGTAGTTCTAGGTTGCTTCTCTCTTTGGTTAGTTTCCACCTGTTGCTTCTTGTCCTGCCTTCAAGGGCTTTGGAGAATAGCTTGACTCCCTCTTCTTTGTGGCAGCCCCTGAGATACTGGAAGACTGCTATCATGTCCCCCTCATCCTTCTCTTCGTTAAACTAGACATACCCAATTCTAGCAAACGTTCCTTATATGTTTTAGCCTCCAGTCCCCTAATCATCTTTGTTGCTCTTTGTAGAGTCTCAATATCTTTTTTACGTCGTGGTGACCAAAACTGGATGCAGTATTCCAAGTGTGGCCTTACCAAGGCATTGCAGAGTGGTATTAATACTTCACGTGATCTTGATTCTATCCCTCTGTCAATGCAGCCTAGCACTGTGTTGGCCTTTTTGGCAGCTGCAGCACACGGCTGGCTCATATTTAGGTGATTGTCTACTAGGACTCCGAGGTCCCTCTCACCTTGGAGATCTTCTATTCTAGTGGTTCTTAACCTTTTTGAACGAATCGCCCCCTTGAGCCAGTGAGGAAGTTGTCATCGCCCCCTCCCACAACACAACCTCTCAATCACAACACAGGAAATAATTCTTCAATTTATGCAAACCCTTTTTTTTGTTTTCTTAAAAATTGTCATCAGGACATATCGATACAAATAATTTATTTCCAGTCTTTTTCCCATATCTCCCATATTCTGGCCAATGCCGCGGCACTGTATGGGTAGAGGCTGCTGCGCAACGCGCATGAAGATAAGCGATGCGTCTTCACATATGTACGGCGTTCTGTACTGAAGCTAGCTGGAGGAACCTTTGAAAACACAATTCAATCCACGAATAGCCAGCGATCCGATGTTTTTGTACGACAGATATGCAGCGATTCACTGTACGAAAAAGTCTCAAAAGCGTCCCCAAAACTTCTCGCTCCATCGCCCCCCTATCACCCCCTTTTCATTCCATCGCCCCCCTGAAAAATGAAATCGCCCTCTGGGGGGCAATATCGCCCAGGTTAAGAACCACTGTTCTAATCCACCCCCCTGTGCAAGCAGGAGACCCTGTACTAGGGATGTCCAACCGTGGAACTTTTAAGACTTGTGGACTTCAACTCCCGGACTTCCCCAGCCAGCCATGGGGAATTCTGGGAGTTGAAATTCACATGTCTCAAAGTTCCCAAGGTTGGACACCCTTACCCATCACCATTCCAGAGAAATGGCTGTCCAGTCTCTTCTTAAAAACCTCCAGCGATGGAGCATCCACCACTTCTGGAGGCAGATTGTCTCACTGGTTAGTTAATTGTTCCCACAGTCAGGAAATATCTCCTTCATTCTAGGTTGCATCTCTCCTTAGTTTGTTTCTATCCATTGCTTCTTAGCCTGCCTTCAGGTGCTTTGGAGAACAGATTCACCCCCTTTTCTTTATGGCAGCCCCTCAAATATTGGAACTCTGCTATCATGTCATCCCTGGTCCTTCTTTTCATTAAACTAGACATACCCCAAATCCTGCAACGATTCTTCATGTGTTTTTAGCCTCCAGTCCCCTGATCATCTTTGTTGCTCTTCTCTGGATGCCTAGCGGTAGAAGGCCCCAGATGTTTCTCCAGCGGTAGGAGATGGCACCACTGAAAAGTCACCCCATTTCTGCCTGGGAGAGCTGCTGCCCGCAGGAATAAGTACGTCTGGGCCGTGGTGATAGGCTTTGAAATCTTCATAGGATTTTTGTAATTGTTAGTTGTGAAGTCGTGTCCAACCCATCACGACTCTATGGACAACCTTCCTCCAGGCCTTCCTGTCCTCTACCATCTTCTGGAGTCCATTGAAGCTCACGCCTCCTGCTTCAGTGACTCCATCCAGCCACCTCCTTCTCTGTCGTCCCCTTCTTCTCTTGCCCTCCATCTTTCCCAGCATCAGGCTCTTCTCCAGTGAGTCCTTCCTTCTCATTAGGTGGCCAAAGTACTTGAGTTTCAGCTTCAGGATCTGGCCTTCTAAAGAGCAGTTGGGGTTTATCTCCTCTAGGACTGACCGGTTGGATCGCCTTGCAGTAATAACAACATGCTATACAGGAGATACAGCATTGGATGGACTGAACAGCACGACAACATGTTACAGGAGAAAGACTCTTAGATGAAGCAGTGAGGCTGCCATTCCCCAAAATCCTGGGCCTTCTTAGTTGAGGGGTCCTTGACACAAATAATAATAATAATGATGATGATGATGATGAGCTGGAGAAAATAACAAAATACAAAGACCTACAAATAGAAATAGAAAGACTGTGGCAAAAGCAAGCAAGAGTAGTACCAATAGTCATAGGCGCCTTGGGTGCAATCCCAAAACAACTGGAGCACCACTTGAACACCATCATCAGCATTGACAAATTTGCCATTAGTCAATTGCAAAAGGCGGCCTTACTAGGAACTGCTTCCATCCTGCGACGATACCTGTAATACCATCAAACATCCACATCTGCCTATCCCAGGTCCTGGGAGACAAAAATGCCAAATCCAGTCTGAACATCTGGCTGACTGTGCGATGATCCATAATAATAATAATAATATAAAAAATAAAAATAAAATTCTGAAGGGACCTTGGAGGTCTTTTAGTCCAGCCCCCCGCTCAGGCAGGAGAACCTATCCCATTTAGACAAGTGACTGTCCAGCCTCTTCTTAAGGAAGGGAGAGAGGAAGGGAGGGAGGGAGGAAAGAAAGAAGAAGGAGGGAGGGAGGAAAGAAAGAAGAAGGAGGGAGGGAGGGACCTTGGAGGTCTTCTAGTCCAGCCCCCTGCTCAAGCAGGAGAACCTATACCATCTCAGACAAGTGACTGTCCAGTCTCTTCTTAAAAATCTCCAGTGATGGAGTGCCCACGATTTCTAGTGGCAAGCTGTTCCACTGATTAATTGTCCTCACTGTCAGGAAGTTTCTCCTTAATTCCAGGTTGCTTCTCTCCTTGATGAGTTTCCCTCCATTGCCCTTCCTTCCTTCCTTCCATCCATCCATCCATCCATCCATCCATCCATCCATCCATCCATCCATCCAACCAACCAACCAACCAACCATCCATGGAATAATAGAATAACAGTTGGAAGGGACTTTGGAGGTCTTCTAGTCCAGCCCCCTGCTCAGACAGGAGAACCTATACCAGGGGTAGGCAACCTCGGCTCTTTTATGACTCATGGACTTCAACTCCCAGCTGACTCAGGAATTCTGGGAGTTGAAGTCCACGAGTCATAAGAGAGGCGAGGTTGCCTACCCCTGACCTGTACCATCTCAAACAAGTGACTGTCTATCCCAGGGGTAGGCAACCTCAGCTCTTTTATGACTCGTAGACTTCAACTCCCAGAATTCCTGAGCCAGCCCTGCTGAGGGGAAAGGGAGAGTTTCCAAGCTGAGCCATGCTGGCTCAGGAATTCTGGGAGTTGAAGTCCACCAGTCATGAAAGAGCCAAGGTTGCCTGCCCCTGGGCTAGCCTCTTCTTAAAAACCTCCAGGGATGGAGCGCCCACAATTTCTGGAGGCCAGCTATTCCACTGGTGAATTCTCCACTGGAGAGTAAGGTAGAGGAGGAGGAGGAGGAGGACGACAGAAACAGAATCCTAGAGCTGGAAGGGACCTTGGAGGTCTTCTAGTCCAGCCCCCTGCTCAATATTTCTGGATAAGAAGTAAGACCCTGATCTCAACTGGAAATCAAAGTTCCGTCAGTTCAGCTCACGTGGTCCAGGAGGGGAACTGGAAAGCCAGCGGATTACCAGATGAATATCCGCCAGATCTTTTCTACGCTCCCTTCCACAAGAGCCCAACTGGGGTATTAAAATCATAGCAGGGAACTGACAACTCATCTGCAGGCAAGTCCTCAGCTTATGACCACAACGGAGCCTACATTTACCGATCGCAAGTCGTGCTGGTTGTTAAGCAGGCCCACGTGTGGCCACATCTGAATTTTTTAAATTTTTCTTTTCGTGTGCAGGCAGTAGTTACGCAAGCTCCTTGTCTGCTGTGAGACTTTTTCTTTTCTTTTTTTTTTGCTGGAAACCAGAAGTAAACACCACAACAGCAAGAACATCACAACCTGTGGTCGGGCGACCGCAGGATGCTGTAAACGTTGGCCGGTTGCCAAGCGCCAGAAGATGTGGGTCCCGTGACCATAGGGGCGGGGGAGGCCCAGCAGTCAGAATCTGGGGGTCGTAAGGAGCTGTTTCGGGGTCCGTCGTAACTCGAGAGAGTTGCTAAGCAACTGATTATAAGTCCAGGACTACCTGTAGTCAGTGGTGGGATTCAAACAGGCGAACCACCGGTTCTCTGTGTGAATGCTGCTTCCGGAAGTCCATTCTGGGCCTGGGCCACAAAAAATTAGCTTCCAGTTCTGCCGAACTGGTGCAAACTGGCTGAATCCCACCACTGTATCTATCTATCTATCTATCTATCTATCTATCTATCTATCTATCTATCTATCTATCTATCTATCCATCCATCCATCCATCCATCCATCCATTCATCCAGTGGTGGGATTCAAATATGTGAACAACTGGTTCTCTGTGTGGATGCCGCTTCCGGAAGCCCGTTCTGGGCCCGGGCCACAAAAAATTAGCTACCAGTTCTGCTGAACTGGTGCAAACTGGCTGAATCCCACCACTGGATCTGATAGAGATAGATAGATAGATAGATAGATAGATAGATAGATAGATAGATAGATAGATAGATAGATAGACAGACAGACAGACAGACAGACAGACAGACAGACAGACAGACAGACAGACAGATAGACAGACAGATATGGTAGATAGATATGGTAGATAGATATGGTAGATAGATATGATTGGTAGATAGATATGATTGGTAGATAGATACGGTAGATAGATACGGTAGGTAGGTTGATAGATATGGTAGATTAGATAGATAGATGGATAAATGGATAGATGGATAGATAGAGATAGAGAGGTAGGTAGGTTGATATGATATGATATGATATGATATATGATCAGTGGCAGGATTCAAATATGTGAACAACCGGTTCTCTGTGTGGATGCCGCTTCCGGAAGGAAGCCCGTTCTGGGCCTGGGCCACAAAAAAAATTAGCTACCGGTTCTGCCGAACTGGTGCAAACCGGCTGAATCCCACCACTGTCTGTAGTTCAACTCCAGGGAGGGAGGAGCTGCTTCAGTCATTATAACCAAAATGATCCTAATGTTCCACTGGGTGTTCTTCCCCCCCCCTTTTCCAATTTGAGAATTATTTTTAAATTTTTAATTTTACACGTATCTCTTTTCTGGGGAAATAAAACAGAGTTTACTTTGCATCTTATGACAATTAAGGTCGACCCATTATTTCAGCAAGGGAAATCTGGCTGGTGGGATAGATGCAAAGGTGGCTTCCTTGCATTTTTAAACTGCCAGGGAGAAACAGCCACAAATCCCCCCCCCCCTTTTACACTGAACTCGCATTACCCCCTCGTTTTTCCTCCCTAATATTTGCCAGGGGCAGCCTAATGCAGTGATAAATCAAATGTTTTCAGAGGTATTCCACCAAGTACAGCATAGGTGACACCATGCTCAATAGTAGTAACTGTGAGAGGGACCTCGGAGTCCTAGTGGACAATCACCTAAATAGGAGCCAGCTGTGTGCTGCAGCTGCCAAAAAAGCCAATAAAGTGCTAGGCTGCATTAACAGAGGGAGAGAATCAAGATCACGTGAAGTATTAATACCACTTTTCAATGCCTTGGTAAGGCCACACTTGGAATACTGCATCCAGTTTTGGTCACCACGATGTAAAAAAGATGTTGAGACTCTAGAAAGAGTGCAGAGAAGAGCAACAAAGATGATCAGGGGACTGGAGGCTAAAACATATAAGGAACGGTTGCTAGAATTGGGTATGTCTAGTTTAACGAAGAGAAGGACGAGGGTGGATATGATAGCAGCCTTCCAGTATCTGAGGGGCTGCCCCAAAGAAGAGGGAGTCAAGCTGTTCTCCAAAGCCCCTGAAGGCAGGACAAGAAGCAACGGGTGGAAACTAATCAAGAAGAGAAGCAACCTAGAACTAAGGAGAAACTTCCTGACAGTGAGGACAATTAACCAGTGGAACTCCTTGCCTCCAGAAGCGGTGAATGCTCCAACACTGGAAGTTTTTAAGAAGAGACTGGACAGCCATTTGTCTGAAATGGTGTAGGGTTTCCTGCCTGAGCAGGGGGTTGGACTAGATGATCTCCAAGGTCCCTTCCAACTTTACTACTATTACTATTACATATACCTCTGGCCCAGCACGTCGTGAGTACACGTCGCTGAATGCACTGGGTGAGCCGTTCCTTGATTGAAAAAAAGCTTCTGGGACAGGAAATGAGAAATATTTTTGGGCGTGACAGAGAAATAAGTTTGTTGATTTTTTATTTTTTGAAGCGTGAGTCAGGTACATATGACTGTTGCCCTTTGCGAGATTCTGTAATCTTTTCTCAAAATTCCCCAAAGCAGCTCTGTGCTTTTTGTAACCATTGGGAGTTATTAAAGCTTTGGCCTTCAGAACAGTCCCCGACTCCACGGCCGCGACGGAAACCAAAATTTCTGTCGCTGAGCGAGGCAGGTGTTCGGTGAGATTTGCTTCCTTTTATGACCTTTCCCGCCTCCGTTGTTAAGCGAAGCATTGCGGTACCTAAGTAACACGGTCGATAAGTGAATCTGGATTTCCCCGTAAACTTTGCTTGTCTGTCAGAAGGTGGCAAAAGGGGATCCCAGTGACCGTGGGACCCTGCGACCGTCGTAAATGTGAGTCGGTTGCCAAGTGTCTGAAATTCTGATTGTGTGATCATGGGGAGGCTGCAACGGTGGTGTGAAAATTGGTCATAAGTCACTTTTTTCACTGCCATTGTAACTTTGAACGGTCTAAATCAGTGGTTCTCAACCTTTTTAATGCCACGACCCCCCCCCAACCGGTCGTAAGTCGAGGACTACTCAACCGGTCGTAAGTTGAGGACTACTCAACTGGTGGAGCACCGTTTGCAGAATGGGACTTTGGGCGGGCTCCGCAGGGCAGAGACAGCCTGGACAATTCCTATTGGCTTTGGAAAGCCAATAGAATTAGACTCTATTCAAGAGAGTCTATTCTATTAGCTTTCAAAAGCCAAGAGAATAAAAGGGAGGAGCACAGCTAAGGAAAAGGGGGGGGGGAAATGGCGGACTGCGTTGTTTGGCGACCCCCGTGAAATGGTCGTTCGACCCCAAATGGGGTCCCGACCCCACAGGTGGAGAACCACTGGTCTAAATGAACTGTTGTGAGTTGAGGTCTCCCTGTAGTGCAATATCTATAACGTACCGAGATTCTGTAGTTTCAAATAGTCCAGAAAGAATCGAATAGAATAGAATATGGAGTAGAGTAGAGTAGAGTACAATAGAATAGAATATGGAATATGTTAGAGAATTTTTATTTCTCTAATTGGTGAAAAATAAATCAGAAGCTCTTACAGTTGACTGCATTTAGCTGATTCAAATAACTTTATATTTATATAAAAATATTTACAATACCATTCTTCTTTACAGCAACATAGCTTAATTGAAGAGTTCTTACAGAGACAGACCAGAGACAAAACCTTGAGACTGGAAATCCAGCTCCTAACTCAATACTCTTTTGCACAGACTCAGTAGCACTTTCTTCACATTGGCTGACTGAGTTACCACATGACTCTTCCTGTTCATGAATATTCCAACAGAACAGAACAGAACAGAATAGGATAGGATAGGATAGGATAGGATAGGATAGGATAGGATATGGAATATAGAATAGAATAGAGTAGAGTAGAATAGAATAGAATATGAAATGGAGAATAGAATAGAATAGAATGGAATAGAATGGAAACAGAATGGAAACAGAATAGAATAGAAAATAGAATAGAATAAGGAATAGAATAGAATGGAAACATAGAATAGAACAGAACAGAATAGAATAGAATAGAATAGAATAGAATAGAATAGAATGGAAACAGATAGAATAGAATAGAATAGAATAGAATTTGGAATAGAATAGAATTTGGAATAGAATAGAATAGAATTTGGAATAGGATTAAAACAATAGAATAGGATTAAAACACAATAATAGAATAGAGTAGAATGGAGTAGAATAGAGCTGGAAGGGACCTTGGAGGTCTTCTAGTCCAGCCCCCTGCTGAAGCAAGATACCCTCTGCCATCTCAGACAAGTGGCTGTCCAGCCTCTTCTTAAAAACCTCTACTGATGAAGCGCCCACAATTTCTAGTGGCAAGCTGTTCCACTGGTTAATTGTCCTCACTGTTAGGAAATTTCTCCTTAATTCCAGGTGCCTCTGCCACCAGGTGCAAAAAAAAAAAAAAGGTTCAATCGATCAGTCAATTTCAACTTCTTGCAGGAAAAAAAAAGATCTTGCAAAGTTGGAATTGATTGACTGAACTTTTTAGTCCCACCCAGTCTGCTGTTACTACCACGGCCACGCCCACCCAATGGGCCACGCCCACCAGGCACCCGACAATGCATAAGTGGGTTTTGGGTTGCACTTTGGGCACTCGGTCTCTAAAAGGTTCGCCATCGCTGTCCTAGAAAGGGGCGCTGGCACAGTGAGACTGACTTACTCTCCAAAGCAACGAAGGGCAGGGTGAGAAGCAACGCATAGAACCAACCTACAAATAAGGGGGAACGTCCTGACCGTGAGAACAATTTAATCAATGGAACGGCTTCCTTCCTGGAGTTGTGACTGCTCCGTCACTGGAGGTTGTCCAAAATAGTCTGGGCAACCGTTGGACCAGGATAGTCTGCCTTGAGTAGAGGGTGGGACTAGAACAGTGGCCCCAAATCTTTTGGGCACTGGTTCCATGGAGAAAGAATTATCCTTGGACCGGAGGGGGCACGGTTTTGTGTTCTGCCTGCATCCCGCAGATGGAGCTTCACTGAATAATAGTAATAATAAAGTTGGAAGGGGCCTTGGAGGTCATCTAGGCCAGTGGTTCTTAACCTGGGCGATATTGCCCCCCAGGGGGCGATTTCATTTTTCAGGGGGGCGATGGAATGAAAAGGGGCAATGCGGGGGCGAAGGAACAAAAAGGGGGCGATATGGGGGCGATGCAGCGAGAAGTTTTGGGGACACTTTTGAGACTTTTTCGTACAGTGAATCGCTGTATATCTGTCGTACAAAAACATCAGATCGAATTGAATTGTGTTTTCAAATGTTCCTCCGGCTAGCTTCAGTACAGAACGCCGTACATATGTGAAGATGCATCGCTTATCTTCATGCGCGTTGCGCAGCAGCCTCTACCCATACAGTGGCGTGCCATTGGCCACAATATGGGAGATATGGGAAAAAGGCTGGAAATAAATTATTTGCATCGCGATATCCTGATGACAATTTTAAAGAAAACAAAAAAAGTGTTTGCATAAATTGAAGAATTATTTCCTATGTTGTGATTGAGAGGTTATGTTGGGGGAGGAGGGCGATGACAACTTCCTTATTGGCTCAAGGGGGCGATTCGTTCAAAAAGGTTAAGAACCACTGATCTAGGCCAACCCCCTGCCTCAGGCAGGAAACCCTATGCCCTATACTTGTTTGCACGGACCGGTTGTTGGCATGCCTTGGACTGGTGGGAGCCCTTGGACTGGAAAATCTCCTTTCCAGCCCTATGATTCTGCATTCTGCTCTCTCAAAAAGTTCTGTGCTTCGCCCTAGCACCTGTGAGTAAAAAACCTGGGGCAGAAATCTTGAGATAAGACACCACGGAGTAAAATCAGGAGCGTGCAGCCATTGCCCTTCTAGATCCTGGAGAATCCTGGCCTGTTCAAAGCCACGTTGCCCACAACTGCTCTTAGAACAAGGATGCAGAGCCCATGGAGAAGTCAGAGGACTACATTCCCCCCCCCCCAAACACACGTACTTTTTCACCTGCAGAGGCTCTCGCTTAGTGGGGAAGAAAAGGAAGGATGATGGTTTATGCTTTTTTGATTACATCTTTCCTATTTTATTTTAAACCTGGGAAGTAGAAGGTCTTGGGGATAACCGCCAGAAAGAGAGCGAGGGTGCACGTGTGTTTAAATACAATAATCATTACATAGCTAATTATAGATCATATGAATAGATAATAAAATAGGTAAGGTTTAATGTTGTTTTAATCGCCCGCCCAGTTGATATTTTTATATATATATTTTTTTCAGTTCAGGTTGTGGCATTTCATTTTTTAAAGTCTGCCCCCCCCCTTCTGCATCCAACTTTTCATACAGCACCTGGGACAGCAGAGATTTCCCCAGTTGTGGATTAAATAGATGGCAGCCCTTGAAATCTAACAAAATGAAATTCAGTGGTGAAAAAAGTAAAGTTCTACATTTAGGCAAGAAAAACCAAATGCACAGGTATAGCATAGGGGGTACCTGGCTCAATAGTAGTAACTGTGAGAGGGATCTCGGAGTCCTAGTGGACAATCACCTAAATATGAGCCAGCCGTGTGCTGCAGCTGCCAAAAAGGCCAACACAGTGCTGGGCTGCATTAACAGAGGGATAAAATCAAGATCACGCGAAGTGTTAATAGCACTTTACAAGGCCTTGGTAAGGCCACACTTGGAATACAGCATCCAGTTTTGGTCCCCACGATGTAAAAAAGATGTTGAGAGTCTAGAAAGAGTACAGAGAAGAGCAACAAAGAGGAACAGGGGACTGGAGGCTAAAACATATAAGGAACGATTGCTGGAATTGGGGATATCCAGTTTAATGAAGAGAAGGACAAGGGGGGACAGGATAGCAGCCTTCCAGTATCTCAGGGGCTGCCCCAAAGAAGAGGGAGTCAAGCTGTTCTCCAAAGCGCCTGAAGGCAGGACAAGAAGCAACGGATGGAAAATAACCAAGGAGAGAAGCAACCTGGAACTAAGGAGAAACTTCCTGACAGTTGTTGTTGTTAATTGCGAAGTCGTGTCCGACCCATCGCGACCCCATAGACAATGTTCCTCCAGGTCTTCCTGTCCTCTACCATCTTCTGGAGTCCATTTAAGTTCACACCTACTGCTTCAGTGACTCCATCCAGCCATCTCATTCTCTGTTGTCCCCTTCTTCTATTGCCCTCAATCTTTCCCAGCATTAGGCCCTTCTCCATCTGTTGCTTCTCGTCCTGCCTTCAGGGGCTTTGGAGAATAGCTTGACTCCCTCTTCTTTGGGGCCGCCCCTGAGATACTGGAATACTGCTATCATGTCCCCCCTCGTCCTTCTCTTCATTAATCTAGACAGACCTAATTCCAGCAACCATTCCTTATATGTTTTAGGCTCCAGTCCCCTGATCTTCTTTGTTGCTCTTCTCTGCACTCTTTCCAGAGTCTCAACATCTTTTTTACATCGTGGTGACCAAAACTGGATGCAGGATTCCAAGTGTGGCCTTACAAAGGCCTTGTAAAATGGTATTAACACTTCACGTGATCTTGATTCTATCCCTCTGTTAATGCAGCCTAGCACTGTGTTGGCTTTTTTGGCAGCTGCAGCTGCCATGTCATTTCCTGACATGGAAACAATTAACCAGTGGAAGGGCTTCCCTCCAGAAGTTGTGGGTGCTCCATCCCTGGAAGTTTTTAAGAAGAGATTTGGAGAGTCATTTCTCTGGGATGATATAGAGTAGGGGTCTTCCAACTTGGCCCTTGGATGACTTGTGGACTTCAACTCCCAGAATTCCTCAGCCAGGCACACATGCCTGGCTGAGGAATTCTGGGAGTAGAAGTCCACAAGTCATCCAAGGGCCAAGTTGGAAGACTCCTGATAGAGCGTCTCCTGCTTGAGCAGGGGGTTGGACTAGAAGACCTCCAAAGTCCCTTCCAACTCTATTGTTAATTGCCGGGTCCAGACTCAACGCTTCTCCGAGCCCAGACACCTTGCCACGTTGAGCTTTTGGCTCTGCAATCTCTGCTGCTCTGACTTGGTGACTTGGCACGCTCCCCCAGCGCAACTGCTGCAGACTCTTTTGCGTGCAATTTCCTCTTTGCAAATTGGCCTATCACACGTGGGGAGGCAGAAGGAAGCGCCTGGAGCCAATCAGGAATAGGAGTAGCTGGGGGGGGGGGAGTGTAAAGACGTTTTTCCACTGCTACGCAAATAGATCTGTTCGTAAAACAATGTAAAAGTCTGTGTGTGTGTGTGTGTGTGTGTGTGTGTGTGTGTGTGTGTGTGTGTGTGTGTGTGTGTGTGTGTAGGGAGGAAATGAAGATTACTGGAAAAAAAAAAGTTGGGACCTCTTGGGAAGCCATCAGAATCCCGAACCATGAACGTTCCTTAAAGTACATTATCGGCGGCAGACTGAGAGAAAGTCAGCACACTTGGGAATGAACTACTTACTATGAGTCGGAGTTAACGTGGCACAGATGTCGGGTTTAGCAGAGGCTTAAGGGCGCAACCGCACCGCTCCCTCCCCGTTCTTGTCTGATTGCGGAAGACGCACAATCCCTGGTTTGTTCATCTATTTGATGCAATCTCTGTGACCATCCTCACACACACACACACACACACACACACACACACACACACACACACCCTTATTACACTGACTCTGGGACTGACTACAGATAGTCCTTGATTTACAACAGGTCATTTAGAGACCGTTCAAAGTTACAACAGCACTGAAAAAAAAAAGGGACTTGGGACCCTGTTTTTTACACACTTAACGACCGTTGCAACATTTCAAGTGATCAAAATTGAGACATTTGGCAATTGGCTCGTGTTTGTGTCGGTCGAGTGTCCCAGGGTCCTCCGATCCAATAAAAGTAGTAACAACAACAACAACAACAACAACAACAACATAATAATAATAAAAATAATAATAATAGTAATAATAAAGTCGGAAGGGACCTTGGAGGTAATCTAGTCCAACTCCCTGCTCAGGCAGGAAACCCTACACCATTTCAGACAAATGGCTGTCCAGCCTCTTCTTAAGAACTTCCAGTATAGTATAGTATAGTATAGTATAGTATAGTATAGTATAGTATAGTATAGTATAGTATAGTATAGAATAGAATAGAATAGAATAGAATAGAATAGAATAGAATAGAATAGGGAATACGGAATAGAGAATAGAGAATAGAGAATAGAGAATAGAGAATGGAATGGAATAGAATAATAGAATAGAAAATAGAATAGAGAATGGAATGGAATAGAATAGAGAATAGAATAGAGAATGGAATGGAATGGAATCGAAAAAAGAATAGAGAATGGAATAGAATAGAAGACTAGAATAGAATAAAATAGAATAGAAAGAAAATAGAATAGAAAATAGAATAGAAAATGGAATGGAATAGAATAGAATAGAAAAAAGAATAGAGAATGAAATAGAATAGAAGAATAGAATAGAATAGAATAGAATACAGAATAGAATAGAGAATGGAATGGAATAGAATAGAATAAAGGAATGAATAGAATAGAGAATGGAATGGAATAGAATAGAGGAATGAATAGAATAGAATAGAATAGAACAGAACTGGAAGGGACCTTGGAGGTCTTCTAGTCCAGCCCCCTGCTCCCTAATACTAATAGTGTTGGAGCATTCACAGCTTCTGGAGGCAAGGAGTTCCACTGCTTAATCGTTCTAACAGTCTCTAAATTTCTAAATTTCTCTTTTGGCGACCTTCTGACAAGCAAAGTCAATGGGGAAGCCGGCTTCACTTCACTTCACAACCGTGAGACACCGTGATTCGCTTAACGGCCACGGCAGGAAAGGTCGTAAAAGGTGGCAAAGCTCATTTAACCACTGTCTCGCATAGCAGCAGAAAATTTGGGCTCAATTGTCATAAGTTGAAGGCTTACCTGTACGCTGTTGAGCGCGCAGTAGCTCCTACGGGAATTTTTTTGTGGTTAAAAGGAAGAAAGTTGTGTTTCCTGGGAGGTACCCCCCAAAAAAAACAACCACAATAATAATTCTGAGAGATAATTAAGCGCCAGCTAACTGATCTGAGTCACCATCCGGCACTCTGTGCTTTTGTTTGAAGGGACGGGAGGCCAAAGCCTGGGCCTATGTTTGCCAAAGGCCTCAGCCACTCCTGCTCAACTTTCCTGGGTTTCCTGTTGACAAGAGGAATAGACTAGAGCTGGAAGGGACCTTGGAGGTCTTCTAGTCCAGCCCCCTGCTCAAGCAGAAGAATCTATACCATCTCAGACAGGTGATTGTCTTAAAAACCTCCAGCGATGGAGCACCCAGGATTTCTGGAGGCAACTTCTGTTCCGCTGGTTAATTATCCTCACCGTTAGGAACTTTCTCCTTAATTAAGTTCTCTCTCTAGGTTGCTTCTCTCTTTGGCCAGTTTCCAACCATTGTTTCTCGTCCTTCCCTCTGGTGAACAACCCTTCCTCTTTGTGGCAGCCCCTCAAATACTGGAACACGGCTATCATGTCCCCCCTATTTCTTCTTTTCTTTAGACTAGCCAAACCCAAATCCCGCAGCCGTTCTTCGTATGTTTTAGTCTCCAGGCCTTGGATCCTCTTAGCTGCTCTTCTCTGGACTTTTTCCAAAGTCTCAGCCTCTTTTTGGTGATATGGTGACCCAAATTGGCTGCCGTATTCCAAGTGTGGCCTTGTTAGGGTTTTATAAAGCGGTACTCATACTTTACGTCAGCGGTTCTCAACCTGTGGGTCGGGACCCCATTTGGAGTCGAACGACCATTTCACGGGGGTCGCCAAACAACGCAGTCCGCCATTTTTTTTCCTCCTTTTCCTTAGCTGTGCTACTCCCTTTTATTCTATTGGCTTTTGAAAGCCAATAGAATAGACCAGTGGTTCTCAACCTTTTTAATGCCGCGACCCCCAACCGGTCGTAAGTCGAGGACTACTCAACCGGTCGTAAGTCGAGGACTACTCAACTGGTGCAGCACCGTTTGCAGAATGGGGCTTTTGGCGGGCTCAGCAGGGCAGAGACAGCCTGGACAATTCCTATTGGCTTTTGAAAGCCAATAGAATTAGACTCTATTCAAGAGCGTCTATTCTATTGGCTTTCAAAAGCCAATAGAATAAAAGGGAGTAGCACAGCTAAGGAAAAGGGGGGAAAAACGGCGGACTGCGTTGTTTGGCGACCCCCGTAAAATGGTCGTTCGACCCCCAATGGGGTCCTGACCCACCGGTTGAGTACCACTGGAATAGACTCTCTTGAATAGAGCCTAATTCTATTGGCTTTCCAAAGCCAATAGGAATTGTCCAGGCTGTCTCTGCTCTGCTGAGCCCGCCAAAAGCCCCATTCTGCAAACGGCGCTGCACCAGTGGAGTAGTCCTCGACTTACGACCGGTTGAGTAGTCCTCGACTTACGACCGGTTGGGGGGGGGGTCGCGGCATTAAAAAGGTTGAGAACCACTGCTTTACGTGATCTTGATTCTATGCCTCTGTTTATGCAACCCAGGATTGTATTAAGGTTTTTTGGCTGCTGCTGCACACGGCTGGCTCACGGTTAAAGGATCGTCCACCAGGTCCCTCTCAGAGCGGCTGTTTTTAAACCAGATCTCGCCCAATCTGTGCTTGCGCCTTTGGTTTTTCCTGCCTAAATGTAAAAAGCAGACAGTTGCGAGGACATCGGGCTGCACGTCCTTTCTGCTCCCTCTTTGCTGGATTGCGGGAGCTTCACAGGACAGGGAAGGGTGTCTGACGAAACAGGCTTTGGGGCTCTGAGCCTGCTTTTTGGAAAGTGCCCTGCTTTCGCAGGAGCCGAAGGCGGCTGCCACTCACTGCGGATCGTATTTCGTTCGGGTATATCGCTTTTCATCCTGAAAGGTTGTGGACTGGTTTGCAGCCTAATTATAGAACAGTGGTTCTCAACCTTTTTAATGCCGCGACCCCCAACCGGTCGTAAGTCGAGGACTACTCAACCGGTCGTAAGTCAAGGACTACTCAACTGGTGCAGCACCGTTTGCAGAATGGGACTTTTGGCGGGCTCAGCAGGGCAGAGACAGCCTGGACAATTCCTATTGGCTTTGGAAAGCCAATAGAATTAGACTCTATTCAAGAGAGTCTATTCTATTGGCTTTCAAAAGCCAATAGAATAAAAGGGAGTAGCACAGCTAAGGAAAAGGGGAAAAAATGGCGGACTGCGTTGTTTGGCGACCCCGGTGAAGTGGTCGCTCGACCCCCAAATGGGGTCCCGACCCACAGGTGGAGAACCACTGGTATAGAACCTTATCTCGAAGGTGAAATGTGTTCTCCCCTGCCTCCAGTTAGACCAGAGGCCCCCAACCTTTCGGGCACCAGGGGCTGGTTCCGTGGAGAGGTTTTTTCCGCGGACCGGAGGGTGCGTGGTTTTGTGTGCTGCCTGCATCCCCCGGATGGAGCTTTGCTTGTTCGTGCGGACCGGTTGCTGGCATGCCGCAGCCCGCTACCGGTCCACAGACCAAGGGTTGGGGACCCCTGAGTCAAACCACAGCAGTGGTGCAGATGACCAAAACAGACCCCCGAGGTGAGCTTGCTCTGCTGATCCTCCTGGAGAGAAGCCTTCCTTAGCCAGGATGGAGTGTCTTTGAATTTTGGCTTCCTTTTCTGTTTGACCCAGAATTGGCTTTTGTGGCTTGTCTTAAAGGGGAGGTGGGTTTTTAGGGGTTGGGGGGGTGGAGGGGGCAGAAGCTCTTTGATTTGTCTTTCTCCGTTGGGGTCTTTGGTGTTCTCTGGGCTCCGAGGTTTCCTGGCAGACATCTCGTTACCACACTAGGTAACTGCTGCGTTGCACAAACGTCTGCAAGGAATCCACCCAGCTCAGCTCAGCACCAAGGACCTCACAGTTCAAAGCTCACCTACAAACACAGATAGCCCTCGATATAATAACAATAATAATGTTGGAAGGGACCTTGGAGGTAATAATAATAATAATAATAATAATAATAATAATAATAATAATAATAAAGATTGCACAGACTGACTACAAGCAGCGGCATGACAAAGTAGCAACAATGGTGCATTGGAAGATCTGCAAAAAATATCATTTGCCTGTAAGCAAAAACTGGTGGGATCATAAAATAGAGAAAGTCATAGAAAATGATAAAATTAAACTGCTCTGGGACTTCAGAATTCAAACAGACAAGCACCTGCAACATAACACCCCAGACTTAACAATTGTCGATAAGAAAGACAAAAAAGTCTGGATCGTGGACGTGGCAGTGCCTGGAGACAGCAGAATAGACGAGAAAGAACTGGAGAAGATCACAAAATACAAAGACCTACAAATAGAAATAGAAAGACTGTGGCAAAAGCAAGCAAGGGTAGTACCAATAGTCATAGGCGCCTGGGTGCAATCCCAAAACAACTGGAGCACCACTTGAACACCATTGGCATTGACAAATTCGCTATTAGTCAATTGCAAAAGGCGGCCTTACTAGGAACTGCTTCCATCCTGCGACGATATCTGTAATACCATCAAACATCCACATCTGCCTATCCCAGGTCCTGGGTAAGGACTCGATAGGTAGACAAAATGCCAAATCCAGTCTGAACATCTGGCTGACTGTGCGATGATCCATAATAATAATAATAATAATAATAATAATAATAATAATAATAATAATAATGTTGGAAGGGACCTTGGAGGTCATCTAGTCCAACCTCCTGCTCAGACAGGAGACCCCATACCATTTCAGACAAATGGGTTGTCCAGTCTCTTCTTTAAAACTTCCAGTGTTGGAGCATTCACCGCTTCTGCAGGCAAGGAGTTCCACTGGTTAATTTTTCTAACTGTCAGGAAGTTTCTCCTTAGTTCCAGGTTGCTTCTCTTCCGTCGATGTTCCTCCACTCCGCAGGACCCTCTCAAAATGCTCTGCTGTGTAGCTGGGAGGGAGCTATTTTCTGTCCATCAATTGTAGGAAAGGCAGGCCTTCTTTGTCTGTCTCTAATTCCACCCAAAAGCTGGAGAAAAATGCTTGCCTGGGGGCAGCCCTTGCCCCCCCCTCCAGTGCTGGGCTTCTCCCCACTGGCAGTGGAGCCTGGCTGGGACAGCTAGCCAAAGATGTTTTCACCCCAGAAGGATTTGGGCAGAGGGTCCAGGGTGCGGGTCAGGGGTTAGGGATGTCAGATTTGTCCATGTGGGGCATGGGAGGAATGAGTTTGGGGGTGTTGACTTATGTGTCCCCTCCCCAACCAGGAAAACAGCAAGTGGGTCTGTTTTTTGCAGGAAAACCACCGTAGTTCTGAGCGTCTTAAAAGCTACCATGTAAATTATTGCACGAGCCTGTAAGTTGGGGGGAACCAACCTTGGGAACTTTAAGACCTGTGGATTTCCACTCCCAGAATTCCCCAGCGCAGCAGCCCTGGGGATTCCTGGGAAATTGGTGATTAATCCCTCATAGCTATTTTACACAATTAATGCAGCAAATCTTTTGCATTATCCCTCTCTTCCCTTTTAGTATTTAATGACTAAGGGGCCTCACAGATATTATGTAATAGTTAGGCTATGCCAGGGGTTTTCCAACTTGGCCCTTTTATGACTTGTGGACTTCAACTCCCAGAATTCCTCAGCCGGAGGCTTTAAGACGGGTCTTCCAATTTGGCCCTTTGATGACTTGCGGACTTCAACTCCCAGAATTCCTCAGCCAGGCACACGTGCCTGGCTGAGGAATTCTGGGAGTTGAAGTCCACAAGTCATCAAAGGGCCAAGTTGGAAGACCCCTGGGCTGTGCTATGGTTTGACGGTGTGCAGCTGACAGATTGGATGCCAAATTGTGGTTTTAACATAGATTTTCATCTGCTATTTATTATTTTATTCTAGGATTTTTAACTGGACATTCCTCAAGTGTTTTTCAGTTGCTCTGGGCCTCTGACTGCAATAAACATTGACTTGACTCCTAGCCCTGTAGCTCAGGGAAGCGTGGGCCCTTCAATCAAAGTTATTAACTCCTTGCTGGCTAAGGAATTCTGGGAGTTGAAGTCCACAGCTCTTAAAAGGTTCCCAAGCTTGGACCCCCTGCTGTAAGTGATTCATAATCGGGCAGATTTAGGAAGTTCTCTCCCCCCCCCTTTTTTTTTTTTTTTGGTCTGTGTGACAAATTTGCAGAATGCATCACACATCCTGTAACAACATGGTGCAACTGGCAGACGTTACTCCCTGCCCTCCCCTCAGCGGGGGGGGGGGGGGCTTAAATCTTAACAACTAAGATAGTAGCAGCAGCAGCGTAGCCTTCCTGGAAGGAAAGCCAAGAGCGTTAACAATCTTGTAATAGTAATAGTAGTAAAGTTGGAAGGGACCTTGGAGGTCATCTAGTCCAACCCCCTGCTCAGGCAGGAAAACCTACACCATTTCGGACAAATGGCTGTCCAGTCTCTTCTTAAAAACTTCCAGTGTTGGAGCATTCACCGCTTCTGGAGGCAGGTTGTTCCACTGGTTAATTGTCCTCACTGTCAGGAAGTTTCTCCTTAGTTCCAGGTTGCTTCTCTCCTTGATGAGTTTCCACCCGTTGCTTCTTGTCCTGCCTTCAGGTGCTTTGGAAAATAGCTTGACTGCCTCTTCTTTGGGGCAGCCCCTGAGATATTGGAATCTTGGAAAGCTCTTTTTTTTTTGCAGGACCTTGGATGTTGCCTCCTGTTAAAATGCTTTTCAACGGTCAGCAAGGCAGCGTGGGTGCCTTTTATCCCAGGTCTGAAAACGTTCACTTTGGGCCACAGAGCTAGACTCTACCAAAAACCATGTGTAAAAGCAGTTCAGCTTCAGAGACGAGGGAATAAAAGTCTTAGCAGCACTCTGCGTAGGCCCTACTTTTTTTTTTTTCTCCCCTGGATGTCTTCCAGCTGATCAATGAAATAGTGTTGCTAGCAATATCCCACTTCAGGTTTTACTTTGCCACTGTCTTCTTGAAAGCTCTTCTATTAGAAGGCAGCTGTTAATTGGGATTGTGGTGACTGCATAGGGAAAAACTCTGCCCCATTTAAAAAGAAAATAAATCAGTTGGATTATTTCAGTTGTAATAGTAGTAAAAGTTGGAAGGGACCTTGGAGGTCATCTAGTCCAACCCCCTGCTCAGGCAGGAAACCCTACACCATTTCGGACAAAGGGCTGTCCAGTCTCTTCTTGAAAACTTCCAGTGTTGGAGCATTCACAGCTTCTGGAGGCAAGGAGTTCCACTGGTTAATTGCTCTCACTGTTAGGAAATTTCTTCTTAATTCCAGGTTGCTTCTCTCCTTGATTAGTTTCCATCCGTTGCTTCTTGTCCTGCCTTCAGACCCCTTGGAGAATAGCTTGACTCCCTCTTCTTTGGGGCAGCCCCTGAGATACTGGAAGGCTGCTATCCTGTTCCCCTCTCGTCCTTCTCTTTGTTAAACTAGATATACCCAATTCTAGCAACCGTTCCTTATATGTTTTAGCCTCCAGTCCCCTAATCCTCTTTGTTGCTCTTCTCTGTACTCTTTCCAGAGTCTCAACATCTTTTTTACATCGTGGTGACCAAAACTGGATGCAGTATTCCAAGTGTGGCCTTACCATATATTTGTTTATTCTTTTGTTTTACCCTGTAATCAGCTCTGGGAAGTGGGGGGGGAAGGGGTGGGGGGGGTTTATATTGTAATAAATTTATAAAACTTTTAATAAAAAAAAGAAAGAAAATAAATCAGCTCACCCTTCTCTGCCGTATTCTAGATTTGGGGTGAGCTGTTTTGTTTTATTTTTTTAAAATACGTTTTATTAGGTTTTTTTAACACAATCGCCTTAATATTCGGTAAACGGTGTGTTGTCTGGGGTTTACATTTAAGAAACGTTCACTTAACAGTTGATTTCTATCATCTTATAATCCACGTCATAATTTTACTTGATCTCCTCTCTGAGCTGTTTTAATTACCCCTGAAACTTAATATGGGGGGGGGGAGAATCGGGAAGCTAAGCGAATCTACCTCTATTTTTTTTTCTCCCCCCCCCCAGCTTTCCCCAGCGGTGGCTCCTTTGTTGTGGTCGCTGTGTGGGTTTTTCACAATGCTCTTGTGGCTGTTGGTCATATCCGCTTCCCTGATTCCTGAGCTGGGCTCTCAAAATGGCTGCTGGCTTTTCTGCCTCCTGATTTTAAACAGAAGGAGCAGCAATCTTTGGGGGGGGGGTCTGGCACACAAGGGGGAGGGGGTGTCTCTTCCAGTTCATTTTTAAGCTCTGCCATAGAAATAGTTCTAATTCTAGCCCTGCTTTAGAGACAGCTGGAGGAAAGGGCCAATCACCAGGAGAGGGTGAGTTCTAGTCCCGCCTTAGCTACAAAAGCCAGCTGGGTGCCTTTGGGTCAATCACCAGGAGAGGGTGAGTTCTAGTCCCGCCTTAGGCACAAAAGCCAGCTGGGTGCCTTTGGGCCAATCACCAGGAGAGGGTGAGTTCTAGTCCCGCCTTAGCTACAAAAGCCAGCTGGGTGACTTTGGGCCAATCACCAGGAGAGGGTGAGTTCTAGTCCCGCCTTAGCTACAAAAGCCAGCTGGGTGACTTTGGGCCAATCACCAGGAGAGGGTGAGTTCTAGTCCCGCCTTAGCCAATCACCAGGAGAGGGTGAGTTCTAGTCCCGCCTTAGCGACAAAAGCCAGCTGGGTGACTTTCGGCCAATCACCAGGAGAGGGTGAGTTCTAGTCCCGCCTTAGAGACAAAAGCTAGCTGGGTGCCTTTGGGCCAATCACCAGGAGAGGGTGAGTTCTAGTCCCGCCTTAGGCACAAAAGCCAGCTGGGTGCCTTTGGGCCAATCACCAGGAGAGGGTGAGTTCTAGTCCCGCCTTAGCTACAAAAGCCAGCTGGGTGACTTTGGGCCAATCACCAGGAGAGGGTGAGTTCTAGTCCCGCCTTAGGCACAAAAGCCAGCTGGGTGCCTTTGGGCCAATCACCAGGAGAGGGTGAGTTCTAGTCCCGCCTTAGCTACAAAAGCCAGCTGGGTGACTTTGGGCCAATCACCAGGAGAGGGTGAGTTCTAGTCCCGCCTTAGGCACAAAAGCCAGCTGGGTGCCTTTGGGCCAATCACCAGGAGAGGGTGAATTCTAGTCCCGCCTTAGCTACAAAAGCCAGCTGGGTGCCTTTGGGCCAATCACCAGGAGAGGGTGAGTTCTAGTCCCGCCTTAGCCAATCACCAGGAGAGGGTGAGTTCTAGTCCCGCCTTAGCGACAAAAGCCAGCTGGGTGACTTTCGGCCAATCACCAGGAGAGGGTGAGTTCTAGTCCCGCCTTAGAGACAAAAGCTAGCTGGGTGCCTTTGGGCCAATCACTAGGAGAGGGTGAGTTCTAGTTCCGCCTTAGCGACAAAAGCCAGCTGGGTGACTTTGGGCCAATCACCAGGAGAGGGTGAGTTCTAGTCCCGCCTTAGCGACAAAAGCCAGCTGGGTGACTTTGGGCCAATCACCAGGAGAGGGTGAGTTCTAGTCCGGCCTTAGAGACAAAAGCTAGCTGGGTGCCTTTGGGCCAATCACTAGGAGAGGGTGAGTTCTAGTTCCGCCTTAGCGACAAAAGCCAGCTGGGTGACTTTGGGCCAATCACCAGGAGAGGGTGAGTTCTAGTCCCGCCTTAGCTACAAAAGCCAGCTGGGTGACTTTGGGCCAATCACCAGGAGAGGGTGAGTTCTAGTCCCGCCTTAGCTACAAAAGCCAGCTGGGTGACTTTGGGCCAATCACCAGGAGAGGGTTAGTTCTAATCCCGCCTTAGGCACAAAAGCCAGCTGGGTGACTTTGGGCCAATCACCAGGAGAGGGTGAGTTCTAGTCCCGCCTTAGCTACAAAAGCCAGCTGGGTGACTTTGGGCCAATCACCAGGAGAGGGTGAGTTCTAGTCCCGCCTTAGGCACAAAAGCCAGCTGGGTGACATTCGGCCAATCACCAGGAGAGGGTGAGTTCTAGTCCCGCCTTAGCTACAGAAGCCAGCTGGGTGCCTTTGGGCCAATCACCAGGAGAGGGTGAGTTCTAGTCCCGCCTTAGGCACAAAAGCCAGCTGGGTGCCTTTGGGCCAGTCACCAGGAGAGGGTGAGTTCTAATCCCGCCTTAGGCACAAAAGCCAGCTGGGTGCCTTTGGGCCAATCACCAGGAGAGGGTGAGTTCTAGTCCCGCCTTAGAGACAAAAGCTAGCTGGGTGCCTTTGGGCCAATCACTAGGAGAGGGTGAGTTCTAGTCCCGTCTTAGGCACAAAAGCCAGCTGGGTGCCTTTGGGCCGATCCCTCTCTCTCTCCCAGCCCAGCCCACCTCACAGGGTTGTTGTTGTGGGGGAAAATAGGAGGAGGAGGAGGAGAGGTATGTTGGATATGTTCGCAGCCTTGTGTTCCTTGTAAAAAAAAAAAGGCTGGATACCAATAAATAAATAAAGTTTTTTTTAAAAAACGACAGACAGAGAGACTTCCTGTCTCCCGGGCAAAGGAGGGCAATCCCCGAAGTTTGGGGGTGAAAGCAGGACGCGGAAGCAGTCCAGGCGCCCTCCAGTTCTGGCCGGCCCTTGTCGTCTGGGATGTGTCGAGTCGCAGCGCCTGTTGTTAAGGGTTAATGCGCGCGCAACTCACTTGTGCTTCTGGTCTCCTCCCACAGCAATCCTCCGTTGAGCGAGGAGATGTTGCCTCCCGGAGAATGGATGTGCCATCGCTGCACCGTGCGAAGGAAGGTAAAGATGATTTGGGACACACACACACACACACACACACACACACACACACACACACACACACACCCTCTTTCCTCCTCTCTGGAAGCCGAAGAGACTGGATCCCAACCGCTGTAGGAAATAAGCCCTCGAAAAAGCACAGCTGGTTCCGTTGCAGCAGACAAAAGCCTCTTTGACCCCCCACCCCCCCTTTTTTTTGTTTGCCCCTCAGTGCTTAAAGAAGGGAAAGTGCATTATAAATCTTGAGAAAATCACTCAGACTTATAGACTGCTTTGCAGTGCTTTACAGCCCTCTCTAAGCAGTTTACAGATTCCCAACAATCCGGTTTTAACGGCCTCGGAAGGACAGAAGGCCCAGTCAACCTCCAGCCAGTCAGGATCGAACTGCTGGCGGTTTGGCAGAATTAGCCCGCAATACTGCGTTCTGAACACTGCGCCACCACAGCAGGAAAGAAAGGGAGGGAGGGAAGGAAGGAAGGAAGGAAGGAAGGGGAAAAAGAAAGAAAGAAGGAAGGGAAGGGGAAGGAGGGAGGGAGGAAGAAAAGGAAGGGAATGAAGGAAGGAAGGAAGAAAACTGAAAAGGGAAGGGGAAGGAGGGAGGGAGGAAGAAAAGGAAGGGAATGAAGGCGAGGAAGGAAGGAAGGAAGGAAGGAGAAAAAGAAAGAAGGAAGGGAAGGGGAAGGAGGGAGGAAGGAAGGAAGGAAGGAAGGAAGGAAGGAAGGAAGGAAGAACTGAAAAGGGAAGGGGAAGGAGGGAGGGAGGAAGAAAAGAAGGAAGGGAATGAAGGCGAGGAAGGAAGGAAGGGGAAAAAGAAGGAAGGGAAGGAGAAGGAGGGAGGGAGGAAGAAAAGGAAGGGAATGAAGGAAGGAAGGAAGAAAGAAAGAACTGAAAAGGGAAGGGGAAGGAGGGAGGGAGGAAGAAAGGAAGGAAGGGAATGAAGGCGAGGAAGGAAGGGGAAAAAAGGGAGAGAAAGGGAAGGAGTGAGGGAGGAAGGGAATGAAGGCGAGAAGAAAGGGAAGGAAGGAAGGGGAAAGGGAAGGGAGAGAAAGAAGGAAAGGAAGGGGAGGGAGGGAAGAAGAAAAGGAAGGGGAGAAGGAAGGAGAAAACTGGAAGGGAATGGGGCAGGAGGGAGGGAGGAAAAAAGAAGGAAGGGAATGAAGGCGAGAAGAAAAAGAAGGAAGGAAGGAAGGAAGGGGGAAAAGAAAGGGAGAGAAAGAGGAAAGGAAGGAAGGAAGAAGAGCAAAAGCATTCACATCTATACCCCTTCACAGCGCTGTACAGCCGGCTCTAAGCAGGTCACAGAGTCAACCTATTTGCCCCCAACCATCTGACTCCTCGCTTTATGGACTTCGGAAGGACGGAAGGCTGAGTCAACCTAAGTCAACCCTTTGGAGATAAAACTACACCCCCCTCCCCCAAGGAGTAACTTAACTGGCCTGCAGTGGGGCTGCGGGTGCCAGATTGACTCAGGAAGGCCGGGCCCTCCGCCTCCTTGGGCCACTCACGGCCCTGCTCCACCCAGGCTGGCACCAGCCTCTTCAGCCCTTTCCGGTGGGCGCTTCCCTTGCCAAGCCCCCCCCCTCACTTCCAGCAAGTTCAGAAACAACTGGAGGGCCTCCCGCTGTTCCCACGGGGGGGGGGCAGCAAGGAGAGAAGAAGGGGTGCAGCTGGTCAGCGGAGGGCAAAGCAGCAGCAGCAGCAGCAGGGCCAGCCGGGAGAGCCTGCTGCAAGCGGAGAGAAGCAGAGATATTCTGCCAGCCCTGGGACCCCCATCCCACTGCCCCCCCCACCCACCCACCCCGGCATCTGGGGCAGAGAGTTTCCAGCTGCTGCTATCCCGAATGAATCCATCTCTAAAGGAGTGTCTGTCTTTCCCCTGCCTGCTTGCCTGTCTGTCTACCATCTCTCTCTCTGTTTCTCTCTCTCCTCCCTCCCTCTCTGTTTCTCTTCTCTCTTCCCTCTTTCTCTCTCTATCTTCCCCCCTCTCTCTCCTCCCTCCCTTTCTGTTTCTCTTCTCTCTTCCCTCTTTCTCTCTCTATCTCCCCCCCCTCTCTCCTCCCTCCCTTTCTGTTTCTCCCTCCCTCCCTGGTTCTTCTTTCTTTCTTTCTTTCTTTCTTTCTTTCTTTCTTTCCCTGGTTCCCCCCTCGCTCGCTCTCTTATCTATTTATATCTGTCTGTGTCTGTTATCTGTGTGTGTGTGTATCAAATTTAGAGATCCATAACTCTGTATTATCAGTCTACCTACCTACCTTACTTGTCTGTCTGTCTCTCTCTCTCTATCCATCCATCCATCTCTGTCATTTATCCATCCATCTCTGTCTATCTATCTATCTATCTATCTATCTATCTATCTATCTATCTATCTATCTATCTATCTATCTATCTATCCCTACACACACACACACACACACACACACACACACACACACACACAAATCTATCTACAGCCTGGACATACCAAGATGGAGTTCCTTTCTCTCTCTTTAATCAAACAGCCTCTTGTTTGGAGTCGCTTTTTTTTTTTTTTTTAACCTTCCGTAGCCTGAGGACCTGCTGGCATTCTCTTATAAAGGAGGGTGTGTCTGGTTTACAACAAGGGCACAAAAACCTGCCTTGGAGCTGTTCAGTGTCCATCAGCTCTTTCTCAGCCGGTGTCTTTTTCCCCCAAGGCTGGTGTCATCTTGAACCATCCCCGTTTTGTCTCCCAAAAACGGGGTGCCAGAATCTGGGGAAAGGTCTTGCTTAGGCCCTGGAATGGCTCTCTCCTTTGGCCTGTGTGATTGTGACACGTGTTGTAGCCCCTCTCCCCCCCCCTTAAACACGGCTCCTTAGTCTCAGCCCTCAGCTACAAATAGTCTCCTTTGTTGGGTAATTTCAAACTGGCCAGCCAGCATTCCACTACAAGGTGATACAGTAGTCCTCCACTTATGACCCAAGCTGTCCGATGCTAAGCAAGGCAGCTGTGAAGTCCAGTTTTTGCCCCACTTTGCAGCCTTTTCGCGAGGGTGGTGAAGGGAATCCCGGCGGGTGTTAAGCGACTCACGCAGTTGTTAAGTACATCTGGCCTCCTCCCTTGACTTAGCTGGCCAGAGGCCACCTGGGAAGGTTCAAAGGGGGGGGGTGTCCCGTGACCCTGGGTGCTGCAGCCCTCTTGGATCAAGGCCAGCTGGCGGGTGCCCGGATTTTGATCCCACGACTGCTTGGATGGAAGGAAGGAGGGTGAAAAGTCAGTGCCACTGCAACGTCAAACGGTCACTAAGCAAACAGTTGTAAGTCGAGGTAGTCCTGTACAGTTCATTTAGTGACCATTCAAAGTTGCAACTGAAAAAGGAGACCTGACCATTTTTCACACTTACGACCGTTGTAGCATCCCAGTGCTACGTGATCAAAATTCAGATACTTGGAAGCTCCCTCTCTCTCTCTCTCTCTCTCTCTCTCTCTCTCTCTCTCTCTCTCTCTCTCTCTCTCTCTCTCTCTCTCTCTCTCTCTCTCTATCTATCTATCTATCTATCTCCCTCTTTCTTTCTCCCTCTCTCTCTCTCTGTGTCTTTCTCTCATTCTCTCTCTCTCTATCTATCTTTCTCCCTCTTTCTCCCTCTCTATGTCTTTCTCTCATTCTCTCTCTGTCTCTCTCTCTTTCTTTCTCCCCTCTGTGTGTCTTTCTCTCATTCTCTCTCTGTCTCTTTCTCTCCCTCTCTCTCTATCTTTCTCCCTCCCTCTCTCTCTCTCCCTGTCTCTTTCTCTCCCTCCCTCTCTTTCTCTCTGTCTTTCTCCTGTGTCTTTCTGTCTTTTTCTCTCTCTCTGTCTTTTTCTCTCTCTCTGTCTTTCTGTGTCTTTCTCTCTCCCCCCTCTCTCTGTCTTTCTGTCTTTTTCTCTGTGTCTTTCCCTCTCTTTCTCCCTCTCTGTCTTTCCCTCTCTCATTATCTCTCTCTCTGTGTCTTTCTCCCTCCCCCTTCCCTCCTTCCTTTCTCTCTCTCTCTCTCTCTCTCTCTCTCTCTCTCTCTCTCTCTCTCTCTCTCTCTCTCTCTCTCTCTCTCTCACACACACACACACACACACACACACACACACGGGCTTCCATGGGAAGACTGAGGGCTGCTTTGTGTCTTGCAGAAGAGAGAGCAGAAGAAGGAGCTCGGTCACATGAATGGCTTGGTTGACAAATCCGGCAAGAGGACCTCGTCTCCCACCAGCGATGCCGACTACCTGGACCGGGCGGGTGGTGGGAGCCTCCGGACCCTCCCCCACGTCCGGCTCTTGGAGCGCAGAGCCAGCCGGCCCGGCACCCCCACCTCCAACACCAGCACTGACACCCCCAACTCGGAGCAGAACGACCTGGACGAGGACATCATTGACGTGGACGAGGACTCCGCCCCCGGGGGGGAAGCCGAGGGGGGGCAGCCTCACCTGAAGCGGCCCTTCGAACTGCTTATCGCGGCCGCCATGGAGAGGAACCCCACCCAGTTCCAGCTGCCCAACGAGCTCACCTGCACCACGGCCCTGCCAGGTGAGTCCGCGGCGGCGCTTGGCGTGGCAGTCCCTTTGCAAGCAGGGGCCTGTGCCCGCCCCGACACTGGGCAAGGCCCAAAGGAACACCCTGGCTGGTTCTCCGCTTGGCTTCCGGCATTGCCTGGACCACGGAGCACGGTTGGTGGTGGAGCCAAGCCGGGGGGTCTCCTTGCTTGAGCAGGGGTGGGCGACGGTGGCCCCCTGGACGACCTGCGGACTTCAACTCCCAGCATTCTGGAAGTGGAAGTCCCCAGGGCGTAAAGGTCCTGAAGGGGCCAGAGTTGCCCACCCCTGCCCTTGAGGGGGAGCATGGAGAGATTTCTCCCCTTCAAATCTCCAATACCTGCCTAGCCCTGTCTGTCTGTCTGTCTATCATCTGGGTGTGTTTATTTATTTATTTATTTATTTATGAGACTTATATACCGCTTTAAGTGCGAGCACTCTCTAAGCAGTGTACACCAGTAAGCAATGTATATATATATATATTTACATTGCCCCCAGCAATCTGGGTCCTCATTTTACCTACCCCGGAAGGATGGAAGGCTGAGTCAACCATGAGCCGGTGAGATTTGAACCGCTGACCTGCTGAACACAGTCAGCTAAAGTGACCTGCAATACTGCACTCTAACTACTGCACTCTAACTGCTGTGTTTGTGTGTATCAGATTTAGAGATATGTACCTCTGTATTATCAGCCTACCTGCCTACCTTATTGTCTATCATCTGTCAACTGTGTGTGTTTGTGTGTATCAAATTTAGAGATCTGTAACTCTGTATTATCAGTCTGTCTGTCTACCTACCTTACTGTCTGTCTGTCTATCTATCTATCTATCTATCTATCTATCTATCTATCTATCTATCTATCTATCTATCTATCTATCTATCTATCTCTGGGTCTGCGTCCTGTGTGTATCAAATTTAGAGATCTATCATCTGTCATGTATTTCCACCCCACCCCCACCCCCCCCAGCCCTGGTGTGTATATGTATGTTTATATATCTCAAATTTAAATCATCTATCCACTAGGGGGAGTGTTTGCGTGTATTATTTAGGGACCCATCTCTATATCTCCCTGTGTGTATCAAATTTAAAAAGCTATATCTCTATTTCATCAGTCTGCCTACCTATCACCTATTTATTTTAAGAAGAGACTGGACAGTCACTTCTCTGAAATGGTATAGGTTGAAATGTATTTGAGTGGTATAGGTTCTCCTGCTTGAGCAGGGGGCTGGACTAAAAGACCTCCAAGGTCCCTTCCATATTCCTATTCTGTTCTGTTCTGTTATTTTCTGTTCTATTCTTTATTTTGTTCTATTCTCTACTCCAGTAATTCTCAACCTGTGGGTCGGGACCCCATTTGGGGTCAAACGACCATTTCACAGGGGTCGCCAAACAAGGCTGTCCGCCATTTTTTCCCCCTTTTCTTTGGCCATACCCCTGGCACCCGATGATGCATAAGTGGTTGGGGGTCACCACAACATGGGGAACTGTATTATGGGGTCGCGGCATTAGAAAGGTTGAGAACCACTGCTCTACTCTGTTCTGTTCTATTCTTTATTCT
>JAKSXO010000020.1:276644-421644 GCA_024509115.1 Crotalus helleri
CCTCGGCTTACGACCGTCCATTTAGTGGCAGGGTCTCCGAACTTGGCTGCTTTAAGGCTGGTGGACTTCAACTCCCAGAATTCCTCAGCCAGCATGGCTAGGAATTCTGGGAGTTGAAGTCCACCAGCCTTAAAGCGGCCAAGTTTCGATAACCCCAATTTAGTGATTGTTCAAAGTTACACAACATTGAAAAAAGTGACTATTTTTCACACTTATGACCGTTGCAGCCTCCCCGTGGTCACGTGATCAAAATTAGGAACGCTTTGCCACTGACTCGTATTTACGACGGTTGCAGCATCCTGGGATTTTGTGACCGCTGTTTGTGGCTCTTCCAGCCAGCTTCCAACAAGCAAAGATTATGGAAAGCCAGATTCAGATAACAAGTCTTCACTTAATGACAGATTCACTTAATGACCAACAGCTGCGGGGATTCGCTTAACAACTGTGGCAAAAATGTCGTAAAACGGGGCACGGTTCACTCAGCCGCTGTCTTGCTTGGCAGTGGCAGGTTTTGTTTTCTGGTTTTATGTTATTTTAATTTTACTTTTTTAATTTAATTTTGTTTTTCCGTTTTTTATTTTATTTTTTATTTTATCATATAATTTTTTTATCTTGTGTCACTTTTATTTTTACTTGTTCTGTTTTATTTTACTATTTTATTTTAATAATACTAGTAATAGTAGTAGTAGTAGTAATAATAATAATAATAACCACTTGAACACCATTGGCATTGACAAATTCGCTATTAGTCAATTGCAAAAGGCAGCCTTACTAGGAACTGCTTCCATCCTGCGACGAGATCTGTAATACCATCAAACATCCACATCTGCCTATCCCAGGTCCTGGGTGGGGACTTGATAGGTAGACAAAATGCCAAATCCAGTCTGAACATCTGGCTGACTGTGCGATGATCCATAATAATAATAATAAAAAGTTGGAAGGGACCTTGGAGGTCATCTAGTCCAGCCCCCTGCTCAGGCAGGAAACTCTACACCATTTCAGACAAAGGGGCTGTCCAGTCTCTTCTTAAAAACTTCCAGTGTTGGAGCATTCACCACTTCTGGAGGCAAGGAGTTCCACTGGTTAATTGCTCTCAGTGTTAGGAAATTTCTTCTTAATTCCAGGTTGCTTCTCTCCTTGGTCAGTTTCCATTTTGTTTATTCCATTAGTGTATTTTGTTTCACTTTACTATTTTATTTTATTATTTCTTTTCTTTTCTATTTTATTATTTGGAAAATGTATTGGCCGCCCCTCTCAGCAGGCCCGTGCGTAACCTTGGACTCCGTTGCGGTCGTAAGGCGAGGACTCCCTGCAATTCAAGGGGGGAGCAGCTCTGGGGCGTCTGCCTCTGTCTTCTGCTTGGCCTCCATCCTCTGCCTCTTCTCCCCCTCCAGAGCGTCACAAGAGCCGGAAGCCGCCGGAGGAAGAGCTGCCCGCCCCGCCGGCCAGCGCGGAGCCCGTCGCCATGCGCGCCCAGGCCCAGGGCCAGCCCCAGCCACCCTGCAGCTGCAGAGCCAGCAGCTCCAGCCTGATCGGGGGCAGCGGGGCGGGCTGGGAGGGCACGGCCTTGCTGCACCACGGCAGCTACATCAAGCTGGGCTGCCTGCAGTTCGTCTTCAGCATCACGGAGTTTGCGACCAAACCGCCTAAGGTGGACGCCTCGGCCATGGCCCAAGAGACGGACCTGGAGGACAAGCTGACCCCCAAGGGCCACCAGGCCCCCGTGCTCCGGTCCAATTCAGTGCCATAGGAGCTGTGGGTAAGGGGGGGGAGAAGCCCCTCCCCTCTTCTCCCCTGCATCAGAGACACGCCGGCCACGTCTGTCCGCGTTATTATTATTATTATTTTTTTTCCCTCTTTCCTACCCGGAGGGCCGCAGACTTTGGACGCCCTTTGCATGAAATGAAGAACTTTAAAAAAAAATAATATTTTTTTTTTATGGTTTGCTCAAGTTTTAGGGGCATTTGCACATATATTTGTACTATACATTTCATTTAAAAGACAAAAAAAAAAAAAGGAAAAAAAAAACCACAGGATTCTGCCACCTGCGGAGGCCGTGCTGGCTGGAGGGGGGGGGGCGGCCGGGGGGGGGTGTCGCGGCCCACGGCAAGCGCTCCCTCGCCGTTGTAAAAATAATTGAAAAAAAAAACTTGTTCTATTTTGTGCCAGTGACAATAGTTTTTATATTGAAAAAAAAAAAAAGAGAGAGAGAAATACAGTTTTCATACCGCAAAATCTATACAACTATCATTGTTTTATTTAATGTAAAGATGCACTCTTCCCCCCCCCTGACACACACACACACCATGCTGGTGTTTTTTTGGTTTTTTTGTGTGTCCCCCATGCCCACATCCTCTGCCTCTTCCCCTCCTGGACAGGCAGAGTCAAGGTCTACCCCCCCCCCAGCATCGGTCCTTCCCCCCCCTCCCAGTTTTCCGATGACGAGAAGTATTTTGGGCGCTGTGTAAATACATCAACTGACGGCATTTTTCAATGTTTTTTAAAGCTGTGTACAGTGGTACATGTGGTATGACGTTGCCTCCGGTTGTCTTAATTGTAGCGAAGCGTTTTTTGTCGTGACCCTGTTTATTCACCCTTTTGTTCCAACGCTTCCCCCCTCCACCCCACCCCCCCACCCCACCCATCCTGTTCTCTCAGCAGCTGAGTTCTAATGTACAGAAGTAATTGCAATGTTTTAGCTTTTACGGAAACTTTTTTCCTGTATTCTGTATATAAAACTAGAAAATACGGCACGCGCTGGTGTCTTGCCTGTCTGTCGAGACTCCCCGTCAAGGAAGGGGCTGCAAATCACTGCTCCTCCCCCTTCCAGCCCGTTGGATCGGACCACTCTTGGACACCCCTGCCCTGCGTGGCCCCAGCTCCGTCACGACCTCCCCCCTTTGGCGTTCTTAGTGTCCACATCTGGAGGGGAGGCAGCTGCAAGCATCACCACTACGTCTGCCCGGCGAGAGGACTGGTAGGGCCCCCCCCAGGCTGCCTTGGGGCCCATGTTTGCACCCTGAGGTGCTACTTTAACTCCATCGTCCCCACACCTGTGTACTGTCTGGACCAGGGGTAGGCAACCTCGGCTCTTTTATGACTCATGGACTTCAACTCCCAGAATTCCTGAGTCATCAGGAGTAGGCAACCTCGGCTCTTTTATTCAACTCCCAGAATTCCTGAGTCAGCAGGGTAGGTAACCTCAGCTCTTTTATGACTTATGGACTTCAACTCCCAGAATTCCTAATTCAGCATGGTAGGTAACCTCAGCTCTTTTATGACTCATGGACTTCAACTCCCAGAATTCCTGAGTCAGCAGGGTAGGTAACCTCTACTCTTTTATGACTCATGGACTTCAACTCCCAGAATTCCTGAGTCAGCAGGGGTAGGAAACCTCGACTCTTTTATGACTCATGGACTTCAGAAACTCCCAGAATTCCTGAGTCAGCAGGGTAGGTAACCTTGACTCTTTTATGACTCATGGACTTCAACTCCCAGAATTCCTGAGTCAGCAGGGTAGGTAACCTCGGCTCTTTTATGACTCATGGATTTCAACTCCCAGAATTCCTGAGTCAGCAGGGGTAGGAAACCGACTCTTTTATGACTCATGGACTTCAACTCCCAGAATTCCTGAGTCAGCAGGGTAGGTAACCTCGGCTCTTTTATGACTCATGGATTTCAACTCCCAGAATTCCTGAGTCAGCAGGGGTAGGAAACCTCGACTCTTTTATGACTCATGGACTTCAACTCCCAGAATTCCTGAGTCAGCAGGGTAGGTAACCTCGACTCTTTTATGACTCATGGACTTCAACTCCCAGAATTCCTGAGTCAGCAGGGTAGGTAACCTCGGCTCTTTTATGACTCATGGACTTCAACTCCCAGAATTCCTAAGTCACCAGGGGTAGGAAACCTCGACTCTTTTATGACTCATGGACTTCAACTCCCAGAATTCCTGAGCCAGCAGGGTAGGTAACCTCGGCTCTTTTATGACTCATGGACTTCAACTCCCATAACTCCCAGGCAAACAAAATCATTACTAACAGCCAACACGGGTTTGTCAAAAACGGATCATGCCAGACAAATCTTATTGCATTCTTCGACCAAGTGACAAAATTAGTGGACCAGAGGAATGCCATGGATATAATTTACTTGGACTTCAGTAAGACATTTGACAAAGTAGATGACAACCTACTACTTGAGAAGATAGAAAAATGCGGGTTAGACACCCACCCTGGCCACACTCACCCGGCCCCTCAAGAGCAACCGCAATGCTGATGCGGCCCTCAATGAAATTGAGTTTGACACCCCTGTACTACTTGATAAGATAGAAAAATGTGGGGTAGACAGCATCACCACCAGATGGATCCGTAGCTGGCTGACCGGCCGTACTCAGCATGTGGTCCTCAATGGAACCGCATCTACATGGAGAGAAGTGTGTAGTGGGGTGCCCCAGGGCTCTGTTCTGGGCCCAGTGCTCTTCAACATCTTCATCAACGATCTGGACGAAGAGATAGATGGGGAACTCATGAAATTTGCAGACGACACCAAGCTGGCAGGAATAGCCAACGCTCCAGAAGATAGGCTTAGGATACAGGAGGATCTGGACAGACTTGAACACTGGGCGCTATCTAACAAAATGAAATTCAATGGTGAAAAAAGCAAGGTTCTACATTTAGGCAAGAAAAACCAAATGCACAGGTATAGTATAGGGGGTACCTTGCTCAATAGTAGTAACTATGAGAGGGACCTCTGAGTCCTAGTGGACAATGACCTAAATATGAGCCAGCCGTGTGCTGCAGCTGCCAAAAAGGCCAACACAGTGCTGGGCTGCATTAACAGAGGGATAGAATCAAGATCACGTGAAGTATTAATACCACTTTACAAGGCCTTGGTAAGGCCACACTTGGAATACGGTATCCAGTTTTGGTCACCATGATGTAAAAAAGATGTTGAGACTCTAGATAGAGTACAGAGAAGAGCAACAAAGATGATTAGGGGACTGGAAGCTAAAGCATATATAAGGAGCGGTTGCTGGAATTGGGTGTGTCTAGTTTAACGAAGAGAAGGACGAAGGGGGATATGATAGCCATGTTCCAGTATCTCAGGGGCTGCCACAAAGAAGAAGGAGTCAAGCTATTTTCTAAAGTGCCTGAAGGCAGGACAAGAAGTAACGAGTGGAAACTAACCAAAGAGAGAAGCAACCTAGAACTAAGGAGAAACTTCCTGACAGAACAATTAACCAGTGGAACCACCTGCCTCCAAAAGCGGTGAATGCTCCAACACTGGAAGTTTTTAAGAAGAAACTGGACAGCCATTTGTCACAAATGGTATAGGGTTTCCTGCCTGAGCAGGGGTTTGGACTAGATGACCTCCAAGGTCCCTTCCAACATTGTTGTTGTTGTTGTTATTATTATTATTATTATTATTATTATTATTATTATTAATTCCTGAGTCACCAGGGGTAGGCAACCTTGGCTCTTTTATGACTCATGGACATCCATGCGGCATTACGTTGGGGCAGGGAGTCCCCAACGTAACAATCGTTGAGGGACAGTTCAAAGTTACAAGAGTGCTGGAAAAAGTTGATGTCCACACTTAGGACTGTTGCGGCATCGTGCGATCAAAATTCAGATGCCGGGCAACTGTTGTCAAGCCCTCCCGGGCTCAACATACAGGAGGGGGAAGGTGAAGGATGGCACATTGGGGGGAAGGTGAAGGACGGCACATTGGGGAAGAGGACGGCCAGCACCAGGTCCCACACAGCACACCGTCTCGGCGAAGAAGCTCGAGCCGCTATGCTTCGGCGGGCATTTGAACTGCCGAACAGCTGACGGTGCCGTGAAGCGGACGCCAACCGGGACGACATAGAGAGCCACGCCCATGTGGAAGGAGACACCTGCACAAGCGGCCGCCGGACACTGGCGTGCAGGAGCGCTCTGTCGGGGCAGGGCGTCTCAGAAAGCCTACAATCATGTGGACGAGCAAGAGGGAGGTGGTTAAGCTGGAATAGCTGCTGCGCTTTGGGCTAACTATGACCGGATGCTGGTTGGGTGATTGGAGGGTGGGGTTATTAGATGATTGAAGGGTGGGGTTGTTGGCTAGTTGGGCAGAGGGTGGGGTTGTTAGCCAATTGGGCAGAGGGTGGGGTAGCTCTGAAGCAAGTGTATTTAACCTGCACTGGGAGGCGGCTGCTCCCAGCGTGAACTTTTGTTTCGGCAAGAGGCTTTGATGCTGTATATCTGTGCTGATGCCAACAATGCCTTAAAGCAAACCGCTGATTCCTGAGTCTTGTTTTCTTCGCATCCTTCTTATCCAGGGGTCCGGTAGGATTGTTGACAGAAAGTTTGTGCTCCCACTTTTTTCCCCCTCCTTTTTTCCCCATCGTGTTTCCTGTGCCTCTCCTGTTCTTCTTTTCCCCACCCTTGGAGCCGTTGGACCCAGCCTGGTTGGCTTGTTTGTTCTGAGATATGGCAGAAGGCACTCAGGAGGTGGCTCCTGTTGGGGCAGACCCTGAGGAGGCACCAGTGGAGGCAGTAGAAGCGGGCCCTCCAGTTGCTGACCAGCCAGGAGTACGTCCTAAGGTGGTGGAGCCCAGCCCGGCGGACCGGTCAGGTGATGTCCCAGGACCCCAAGGGATTACAACAGGTGGGAATGCCCTGTCCGGGGAATGGTGGTGTAGCCCAGCAGTCACTGGGATGACGGAGGGCCATGGCCTTGGGCCTGGGGAGGTAGGCTGATTGTCGTCTCATGGTGGGAACAACGCATGATGGAGGAAGACGAGGACTGGAGCTATGCCACAGCTCCTGGGCACACCACAATGGATCTGTTACACGAACATTTCGGAGAAGGAGGGTATCAGGACTCTTCTTCCTGGCAACAGTGGGACCCAGGTACAGAAACAACCTCTTGGTCGCAGGGTGGTTCCTCCTCTGCACATCCAGCTACAGGACGCTTCCAGTTGGCGAGTCCAAAGCTGAAACTGGATCTCAGCCGTGGGGGGTGACATATACCAGGGGAGGGTTGGTAGTCAAGGGCCCAGCTGACCGATGGACAGGCAACGGGTGGGGGGTACCAGGAGACCGTCATCTCTTCCACTAGTGGCTCCTTCCCGGGCATCCGGGACAGGACTTGGGGCCCCAATCACAAGGGGAGCAGATACTGGTAGGTCTTTCGCCTGGGCCAGGATGGGGTGCAGGACCATGGCCCCAGGGACCTGTCTGGGGTCCTCCGCCTCTTAATATTACTTTCAACGGGAATCCGGACCGACTGGCCCTTTTCCTTAGCTAGACGATAGGCCATATGGATCGCTACGGCCACCTTTATTGGTTCCCAGTGAGCCAGTGGCAGCAGCCCTGCAAGGGAAGGCCGTGGAATGGGTGGCCAATCTGCATAGCGACCATGCTTGGGAACTTGCTAATGTTGGGACATTTCTGAGTACCCTCCAGACCCGCTTCGAGGATGTATCCAGAATCCGGCAGGCAGAAGGGAACTGTTGGTGATTAAGCAACGAGGCAGACCTGCTGCAGAACACATCTGGGACTTCCAACGCGTAGCCAGTAAGTTACATATGTGACCAGAATGCCTGTTGGTGCACCACTTTCGAGCAGGGCTCGACAGAGATCTCAGACAGGCGTGTGTAAACCGTGGGATCCCGAGCAAGCTGCAGGAGTGGTTCCGGGTGGTTATGGATTTGGACACAGGGCTACAAGAATTCCATCCAAGGGGGGGCAGCCCAATGGGCCCACGTAGGAACATCAAGCGACCAAGGCCTCCAGGCACAGCATCTGGTACACCTGTCAGAACACTCCTTCTGACATTTCGTTGCTTTTGCTGCAGCCAACTGCTGCAGAATGTCCCGAGTCAGTCCCCAAAGGAAGGGCAGAGTTCCCTGTGAAAAATACGCTGAGGAAAACCCCGGAAAAGTCACGAGCGGTACAACAACAGGTTGAGGGGTCCATGTTCTGGGGGGAGAAGTCGAACCGTGAGGACGTGACCAGCGTGGTGGGACCCCAACTGGTCATGTACAACGAGGATGCGGGAGCTCCTGAAGATCCAATGGTAAGTGAACCCATCCATCCATTCACTCTCCCTGTCATAATAGCTAGTGCACACTTGGGGTGTCGGAGACAGTACAACACCCTCCTTGACACTGGATGCACTCGCTGTCTGATTAGTGAGCACGTAGTACAACAAGCAGGCATTAGAGCAGTGGTTCTCAACCTTTCTAATGCCGCGACCCCATAATTCAGTTCCCCATGTTGTGGTGACCCCCAACCACTTATACATCACCGGGTGCCAGGGGCGTGGCCAAAGAAAAGGGGAAAATGGCGGACAGCTTTGTTTGGCGACCCCCGTGAAATGGTCATTCGACCCCAAATGGGGTCCCGACCCACAGGTTGAGAACCACTGCATTAGAGTGAGGCCCTTGCGCACACCAGTGCGGTTTGAGCAGGTGGATGGATCCCTACTGGGAGGGGTGCCTGCTACGTACCTTACAGAACCAGTACGGATGGAACTGGGGGAACATTGGGAGGTGATTTGTTTCATGGTGGTCTCCATGATGAAGACCGTCATTCTAGGATTAGCCTGGTTGGATAAGTGGGTCCGATGATTTGGTGGGAGGGTAGATACCAGAGAGTTCAAATTGGTGTGGGTCCCCATCCACCACCACATGAGCAGGTCCGAATGGGAAAAGAGAGTGAGAATAAACAAGCTAACAGGGAGAGGGGGGATGTCGCCTTTCCATCGGAATACAATGATCTCGCCAAAGTGTTCGACGAACGGGAATGCGATGTATTACCGCCTTATCGTTCAACCGATTGTGCCACTGATATCATGGCAGGTGGGAAACTCCCGAAGCCCCACATGTACTCTATGACCCCAAAAGAGATGGCTAAGTTGAGGAGATATATTGATAAGAACTTGGCGAGAGGTTTCATCCAACCCGCTCGGTTGCGGGTTGCAGCCCCTGTCCTCTTTAAAGAGAAAAAGGATGGGACATTGCGCTTATGTGTGGACTTCCGGGGTCTCAATGGGGTATGTGTGGAGAAGTTATATCCCCTTCCACTCATGAAAGACCTCCTGGCCCATTTAGCCAAAGGAAAGATCTTCACAAAACTTGATTAGCGGGAAGTGTATTATAGGGTATGCGTAAAAGAGGGAGATGACTGGAAGACCGCGTTTAACAGTCCATTGGGGAGTTTCCAATATAGGGTGATGCTGTTCGGGTTACAGGGGGCTCCTGCAGTGTTCATGCAGCTAATTAATGAAGTGCTGCATGAGCACTTGTATCAAGGAGTTCTCGTGTACTTGGACGACATCCTCGTTTATTTGGCTAACGAGGAAGATCAGGTGCGATTAGTCCGACAGGTTCTGCACAAGCTTCTTAATGCACACTTCTATGTTAAGTTGTTCAAGTGTGCCTTCCACCAAATAATACAGGTAGTAATACACCATTTATTCAGTGACCATTTGAAGGTAGAATGCCACTGAAAAATGACCAATTTTCACAGGACGCCAATATTTCAAACATATTCAACCTGTGCGATTCACTTAACAATCGTGGTGAAAAAGATCATGAAATCAAGCACGATGCACTTAATGACTGCCTTGCTTAGCAACAGAAATTCTGTTCCCCATTGCCGTCGTAACTCAAGGACCAAGCGTACAGTAACGTTCACAGCAGTTGTTACCGGTTAGTGGGAAGGAAGTTGTTTGTTTTCCACTTCACAGTTTAAATACATTATTTCAATGTAAGACAGTGGTTCTCAACCTGTGAGTCAGGACCCCATTTGGGGTCGAACAACCATTTCACGGGGGTCGCCAAACAACGCAGTCCACCATTTTCCCCCCTTTTCCTTAGCTGTGCTACTCCCTTTTATTCTATTGGCTTTCGAAAGCCAATAGAATAGACTCTCTTGAATAGAGTCTAATTCTATTGGCTTTCCAAAGCCAATAGGAATTGTCCAGGCTGTCTCTGCCCTGCTGAGCCCGCCAAAAGTCCCATTCTGCAAACGGTGCTGCACCAGTTGAGTAGTCCTCGACTTACGACCGGTTGAGTAGTCCTCGACTTACGACTGGTTGCGGGTCACGGCATTAAAAAGGTTGAGAACCACTGATGTAAGAGGTGAAAGATAAAAGGGCCAGATTTTCCTGATTATTTAATTATGAAACTGAAGACCACTTTCAAAGGACTTCAAAAATGATGTTGGAGAAGATGTAAAAATGCTATTAAGGGCGACTGGAAAGAGAAAACCATTCAGAAGTGACTCAGGGAGTTGGACTAGGTGACCTCCAAGATCTCTTCCATCATCATCGTCATCGTTGTTGTTGTTGTTGTTGTTGTTATTATTATTATTATTATTATTATTATTATTATTATTATTATGGTCCAAACAAGATATCTGCTTTAATCCTGCTCTTCTCAGACGTATAAACGCCAAAGAACGGGATAACATTCAGATTATTTTATTCCTCAGGAATCTGAAACAATAACTTACAGTCAAGAAGAGTTCTTCTGATGAACAGGGTTCATCTACAACTTGCAGTTTGGGCACTCTGTCTCTAAAAGTTTGCCATCACTGCCTTAAGAGATGGCTTATGGGTAATGTAGTTTTAGCTGTTCAGTGAATCCTATGTTTAACAAGTCAGTGGGAGGGTTCATCACAAGTTCATCTGACTGGATATCCTGGCTACATGAAGGAATGCCTTTGTGTGAGATCAGCATGGGGATGCATGCAGAGGGACATAGTCTACAACCACACTAGAGCTAGTATGAAGGAATTACAGTGTTTACCTACATAAAATGGGCAAATGTACAGCATCTGGAAGCATCTTCAGAACTGTAAGTTCTGTTAAGGATTTCCGGAATAAATATTTGTTTTAAAACCATTTTATCGTTGAGTTAATCCTGCCTGAACTTGAATTAAAAAGCATTTTAGTTTAGGTTCCAGAACAACAACATTATTATTATTATTATTATTATTATTATTATTATTATTATTATTATTATTATTATTATTATTATCGATCATCGCACAGTCAGCCAGATGTTCAGACTGGATTTGGCATTTTGTCTACCTATCGAGTCCTTACCCAGGACCTGGGATAGGCAGATGTGGATGTTTGATGGTATTACAGATATCGTCGCAGGATGGAAGCAGTTTCTAATAAGGCTGCCTTTTGCAATTGACTAATAGCGAATTTGTCAATGCCAATGGTGTTCAAGTGGTGCTCCAGTTGTTTTGGAATTGCACCCAAGGATCCTATGACTATTGGTACTACCCTTGCTTGCTTTTGCCACAGTCTTTCTATTTCTATTTGTAGGTCTTTGTATTTTGTTATCTTCTCCAGTTCTTTCTCTTCTATTCTGCTATCTCCAGGCACTGCCACATCCACTATCCAGACTTTTTTGTCTTTCTTATCGACAATTGTTAAGTCTGGGGTGTTATGTTGCAGGTGCTTGTCTGTTTGAATTCTGAAGTCCCAGAGCAGTTTAATTTTATCATTTTCTATGACTTTCTCTATTTTATGATCCCACCAGTTTTTGCTTACAGGCAAATGATATTTTTTGCAGATCTTCCAATGCACCATTGTTGCTACTTTGTCATGCCGCTGCTTGTAATCAGTTTGTGCAATCTTCTTGCAACAGCTTACCAAGTGGTCCACTGTTTCTTCAGCTTCTTTGCATAGGCGGCACTTACTGTCTGTTGCTATTATTATTATTATTATTATTATTATTATTATTATTATTATTATTATTATTATTATGGATCATCGCACAATCAGCCAGATATTCAGACTGGATTTGGCATTTTGTCTACCTATCGAGTCCTTACCTTATTATTATTATTATTATTATTCATTAGATGTGAACCTCAGTCAACTGAACATTCAAGTTGGCTGGCGCTGATGGTTGACATGGGTTGCTGCCAGCATCCTAGGTGTCAAGCAGGCACCTCCTTAAAATGTAAGATGTTCTGAGTAGCGCAGTTTTTTGTAACATTACTGTATTGCAGGAAGCTGCCGTTTCTTGATGTATTTTGCAAAGTCTTTGGACATAGTTCCCAGTGCCCCGAGGACAATGAGTGTTACTGTTACACGTTTCATCCATAATCGCGCAGTCTCGATGGCCAGGTCATGATATTTTGTCATTTTTTCCAGTTCTTTTTCTTCAACTCTGGCATCTCCTGGTACAGCGATATCAATCAGCTGTACACTTCGGTTCTCTACAACTGTGATATCCGGCGTGTTGTGTTCCAAATGGCGATCTGTCTCTATTTGAAAATCCCACAAGATCTTCACCCTCTCATTCTCGACAACTTTTTCCACCCTATGTTCCCACAACTTTTCAGACACGGGCAAGTCGTATTTTTTACACAATGCCCAGTGGATTAATTTAGCAACTCGGTCATGTCTAGTTTTGTAATTCAGTTTGCGCGATTTTGCTGCACTCACAGATTAGGTGTGAAACAATTTCAACTTTGTCATTGCAAAGTCGGCAATTTGGATTGTCAGTGGATTTTTGTATCTTTGCTTTCATGGCCTTCGTTTGTCGTGCTTGTTCTTGAGCAGCCAATATTAGGCCTTCTGTTTCTTTCTGGATGGTTCCCATCTTAAGCCACGCCCGTGTCAAGTTGTTATCACATTTTCCTTCAATGTTTTTCAAATGCTGTCCATGCAGAGTTTTGGTTTTCCATCTATTTAATCTGTCGTCATCATCATCGTCGTCGTCATCGTCATCGTTATTATTATTTGTTAGAGAATTTTAATTTCTCTATTGGTGAAAAAATAAATCAGAAGCTCTCACAGTTGACTGCATTTAGCTGATTCAAAATAACTTCTTTATATTCATATAAAAATATTTACAATACCATACATTCTTCTTTACAGCAACATAGCTCAATTGAAGACTTCTTACAGAGAGATACAGAGACAGACCTGAGACTGAAAATTCAGCTTCTAACTCAATACTCTTTTTGCACAGACTCAGTAGCACTTTCTTCACATTGGCTTACCACATGACTCTTCCTGCTCATGAATATTCCAACATTATTATTATCATCATCATTATCATTATTATCATTGTTGTTGTTGTTGTTGTCATTATTGTCTTGCCTTCTGGTGCTTTGGAAAATAGATTGACCCATTCTTCTTTGTGGCAGCCCCTCAAATACTAGAATAGTGCTATTATGTTTTCCCCTAGTCCTTCTTTTCTCTAGAATAGAATGGAATGGAGTGGAGTGGAATGGAATGGAATGGAATGGAATGGAATGGAATAGAATGGAATAGAATAGAATAGAATAGAATAGAATAGAATAGAATAGAATAGAATAGAATAGAATAGAATAGAATAATGGAATGGAATAGAATAGAATAGAATAGAATAGAATAGAATAGAATAGAATAGAATAGAATAGAATAGAATAGAATAATGGAATGGAATGGAATGGAATGGAATGGAACGGAACGGAACGGAACGGAACAGAATAATAGAATAATGGAATAGAATAGAATAGAATAGAATAGAATAGAATAGAATAGAATAGAATAGAATAGAAGGGACCTTGGAGGTCTTCTAGTCCAACCCCCTGCTCAAGCAGGAGAACCTATACCAGGGGTCGGCAAGCTGAAACACTGAAAGAGCCACTTGGACCCATTTTCCTCACAAAAGAAAAAACTGGGAGCCGCATAATGCGTGATTAAAGAGTGGATCCTAAGGCGAGACTTGCACTGGCTCTGCCCCCGTCCAGCTCCGTCCTGGCTTCTCCTCCCCTCGGAAAAGACTGCTCTCCCCCCAACCCCACGCTCTCCCTCTCTGGGACTTTCTTCTTTCCGCCTTTTGGCACGAAGGTTCCCAGGGACCGGAGGAGGAGGCCGACGGGGAGAAGGAGCTGCGGACTCGCCTATCTCAGCCTGCTGTGGGAGGCTGGAGTTGAGGCTTCTGGCTCGCTCTGGGAGGGGTGCTCGGAAAAGAGAGGATGAGAAGCGGAAAGTGGGAGAAATGGCGTTTCCCCCCTCCCTGGGGTTCTTTCGCTGGGAAGGTGAGGAAGTAGCAGTTCTGCTCCGCAGGAGGTGGGAGCAGGCGGCCTCTCCTTCAAGCTCATCTCCAGCGGTGGCGGCGGAGCCATCTGGTGCTGTTTACATGACTGTTCGTTCACGTGACTGAGATAGGCAGTGGCCTCAACTCTGGTCTGGGGAAATGAGAGCGGAGTGGGGCGACGCTGCCTATCTCAGTCACGCGGACGAACAGCCGTGTAAACAGCACCAGAGGCCGCCACCGGTGGAGATGAGCAGACTCGTGGAGGTGCGTGGCCAGCTCGGCTGCCCAGGGACGGCCCAGGGAGCGATGCCCCCATCGGCCGCCACCCCAGCCAGGACTACTGCCCGGGGGGGGGGGCAGCAGGAGGAAGAAAGGGAGGAGGAGGGCGAGGAAGCTGCCGCTGCCCCAGCCGGGACTCTGCGCTGCCCAGGCTCACCCTCCGCCCATCCAATGTAGCCGCTGCCAGTCCCTCCGCTTGCCCGGCTGCTCCACCCCCAGGCACCCCTCTTGCCCTGGCATCTATCTGAGCCACCCGGGGGGGCAGCAGAAGGAAAAAGGGGAGAAGGAGGGCAAGGAAGCCATCCCAGCTGGGACTCTGCGCTGCCCGGCCTCGCCCTCCTCCCATCTGATGTAGCCGCGGCGGGGGCTGGTGCCGCGCGGACCGCTGGCCCTGGCTGCAATGCTGCGGCTGCCCTGGCTGACTGGCCCCTGCCAGCCCCTCTGCCGACCCAGCTGCTCCCCCCAGGTTCCCCTCTTGCTTCGGCGCCTGCACGAGCCACCCATGGGGCAGCAGGGGGAGGAGGAGGAGGAGGAGGAGGGCAAGGAAGCCGCCACCACTGGGCCCCAGGAGGAGGCTCTCCTCTCCTGCCATTGTTGCATCCCCCTCTTCCTTCCTGGCAGCTGGACTCTGGTGCACCTTCCTGGCCAGCGGGGCCAACAATCGCACTGGCTGGGGATCGCAGGGGTTGCTCTCCCTTGGGCCGCGGCTTGTAGGAAGGCTGGCCCGCTCAGCGGAGCTTCCGGTGGGCCATTCTCAGTGGGGATCCCGGGGCTTCCCCGCACAGCTCCACGGCCACGTGCGCCCCTGACGGGGCCAGCTTCTCCCAGGGGATTGGGCAACCAGGCCGCGCTTCTCCCAGGGGGTGGGGCAGCCAGGGGCAGGGCCAATCAGGAGCCCTTCGAGGGGGCAAGTCCGCATGAGAGAGAGAGAGAGAAGTGCAAGTGCCTCTCTGCCTCTCTCTCTGCAAATGTCGGAGGAGGCTCCGGAGCCACAGGTGATGGCTCAAAGAGCCGTATGCGGCTCCGGAGCCATGGGTTGCTGACCCGTGACATATGCCATCTCAGACAAGTGACTGTCCAGTCTCTTCTTGAAAATCTCCAGTGATGGAGTGCCTATGATTTCTGGTGGCAAGCTGTTCCACTGGTTAATTGTCCTCAGGAAATTGGGACCAAAATTCTTGGGGCCTTTCCCCATAGTAAGGATCATCAACCTGGTCACAGTAGAACTAAAACTCCCTAGACTTTTAGAGAAAATTCACCTAGTCTTCCATTGCAGCTTGTTGAAATCTTATCAGGGCTCCACTTTAAGACCTCCCCCGAAGAAGGCACCTGGGCCCCTCGTAGTTGCGGGACAGACCCACTACGAAGTAAAACGTATTCTTGACTCTAGAATTTTTAAAGGGAAATTGCAGTACCTAGTACAATGGAAGGGATACCCGTTGTCTGAAGCCACCTGGGTGAAATCCAGTGAAGTGAAAGCTGACAGATTGGTCAAAAGGTTTCATGTGAAACACCCCAACAAACCGAAAAATAATCCTTAACCTATGCTTTTGTTTACATTCCAGGATCTGTCCTTTTTGTAAGGGGGCCCGGATGTCAAGACGGCTAACATCGGATGTTCTTGCTTGCCATATATGAAGAAGCAAACATGTTTTATTTAGCCTGCATATCACTTCTAGAGTTAAAGCAGACAATGCTAGCAGTGGGTGGGAAAGTATGCTAGTTAATCATAACAATATTTCAGTACAGCATTGCCAAGGTCAGCTGTAACCGGAGGTGTTACAGGAGGGACAATGCACACTTCAAACTAATTGGAGAACATGATTGATGACTGTAAAATGAAGGAGTGAGTTATACTTTGTTACGGGTGATTGGGGGTGGGAGGATTCAGTTTTTGGCTTCATTATGTACATGCCGAAGCTATGTAGCAATAAAAGGATTCTTTAAGGTAAATAAGCCTCATTCTTTGAAAAGCTGCTTCTTTTCGGAACCATGACACCTGGGGCACACCACTATATACTTCCCTCCATGTAGATGCAGTTCCATTGAGGACCACATGCTGAGTATGGACAGTCAGCCAGCTACGGATCCACCTGGTGGTGATGCTGTCTAACCCGCATTTTTCTATCTTATCAAGTAGTAGCTTGTGATCTACTTTGTTAAATGCCTTACTGAAGTCCAAGTAAATTATATCCACAGCATTCCTCTGGTCCACTAATTTTGTCACTTGGTCAAAGAATGCAATAAGATTTGTCTGGCATGATCTGTTTTTGATACACCCGCATTGGTTTTTAGTAATGACTTTGTTTGCCTGTAGGTGTTCACTGATTTGTTGTTTGATTATTTTTTCCAGAATCTTCCCAGGTAGTGAGGTCAGGCTGATAGGTTTGTAATTTCCTGGGTCCTTTCCCCCCCCCTTTTTTGAAGATGGGAACTATATCAGCTCTTTTCCAGTCCTCTGGTAGTTCCTCAGTGCTACAGGATCTTTGAATAATATAGTTCAGTGGTTCTGAGATCACATCTGCCAGTTCCTTGAGAACTCTGGGGTGTAATCCATCTGGTCCTGGTGATTTGATCTCGTTTAGGCTGGACACATGTTCACTTACCATTTTCTTGCCTATCTTAACTTGTATTTCTATTTTGTTTTTTATGGCACTATTTTTGATAGGTTGGTCTATTTTTTTCCTTTTGTGTAAAGACAGATGCTAAAAAACAAGTTAAATAGTTCTGCTTTCTCCCTGTTGCTTGTCACCTTCTTGCCACTTTCACCCACTAATGGACCAATCGTTTCCTTCACGTTTTTCTTGTTTTTTACATCTTGAAAGAAGCTTTTTTTGTTATTTTTGACTTTGGTCGCAAGCCTTAGTTCATTTTGAGCCTTGGCTTTCTTCACTTCATCTTTGCAGGATCGGGCTATTTGCTGATATTCTGACTTAGTTATGTTCCCCCTCTTTCCACTTTCTATACTTGTCCTTTTTATCTTTCAATTTGTCAGAGAGTTCTTTATGCAGCCATGCTGGTTTCTCTATTTTCTCTATTTTATGATCCCACCAGTTTTTGCTTACAGGCAAATGATATTTTTTGCAGATCTTCCAATGCACCATTGTTGCTACTTTGCCATGCCGCTGCTTGTAGTCAGTCTGTGCAATCTTCTTGCAACAGCTTTATTATTATTATTATTGTTGTTGTTGTTGTTATAGAATTCTTTATTTGCCAAGTGTGATTGGATACAGAAGGCATTTGTCTCCAGTGTGTAAGCTCTCAGTGTACATACAAGCAACAAGTGATAAATCATGATTATAATAATAAAATACATTCATCATAAATCATAAGATACAACACTCTGGGTCAGCAATCATCTAACAGATCTCAATAAGGAGGGGCAGAGACGAAATGAAAAAGCACTAGCCAGCATAATTTTGTGTTTGGAAGATAGATAATACAACTGCATGGGGTTACATCTGCTAGAGCAGAGTTCCACCACATTTCCAGCTTTGCAGACCGGTGGGGGGAGAGAGGGAATGGTTACCGGCAAGTGACCGCACATGGATGCAGCTCTATTTGCGTGAATAGCATGCACACATGCCTGCTGCTCACACAAATGGAGTGCATGCGCTCGCACAAGGGAGAATGTATATGCACACATGCTGGCCGGCTGTTTCTGCGGCTCGGTTGCAATTCCCTCACTGCCCACTAGTGGGCTGTGGCCTACAGATTGGGGATCCCTGTGCTAGAGAATGCTGGCTGGCCTTACACAGAATTTATATAAAAGAAACTGCAAACTGCAAAGTTACTCTTACCAGAAAACTTTACAGAGCAAAACTATAGTCTGGAGAAAGTGTGTCAGATCACCTCCAGTTTCTGAGGAAATCCTTCCTCGAATTAGAAGAGCAAGGAATGGTATTTTCAGAAGCACATAAAGTGTATGTTGTTCTTAGTCTTCTTAATGATTCTTGGGACATCTTAATTTGAACAAGTGTGATTTAACTATGAGCTGTTTTACCCGAAGGCTTTTGGAGAAAGAACAGAAACCATTGGAAAGGAACATTGCACCCGGGGTGGGGAAAGGGTACAAAAGTAATTCACACCTCAGTAATTTACACTGCATTCCAGGTAGATAACAAGGTAGGAGGAAAAGTCTGGATTCTAAAACACTGCTTTGCATGTGGATCTACTCAGCATATCCAGAGAAATTGCCCAGTAAGAAGATTAGAAGATTCAAGCTGGAGAGAGAAAGCACAGAAACAGAAGAATGAAGATACCGTATATTCCGGCGTATAAGACGACTTTTGAGAGCGATGAAACAGCCTCTGAACTCGGGGGTCGTCTTATACGCCGAGTCATAATGTTTATTTATTTATTTATTTATTATTTCCGGCGTATAAGATGACGTTCTAGGCATGCGACTCGGTGTCGATCATCTTATCCGCCGGAAATGACGTCATTTCCGGCGTATAAGATGATCGACACCGAGTCGCATGCCTAGAAAGTCATCTTATACGCCGGAAATAACGTTATAAACTACGTTTATTTCCGGCGTATAAGATGACTTTCTAGGCATGCGACTCAGTGTCGATCATCTTATCCGCCGGAAATGACGTTATTTCCGGCCTATAAGATGATCGACACCGAGTTGCATGCCTAGAAAGTCATCTTATACGCCGGAAATGACGTCATTTCCGGCATATAAGATGATCGACGCCGAGTCGCATGCCTAGAAAGTCGTCTTATATGCGACTCGGCGTCGATCGTCTTGCGACCCGGCGTCGAACTCGGGGGTCGTCTTATACGCCGGGTCGCCTAATACGCCGGCATATACGGTACACAATTTTCTGTGTTGATGGCAAGCAACAAAAACAACAAAGGCATTTGGTTGTTGGAGAGTGGAGTAAGTGGGCATATTGTAAATAGCCCAGACCTTTTTTCCAGTCTGGGACCAGCTGCCCAGGAATATGTAAGCCTGGTAAATGGTAATTATTCTTCTGTCCAGGGGTGAGGAACAGTATATGTACCATGTATGGGCAGGTCGTTTGATAAGGTTCTATGTGTACCAGATTTAGATTACAATTTGCTGAGTGTGTCTCGCTTAGACAGTGAAAGGTATAAAGCAATGTTTGTAAAGTGTACATGCAAGGCCATAAAGAATGACAGGTTGTGTGCACAAGGTTTGAAATTCAACAATTAATATGTTTTGAGCCACAAGGAAACTGGTGGCAGTGCGCAAACAACCTTTCCTAATGAACCGAAGCATGACGGGTGCGCACATTCGTCACACAGAAGGCTGGGTCATGCAAGCTTTAAAGTATTGCAAAAAACACCTGACTTGGTTGTAGGTTTGAATGTAAAAGATTGTGAAGACCGTTTGGATTGTGCTATTTGCAAAGAGACAAAATCAAAAGTACACCCTGTCAGCAAAAGAAGTGATAGGAAATCTGAAAGAATTTTTCAGTTACTTCATGCTGATTTAATTGGCCCTCTATCCCATCAGTGGGAGGGGCCCAATTTGCTTTGCTAATTGTTGATGGTTACTCTAGATACGAGTTTCGCTATTTACTTAAAAGCAAAACTGAAGTGTTTCAACAGTTTAAACATTGGGTAATTTTTGTAGAGAGGAGGTATAATCAAAGGGTATGTCAGCTACAGACAGACAGAGGAACTGAGTTCATATCTAACATGTTTCAGCAGTGGCCGAAAAAGAGAGGCAAAACCCAGAGAAAGACGAACTCCTACATTCCAGCAGAGAATGGAGTTGCTGAACGCAGACATGGTGTGTCACAGACTATGAAAGACGCATTGCTAGAAAGATGCAAGAATGAGTAAACTATATTGGGGTGGGGCAATTTTAACTGCCAATTATTTGGTCAATAGAGTTTAGCAATTAATCAAGCTCCATGTTACATGTTATATGGAAGACAACCATCTTTGGCACATGTAAGAATCCTTAGCAACAGTGCACGGGTGCACATTCCCAAAACATTTAGAAAGAAAATATAGCCAAAGGCGTAGAAATTAGAATTTATCGGGGTATCAATTAGGATCAAAGGCATACAGGCTTACAGATGGACACAAAAATATAATTATTCATGTTCTGCAAAAATTTTTTCCAGAACATGAGAACTCGGAAAAGGTACTGAAGTTTTAATGCCTGTTAGTCAGAGGTTTCCAGTGGATGAGCACGCTCCTGAATGGATGCTCATTCATTCACACAGGCATGTTTGAATTGATGGTATTACAGATCTCGTTGCAGGATGGGAGTTGTTCTTAGTAAAGCCGCCTTTTGCAATTGACTGATGGCAAATTTGTCAATGCCAGTAGTGCCCAAGTGGTGCTCCAGTTGTTTTGGATTGCACCCAAGGTGCCTATTACTATTGGTATTACTCTTGCTTACCTTTGCCACAGTTGTTGTTGTTGTTATTATTATTATTATTTGGTTTACCTATGGCAGAGCAAAAGAAATGTAAAGAATCTAAGAGAAATAAAGAACTATTTAGGAGTAGAAATAAAGAAACTACAAGAAGGAGGGTCAAAAGAAGAAAATGTACAGTTTTCTACAAATGTGCAATAGTTGAAGGATTTGAATATTGAGGTGAAGGAAGCCACATCAGTGTTTGAAGATAGCATGCATGTGTACAAATGCCAACAGGTGAGAGAGTAAACAACCAGAACCAAACACCTTGACATAAAATATTGTTCTGTCTGAGAAGCTGTGAAAGAAAATGTTAATAGACACAATTTATTGTCCATTGGAAGAAAACTTGGCTGACCTCAGGACAAAGCTATTCTGTAACACAAAAACACAAAGACCTTGTGAAACAACTTGGTTTAAATGCTGTCCAGCTATAAATTGTGCGGGTGTTAAAATATTTAAAATTTAATAGCTGGAGCAAGAACGCACAGTTATAGCTAATTGGTTAAGGGAGCAAAATATTAAAATGTTCCATTCTATCAAAGCTTTATGTCATATAGGTGCTTTGTTAAAATTAAAGGCAAAACATGTGCACCAAATATGGAAACAGAAGTATCTGCTTCCCATCTGAAGTAGAAATGACAGTTTGACTCTCTCGGATGATTTTTTAAAAAGTAACTTTCCTGTGTGTGCGTGGAAACATATATTCCTTTCTAAAATAAATATTGGTTCAAAATATAAGAGCAACGGTTAAGTTATTTGAATTAGCTAAGAACTTAATACAGTGATTTTCTTGGAAAGAAAAATTCAAGTGATTTTCAAAATTCTGAGATAAATTTACCTCAGAGCCAGCTGTCCCCAAAATGTGAACTGCCTGGCAAAAACTGTATGAGGGAATCAGAACTGTGATTGGTTGTTGTAAGAGAAAAAGGGGAGTTTCCTTGTTTCCCGCCTTTTCTTCTTCTTCTCTGTGTGCTGTATGTGCTTTCTGTGATTTACCTCATGACATTCCTGCCGAGTGGATTTTTCTGGCCCTGCTCCTGTTTGCCTATTTCATTTACTGTAAATCCATTTATTTATATAAAATTGATTTGCGTCAGCGCTTCTGACTCCATTTGGACACCGGCTGCGCAATTCCCCCAAAACCTTGCATTATTAGAATCCGTGAAAGTGTTGACCTGGAATTAGGAGAGAGCATAGGAAGTATCAATTGTGAATATGTGCAGATGGCCCTGCTGTGTTTGGGCACTTGCAGAGTCATGGATGCTGGTCATGAAAGGGCAGCAAGGAAAACACCAAATGTCCTACCCACCCGGGAACGTATGATGTCTTTAGGGAAACACCCCAAAGGGAACATTTGTAGCTACTTCTGCTTTCTCCCTTCTTATCTACAGTGTGCCAGACTTAGTGGGTGAAATCTTTATCTTATGTGTGTCAGCTTTGCTGGGTGGACTGCTTATGTAATCAGAAAGAATAAATACAAGGATTTCTTGTCATTTGGGGCTTCTCTCTTTTAGAGGAGCCCGTCTTTGTTCAGCTGAGTAAATACATAAAGCTTAAAGGCAACTTCTGGTTTCCTGTATTTTTTAATCAAGCAAAACCTCAGAACCTGCACAGCAAAAGGATGAAGGAAGGATTAGTTCAGAAGGGCTGAGCTAAACCTCTCTCCATCTGCTGCCTTCCAGCTCATCCCGGGCACAAAGGATCCTGGCAGTTATTATCTTGTCTTCTCAATTTTGACTTTATATGCCAGTGATGGCGAACCTTTTAGAGACGAATAATAACAACAACAACAACCCCCAGTGAGACACTACCTTGACGTGGTTGTGGGGCTTGTGTACTCTGAGGAAGATGAGAGCTATGCCAGAGGTTCAACCATACTGGACAGGTCTCATCAGAGGAGTCAGACAAAGAGTGTCTCTCCCATAAAAAAATATGGTGAGACGTAAATTTCAGAATGCCATACCGGCTCGGATGTCGCCCAGGTTAACAAGGTCCGTGCTAGATATTGGAGTTCCTGGACATCTAGTGAAAAATGGATTACAGGACTCAGGACTGTTGGCTGAGCAACCAGGGCCAGCAGCTGCAGAACTACTGGAAGAAAAGGAACTGCTTCCATCTTGCAACAAGATCTGTAATACCATCAAACATCCACATCTGCCTATCCCAGGTCCTGGGTAAGGACTCGATAGGTAGACAAAATGCCAAATCCAGTCTGAACATCTGGCTGACTGTGCAATGATCCATAATAATAATAATAATAATAATAATAATAATAATAATAATAATAATAATAATAATATCTGCAAAAAATATCATTTGCCTGTAAGCAAAAACTGGTGGGATCATAAAATAGAGAAAGTCATAGAAAATGATAAAATTAAACTGCTCTGGGACTTCAGAATTCAAACAGACAAGCACCTGCAACATAACACCCCAGACTTAACAATTGTCGATAAGAAAGACAAAAAAGTCTGGATAGTGGACGTGGCAGTGCCTGGAGATAGCAGAATAGAAGAGAAAGAACTGGAGAAGATAACAAAATACAAAGACCTACAAATAGAAATAGAAAGACTGTGGCAAAAGCAAGCAAGGGTAGTACCAATAGTCATAGGCTCCTTAGGTGCAATCCCAAAATAACTGGAGCACCACTTGAACACCATTGGCATTGACAAATTCGCTATTAGTCAGTTGCAAAAGGCGGCCTTATTAGGAACTGCTTCCATCCTGCGACGATATCTGTAATACCATCAAAAATCCACATCTACCTATCCCAGGTCCTGGGTAAGGACTCGATAGGTAGACAAAATGCCAAATCCAGTCTGAACATCTGGCTGACTGTGCGATGATCAATAATAATAATAATAATAATAATAATAATAATAATAATAATAATAATAATAATAATAATAATAATAATAATAATGTTGGAAGGGACCTGGGAGGTCATCTAGTCCAACCCCCCTGCTCAGGCAGGAAACCCTACACCATTTCAGACAAATGGCTGTCCGGCCTCTTCTTAAAAACTTCCAGTGTTGGAGCATTCACCGCTTCTGGAGGCAGGTGGTTCCACTGGTTAATTGTTCTCACTGTCAGGAAGTTTCTCCTTAGTTCCAGGTTGCTTCTCTCCTTGATGAGTTTCCATCCGTTGCTTCTTGTCCTGCCTTCAGGGGCTTTGGAGAATAGCTTGACTCCCTCTTCTTTGGGGCAGCCCCTGAGATACTGGAACATGGCTATCATGTCCCCCTTCGTCCTTCTCTTCGTTAAACTAGACACACCCAATTCCAGCAACCGCTCCTTATATATGCTTTAGCTTCCAGTCCCCTAATCATCTTTGTTGCTCTTCTCTGTACTCTATCAAAATTCAGGCCCTCGGCAACTGGCATGTACTTAGGATGGTTACAGTGTCCCTGTGGGTCACGTGATCAAAAGTCAAATGCTCGGCAACTGGCATGTACTTATGACAGTTGCAGTGTCCCTGTGGGTCACGTGATCAAAATCTGGACGCTTGGCAGCTGCCATGTACTTATGACAGTTGCAGAGTCCCCGTGGTCATGTGATCAAAATTGAAATGCTCGGCAACTGGCATGTACTTATGACGGTTGCAGCGTCCCCGTGGGTCACGTGATCAAAAGTCAGATGTTCGGCAACTGGCATGTACTTATGACGTTGCAGCGTCCCTGTGGGTCACGTGATCAAAATCCAGACGCTTGGCAGCTGGCATGTACTTATGACAGTTGCAGCGTCCCCGTGGTTACATGATCAAAATCTGGACGCTCAGCAACTGACATGTACTTACGACAATTGCAGCGTCCCCGTGGGTCATGTGATCAAAAGTCAGACGCTCGGCAACTGGCATGTACTCAGGATGGTTGCAGCATCCCCGTGGGTCACGTGATCAAAATTCAGACCCTTGGCAACTGGCATGTACTTAGGATGGTTGCAGCGTCCCCTTGGGTCACATGATCAAAATCTGGACGCTTGGCAGCTGCCATGTACTTATGACCGTTGCAGAGTCCCCGTGGTTATGTGACCAAAATTCAAATGCTCGGCAACTGGCATGTACTTAGGACGGTTGCAGCGTCCCCGTGGGTCACGTGATCAAAATCCGGACGCTTGGCATGTACTTATGACCATTGCTGAATCCCAGGGGAGGGCAAGGGGGTGGGCGGGGCTTCTCCAGCCGAGGCGGGGCCCTCCGGGCGGAAGAGAAGCACCCGCGGGCCATGGAGGTGGCGGGGACGCTGGCGGCGGGCGCGGCGCTCCTGCTGGGGCTCTACGCGCTGCTCTACTACACGTTGGTGGCGGCCACCCGGTGCCGGAACGCGGTCAGCCTGCGGGGCAAGACGGTTCTCATCACAGGTCGGCTGCAAGAGGGGGGGGTCTGCAGCGGGGGGGGCGTCTCCGGGGGTCTGCAGCGCTCCCACCCGTGGGGGGGGCGTCGAGGCTGGGGTGGGGGGCCCTTGGCATTGACCAACCCAGGAAAGCCCCTTTGCAATAAAGCAGGTGAAAGCGGAGCAGCGGAACGGGGAGGGTCCGCCGAGACCGACCAGCCGTCCGCGGGGCTGCCTGGGACCCCTGCCCGGGAAGGAAGGACGGGGGTCTGGAGACCTGGGGAGAAACTTCCCCGCTGCGCTGCCGGAGAGCAGCCGGGGGGAGCCTGGGAAGGACGGGACCTCTACTGGGTGCCTGGCCAGCCTCCCCTCTCCAGCCGGGGCGCTTCCTCGGGCGCTCGGCCAGCCGAAGAGCAGCCTAAGGCGGTTTATGCCGGCTGGAGAGGAAAGGCTGGCGCCCGAAGCAAAAGGGCGAAAAGGATTTCTACTTCTTGGTTGCGCCAGGTGTGGCCCAGCGAGGGGCGGGGGGGCGCTTCTCCAGCCTGTACGCACACTTCCGTTTCTGCAAGCATGCTTCATTTGCAGCCGTTGTTTTTGCACAACTGCCTAAAACGTTTGTACAAGTACTGTAGGTGTTCAGCAGAGTGATGGCAGGAGGGAAAAAAACAGTTGTCTTGTTTTGGCACGCAATGTTCTGTAGTTGGTGTCCCGAGGGCAGAAAATGAATCTGTTTATGTCCAGGATGCAAGGGGTGCGTAGACATTTTTTTTTTTTAAGCCCTCTTTTTGACCTGCAGGATATGCAGGTTTTCTATGAAAGGCAGGCTGGTTGCAGTTGTTATTTCTACCGTCCTAATGATCCTTGAGCTGTCCTGTTTGGTTGCTGTACTGAACCAGGCAGAAAGGAGAATCTGTGTAATTAATGCAATGATTGGCCTTCAAATTGTTTTGCAACTTTGGTCGGTCAAGTGACATCCTGCAGAGCCAGTGTTGGGAGACCTGCGCCATCTTCTGGTGTGACAGAAACATTGCATCCCATTTTTTCAAATGTTTTTTCTTATTAAGGTTATTTGCCACATAATAATAATAATAATAATAATAATAATAGGAAGAAGAAGAAGAAAAAGTAGTAGTAGTAGTAGTAGTAGTAGTAGTAGTAGTAGTAGTAGTAGTAGTAGTAGTAGTAGTAGTAGTTGTTTTGGGATTGCACCCAAGGAGCCTATTACTAGGGTAGTACCAATAGTAATAGGCTCCTTGGGTGCAATCCCAAAACAACTGGAGCACCACTTGAACACCATTGGCATTGACAAATTTGCTATTAGTCAGTTGCAAAAGGCGGCCTTACTAGGAACTGCTTTCATCCTGCGACGATATCTGTAATACCATCAAACAATCCACATCTGCCTATCCCAGGTCCTGGGTAAGGACTCGATAGGTAGGCAAAATGCCAAATCCAGTCTGAACATCTGGCTGACTGTGTGATTATCCATAATAATAATAATAGTAAAGTTGGAAGGCACCTTAGAGGTCATCTAGTCCAACCCCCTGCTCAGGCAGGAAACCCTATACCATTTCAGACAAATGGCTGTCCAGTCTCTTCTTAAGAACTTCCAGTGTTGGAGCATTCACCGCTTCTGGAGGCAGGTTGTTCCACTGGTTAATTGTTCTCAGTGTCAGGAAGTTTCTCCTTAGTTCTAGGTTGCTTCTCTCCTTGATTAGTATCTCACTACAAAATGGCCCTTTCAAGGACCCATGGGGATGCTGCAAGGGTCGTAATATGAAAAACCGTCCTAAGTCACTTTTTTCAGTGCCATTATAATTTTAGTCCATGGCCTTTATTGTTTTATCAAGGTCTAAAATACCAAAGAAAAATAAAAACAGGAAATTAAGGGAAGGAAAAAGAGAAGGGAAAATAAAATATGAGGTACAAGGAAAGAAAGAAAGCATTGATTTCTAACTCCTTTTAGAACAGTACAACATAACAACGCCACAACTGCAACTTTTTACTTTTACACATCAGTATGTAACTACTCATTTCCGTATTTCAATAACGACAAATATATCTGATCGGCAAAACCAAGTTTCATTTTTTTTCTTCACATGCACAAAATTCAGAAGTGATATCCAAATAAAAAACACAATTAAAGGCATTCTCCTCTTTGAATAAAACAATTTAATTGTTGTGCAACTTTAAGTTGCTGCGTAACTTTAATTCTGGGAGTTGAAGTCCACCCGTCTTAAAGTTGCCAAGGTTGAAATACACTGCCACACAAGTGCTTCACTGTGTGACGCCGCAAAAACTGCAGGCACACAAATGCAGGCCTGGGTCCTGGGTCCCCATCAAAGGCTGGGCAATCTCTGTGAATCCTTTCTCTGGCCTTTCCTAGGTGGAAATACAGGGATTGGGAAGGCCACAGCGGTGGATCTGGCCCGGAGAGGCGCCCGTGTCATTCTGGCATGCCGCAACAAAGCAAGAGGAGAATTGGCCATGTACGACATCAGACGGGTAAGCGCCTGCTGTGTGGTTCTCTCCTTCCTTCCTTCCTTCCTTCCTTCCTTCCTTCCTTCCTTCCTTCCTTCCTTCCTTCCTTCCTTCCTTTCTTTCTTTCTTTCTTTCTTTCTTTCTTTCTTTCTTTCTCCACTTGTTCTCCTGATGGTTTTTATTCATTTATTAAGCGTACGGCGTCTACAGAGGTCATGCAGTCTCTGATAGGCAACAATGCAGGAGGCTGTGTGGCTCACTGCATTGTTCGCGCTGTTGCCCCTGCTCATGGCAGGAGTCCGCATGGTGTGTTGCGCCGTGGTGAGATCAGAGTGATGAACCACGCAGCGTCCAGCGAGCGGCGGCACCGGCACGTTGCGCCACATGGCATGCTGGCCGCAGAACTCGGGCAGCAGCGTGACAGGTGTCGGGGCGTGGGATGCCTGGCTGTGGTGCTCCTAAGGTACGCGGGTGTGGGGCGCGTGGAGCAGCTCCACCTCCCCAACCCAGGGACACGCGGTATATTAAGTTAAGACGGGTGGGCAACCTTGGTTCTTTTATGACTCGTGGACTTCAACTCCCAGAATTCCTGAGCCAGCTCTGCTCTGCTGGCTCAGGAATTCTGGGAATTGAAGTCCACGAGTCATAAAAGAGCCAAGGTTGCCTACCCCTGATATAAAACCATTATAAAATTGCCATAACATCACACCGTAGATTCACAATGGAAAAGATGTTACACCCTGTCGTCCTCAACTCATTTAGTGACTGTTCCAAGTTACAACGGTGCTGAAAAAACTGACTTATGGCCATTTTTCACATCACCGTTGCTACATCCCTATAGTTATGTGATTGAAATTCACATGTTTTGCAACTGATTCATATGTATGACGGTCGCCGCATCCCAGGGTCATGTGATCCCTTTTGTGACCTTTTGGCAAGCAAAGTCAACGGGGAAGAAGCTGGATTCGCTTAACCACCAGGTTACTCAGTTAGCGACTGCAGTGATTCCTCTGAACTGTGGCCAGAACGGCCGTAAAATGAGGCAAGACTCATTTAACTGTGTGAGACAACTACCTCACTTAGCAACAGAAATTTGGGCTCAATTGTAGTTGTAAATCAAGGATGACCTGTATTGTCTTCACAATGAACATTGAGCAGGGGGCTGGATTAGAAGACCTCCAAAGTCCCTTCCAGCTCTATTCTATTCCTTCCACTCCTGGAATTGGGGATGTCTAGTTTAACGAATAGAAGGACGAGGGGGGACATGATTGCAGTCTTCCAGTATCTCAGGGGCTGCCCCAAAGAAGAGGGAGTCAAGCTATTCTCCAAAGCGCCTGAAGGCAGGACAAGGAGCAACGGATGGAAACTCATCAAGGAGAGAAGCAACCTGGAATTAAGGAGAAACTTCCTGACCGTGAGAACAATTAACCAGTGGAACTCCTTGCCACCAGAAATTGTGGGCGCTCCCATCACTGGAGGTTTTTAAGAAGAGACTGGACAGCCATTTGTCTGAAATGATATAGGGTTTCCTGCCTGAGCAGAGGGTTGGACTAGATTACTTCCAAGGTCCATTCCAACTTTACTACTACTACTACTACTACTACTACTACTACTACTACTACTACTACTACTACTACTACTACTACTATATACAGAGATCCACCACTGTCCTGTTCTCCCTTTGTAGATCCTCCCCAGTGATGGCCTTAAGGTCACCAATATCTATTGGAGCATTCTTTCCAATTTCATAGTTTTATTACAGTTTTTAATGTTGTTATAACTTTTGATTGTGAGCTGCCCAGAATTGGTTATAAAATTAGTGGCTATATACAGGCAGTCCTCCATGTACAACTGCAGTTGGGCCCAGAATTCCCCTTGCTAAATAGGTTGGTAAAGTGAGCCACATCAAATTTTACGATTTTTTTTGGGCCAGGGTTGTTCAGCAAATCATGATTGGCTGAACATGATAGTTAGAACAATTAACCAGTGGAACAACCTGCCTCCAGAAGCGGCGAATGCTCCAACACTGGAAGTTTTTAAGAAGAGACTGGACAACCATTTGTCCAAAATGGTATAGGGTTTCCTGCTTGAGCAGGGAGTTGGACTAGATGACCTCCAAGGTCCCTTCCAACATTATTATTATTATCGATCATCGCACAGTCAGCCAGATGTTCAGACTGGATTTGGCATTTTGTCTACCTATCGAGTCCTTACCCAGGACCTGGGATAGGCAGATGTGGATGTTTGATGGTATTACAGGTATCGTCGCAGGATGGAAGCAGTTCCTAGTAAGGCCGCCTTTTGCAATTGACTAATAGCGAATTTGTCAATGCCGATGATGGTGTTCAAGTGGTGCTCCAGTTGTTTTGGGATTGCACCCAAGGAGCCTATGACTATTGGTACTACCCTTGCTTGCTTTTGCCACAGTCTTTCTATTTCTATTTGTAGGTCTTTGTATTTTGTTATCTTCTCCAGTTCTTTCTCTTCTATTCTGCTATCTCCAGGCAGAACATTATTATTATTATTATTATTATTATTATTATTATTATTATTATTATTATTATTATTATTATTATTATTGCAGTTGTTAAGGGAATCACACGGTTGTTAAATGAATCCAGCTTCCCTTCACGTTTTTTCAGCTGCATTGTAACTGATCACGAAATGAATAGTTAGTAAAAAGTCAAGGGCTGCCTGAGTTGTTTTATTATAACACCAGGGGTCCTCAGCCTCTTTGCTTTGGTGGACTGCTGTCGTCGTCTTCAGCGGTTTCAGCAGCGGGGGCGAGGATTGTAGTTCTCATGGTTCCAATAAATGAAACTCTTCAAAGAACTTTGAGGCATTGTTTACCTTAAAGAAGCTTTATTCGAGCAACATAACTTCGGCACGTACATAGTCAAAGCCAAAACCTGACTTCCCCTGCCTTCAGGACATAGATCAAAGCACAATTCCCTCCTACAACTAACAGTCATAAATGGCATTCTCCAATTAGTTTGAAATGCTGGGTTCCTGCCCAGTTCTTTATCCCACCATGCCTTATCATGCCATATTGTATGTCTAACTTTGAAGCCACACCCGATCCGGATTCTTCTCAGGATTCCTTCTGCTCCTTTTCCAGGAAAGCGGGAACTCGGAGGTGATCCTGATGATCCTGGATCTGGCCAACCTCAACTCCGTGCGAACTTTTGCACAGATCTTCTTAAAATCGGAGCCCCGTCTGGACATCCTCATCAATAATGCTGGTGGGCGCCCCCTTTTGGGCAATGAAATGGGAATATTGTGGGGGTGGAGAGAGAGAGAGAGAGAGTGAGTGTGTGTGTGTGTGTGTGTGTGTGTGTGAGAGAGAGAGAGAGAGAGAGAGATGAAAACTACAAGTAAGTGCCTTTTTTTGACAAAAATGTCATAAATCCTGGTCATTTGACATGTTGCCAAGGGCAGACCTGTTGTCAAGCGCCCAATGTGGCCACAAGGGGGAGACACTGGAACTGTTGAACTGGGTCATAGTTGACCTTTTGATAATTACCTCTGTCATAACCTCGAATGATCACAAAGTTACCCGTCGTAAGGGGTAGACTACTAGAATCCGTTTACTTTTCTGGCAGGGGTCTTTGAGGCTGGCCAAACAGCTGATGGCTTTGACCTGGCCTTCCAAGTCAACCACTTGGGCCACTTCTTGCTGACCCACCTGCTCCTGGACCGGATGAAGCGCTGTGCCCCGAGCCGGGTCATAATCTTGGCCTCGAATATGCATTTCTTTGGGAAGATCGACTTTCGGAAAATCCACAAGCCGGTGGAGGGGATATGGCAGGCCATAAAATCATACTGCAACAGCAAACTAGCCAACATTCTCCACGCACGAGAGTTGGCCAACCGGCTGGAAGGAACCAATGTCACCTGCTACGCGGTTCATCCAGGTGAGTGGAAGTCCGGCTCCAAGAAGCCCCAGATGGAGACACCCCCCAGGTCTGTCTGGGGCTCTGCCAGGCATTTTTCTCCCACTGGGGGTTCCCTTGATGCCCTCTGCAGAACCACCCCGAGAGTTTCCTCCATCGGGCTCAGCTGCGGAGGAAGGTGACTCTCACTTTCCCGGGTCCCAGAGCTAATAGAATCCTAAAATCTTAGAGTGGGATGGGCTCTTGGAGGTCTTCTAGACCAACCCACTCCCGAAGGCAGGGATGAAGCTTGCCCCAGTCTCTAGCTCCTCTTTGTCCTCCTCCTTTTGCCCTTTCTGTTCCTCCTCATCCTCCTCTTCCTTCCCCTTTGATTCCTCTGGGGAGGCCCAAAGGAAAAAGGAGATTTTACTTCTCCTGGTTTTTTCACAAAAACTTCAGAACTGTCCCTACATGGGATTGTGAGTAAAGTGACAGTGTTGGTAAAATAATCTTCCAGGCATTTCTTTTGTTGCATTTACCGTATTTTCCAGCGTATAAGACGACTTTCTAAACCATGCGAATCTTCTCCAAAGTCAGGGATCGTCTTATATGCCCAGTCATCTTATACACCGGAAAATACAGTACCAACGGGACGGTTGACACCTTGTAACTTTGAACGGTTGCTAAACAAACGGTACATTCAGGACTACCAAGTATTAGCCGCCTAGTTCCGTGAAACACACACCTATAAGCACTATTTTAACCAACTCAGGGAACAAACAGAACATCCTTGTGTAATATTATCTATTTGAAACTACGACAGTGTCAGAATCCAATTATACTTCATCTCTAGTTATCAATTATAGAAAACCCCATTTCTGACTTCTCTGGATTCTGTCATACAAGGAAGGGAAGGGGGTGAACAAAGGGGCTTTATGGCCCTCACTTCCTTCGGTATACCTTCAAAGGGATTGAATGTGGATAGCACCAAAAGGCCTAATCATAACAAAGGGGGCTATTACTTTTCATGTAGTTTTCTCTGAAGTCTCCATCCAGCCGGCAGTAAAGAAAAGGGGGTGGAAAATGTAATGCCTGAGAATGTTGCTGGAAGTAGGGGTTGATTGGGTGGGACTACTGGGGAACCCCTTAAAACCTTGAATGGGAGAGCTTGGACCCCAAGCCCTGTCTAGAACGCCTGCAACCATTTTCTCTTAATAAAGGATTCCTGTTGGAAGAATTATTCCAAGAGTTCTGTCTTCTTAAGATGCAAACGCAGATGTACACAAACACATGCACACTGCCTTTGCAGCATCGCCCACTCGCTTCAGCGTTGGGTCTTCTGAAAAATATTTAGAAGTTGCCTCAAGGCTGCCAAATGGGCAACGGGTGTTGTGCGAAGGGTTCATCTGGGATCTTCTCCTGCTCCTCCTCCTCCTCCATCTGGCTCACCCTGGAAGGCGCTTCTTTCCTTCCCAGGCCGCTCACACAATCAACTTTGTACGCCGCCCTGAGTCCTTTGGGATTGGGCGGCATATAAACACTGAAAATAAATAAATAAATAAATAAACTCTCTTTTGCTTTCAGGAGCTGTTAGAACCGAAATTGGTCGTTCCTTTCCACGGTGGGTGTATTGGCCGTTTTGGTTCATGAGCTTCATGTTCAACCGAGATTGCGACGCTGGCGCCCAGACCTCCATCTACTGCTCCACCGAGGAGGGCATTGAGAGGCTGAGTGGACGGTATTTCGTGGACTGTCGGGTCTCGGAGCCCTGGCTGCCAGCCTGCGATGACCAGCTGGCCAAGAAACTGTGGGAATTCAGCGAGAGGCTGCTGGGACTGACCACTTAAGACGGGAAGGGTCAGGGATAACGGAAAAAGGGTGACCAATTAAACTGGGAGATCAAACTGCAGGGAATTTGAAAACTACACAGGGGTCGTGGTGTGGCTGAGACAAGGGTTGAATTTCCGGAAAGTTTAAAAGCTAGAAAGTATTGTGGGATTTGTCGTGGTGAGCTGCCCAGCATTGGGTTTGCAGATGGACAGCCGTAAGAATCTTTTAAATATTTAGAATTTGGCGGGAGAAATAAACTAAAATAAGGATTGTAACAGGATCAATGATAAGGCAATCCAAATGACTGAAAAGAAAAGAAATGTATTAATATGATGATTATTTTTTAGGAATATTAGAAAAAATATATATTAAATTGTCATTTATTAAAACAATAAGAATTAATTCAATGTTTGCAAAAAAATTGTCATTTATTAAAACAATAAGAATTGTATTAATTCAATGTTTGCAAAAAAAGATGTTTTGGGGAAAGAGGAAATCAACTAAAATTAATATATAGAATACAGACTATAGAAATCAATTGTTAAGGAGTGTCTTTACAAATGTAACCCAGACAACACACTGTTTACCATTTATTGAGTGACTTATGCTTGTAAAAAAAATTAATAAAAATATAATACAAAAAAAAATCTTTTAAATAAAGAAACTCCATCAAATGGTTGGTCTCTCCTGGCCTTTTTTTCTGTTCTTGAAAAGGGCTACCATATATTCCGGCGTATAAGGCGACCCGGCGTATAAGACGACTCCCGACTTCGGCGCCGAGTCACATGCCTAGAAAGTTGTTTTATACGCTGGAAACTACCGTTATTTCCAGCGTATAAGATGACTTGGCGTATAAGACGACCCCCGACTTTGGCGCCAATTTCAACACTTTCGAAAGTCGTCTTCTACGCCGGAAAGTACGGTACTTCTTCCTATAATAATAATAATAATAATGTTGGAAGGGACCTTGGAGGTCATCAAGTCCAACCCCCTGCTCATCCTTTGAAACGTTTCATTACCTGTCATCACTGCTAGAAGAGAGTCGGGTTTGTAGGAAGGAGGAGGAGGAGACTGGGGGATCCTTAGTGCTCTCCGAGCTTGGATGTTTCCTTGCAGACGTTTCATGACCCAACTAGGGAACATCATCATTGCTAGAAGGAGGAGTGTTTGAGAAGTGGAAGAGAAGAAAGAGGGAGGATGTGGAGGGAGGAAGAGAAGGAAGACTGTGGTATTTTTGGTGCTCTCTGATCTTGTTGGTCTTCTTATAGACATTTCATGACCCAACTAGGTAACATCATCAGTGTCAGACACCAACTCAATACTCCTTTACTACATTTTGAGAGTTTCTTTCAGTACTGAATAGAATAGAGCTGGAAGGGACCTTGGAGGTCTTCTAGTCAAGCCCTCTGCTCAAGCAGGAGAATCTATAACACCTCAGACAGGTGAATGTCCAGTCTCTTCTTAAAAACCTTCAGTGATGGAGTACCCACAATTTCTGGTGGCAAGCTGTTCTACTGGTTGATTGTCCCCACTGCCAGGAAGTTTCTCCTTAATTCCAGGTTGCTTCTCTCTTTGTTCAGTTTCCAACCATCGTTTCTCGTCCTGCCCTCTGGTGCTTTGGAGAATAACATGACTCTCGTCTTTGTGGCAGCTCCTCAAATACGGTGCATGCGGGCTGCTTGTGTGTCAAGTCCGATGCATGCGTACTTCATCCTCACTGGTTGTGATGGCGCTGCTCGGCTTGTGTTACTACTTGGCTTGTAATTGGTCGTGTGGTCGTGCACTGAGTGCTTACTGCAGGCAGCAACTATTATGTTTCATTCCACAACTGATGTGTGTGGGTGTGTGTACAGTGATTGACTACTGTGCAAAAGGTAAATAAAAGATTAACAAGATGTGAGTTCCAGCACTTTTTTCTTACAGAAAAAGCACTGGTTAGAAGGGAGTGGGGTTTGCTGTCTTGTACATACAAGCAGTTTGCCCTGTCACTGTTGGCGGGAGTGTGGTTTTCTACTTGGCGGTTCCTTTGATTAGTCTGCTGTTCACTGTGTAACTATTGGTGAGCCCCTTGTAGAGAAACAGAGGAAACCCCGTTCCTTCTAGCACTGACGATGTTACTTAATGAGAGGGATCTTGTTTACTGTGAGAGGGATCTCAGAGTCCTAGTGGACAATCACTTAAATATGAGCCAGCAATGTGCTGCAGCTGCCAAAAAGGCCAACACAGTGCTGGGCTGTATTAACAGAGGGATAGAATCAAGATCACACGTGAAGTATTAATACCACTTTACAAGGCCTTAGTAAGGCCACACTTGGAATACATCACCACGATGTAAAAAAGATGCTGAGACTCTGGAAAGAGTACAGAGAAGAGCAACAAAGATGATTAGGGGACTGGAGGCTAAAGTATACAAGGAACAGTTGCTGGAATTGGGTATGTCTAGTTTAATGAAGAGAAGGACGAGGGGGGACATGATAGCAGCGTTCTAGTATCTCAGGGGCTGCCCCAAAGAAGAGGGAGTCAAGCTATTTTCCAAAGCGCCTGAAGGCAGGACAAGAAGCAATGGGTGGAAACTAACCAAAGAGAGAAGCAACCTAGAACTAAGGAGAAACTTCCTGACAGTTAGAACAATTAACCAGTGGAACCACCTGCCTCCAGAAGCGGTGAATGCTCCAACACTGGAAGTTTTTAAGAAGAGACTGGACAGCCATTTGTCCAAAATGGTACAGGGTTTCCTGCCTGAGCAGGGCGTTGGACTAGATGACCTCCAAGGTCCCTTCCAACTTTATCATTATTATTATTATTAAACCATTAAGATCAGAGAACACGAAGGACCCCATAGCCACCCTCCTCTTCCTTCTCCTGTGCTACAAATATTCCCTGCTAGTGGTGCTTGGATTTTGTCTAATAGCAATTCTTCGTGGGTCCCTGCAAAAGCAGATCTCTGGAAGGTAGCTGCCTACTTTATTCTACAGGCAATCCTCAACGTGTGACCAGAATTTCTGTTGCTAAGTGAGGCAGATGTTCAGGAACTGTGCTCCATTTTATGACCTTTCTTCCTATAGTTGTTAAGTAAATCACTGCAGTTGTTGTGAGCAACACGGTTGTTAAGGGAATCACTGCAGTTGTTAAGTGAACCGGTGTCCCCCACTGACTTTGCTTGTCAAAAAGTTGCAAAAGGGGATCACATGGTCCCAGAGCACTGCAACCGTCGTAAGTACACGTCAGTGGCCATGCATCTGAATTTTGATCATGTGACCATGGGGATGCTGTGATGGTCATGTGAAAAATGGTCATAAGCCACTTTTTTTCAGTGCCATTGTAACTTTGAATGGTCACTAAATGAACTTTTTAAAGTCGAGGACTTGTACTCTGCTCGGGGTTACAAAGTCCTTCTTTGCAGAATGAGGACAGGCGATCTTTTTTGGGTTTTCCGCTTTCCTAACCAGCTGACTTGATCAAATTCTAGGGCTGTGGAAGGTAAAACCCAGGGATGCAAGTTAGATCTCCTGAACAAATCTTTGCGATTGTCCGGGATGAAGTCCATGTTGATCTGTTAGCAGCAAAGCTGGACACTTGCAACAATACCATCTTGGAGAGACGGTCAAACGTTTAGTAGATTATGCTGTGGTTCTTATCGGCTGCATTAGGAGTCAATTAAAAAAGAATATAATTTACTAGGTTGGGTTCTCACACAATCAGCTAAACCCAAGTTGACTGGATTATGTGTGCCATGCAGTCTTAGGAATCACACAGACGTTCTACGGGATGAAAACCTAGGTCGGTGGCGAACCTATGGAGAGTCGCCCCCGGATGCAGCCCGCATGGAGCAGCGCAGCCACGGACATTGCAACCAGGAGCCAGGGACAAGACTCTGCACTCATGCCCCATCGCATGCAGATGTTGCTGCAGGATGCAGGCGGAGGGCATGGCCGCCATGGCACTGCAGGGCCACCTGGGCGATCTGCGGCAGGCCGTGGAGGCGGTAGGTGGCCCTGTGGGAGGCAGGGTGGGGGCGGTGGGGTGGCAGAGTGGGGGCGAGTGTGGAATGGGCGGGGTGGGGGGCAGGGGCAGGCAGGAAGGCAGGGCAGTTTTTGGGCACTCGGTATCTAAAAGGTTCGCCATCACTGACCTAGGTTAATCAAACACCATTACTGTTTGCAACACTGAATAATTGGGTTGGGAAGACTTTGGAGGTCTTCTAGTCCAACCCCCCTACCCATGGCACAAGATCCTATACTGTTCCTGACTTTCTTTGGGGTGGATGGATGGATACACGTGATCATAGAAAGAATAACAGATAGTCAGAGTCACAGGAACATCGTGAGGTAAATTAAACAGTATACAGAGCACACAGAAGAAAAAGGCGGGAAAAGGGGGAAACTCTCTATACTTACGGCAACCAATCACAGCGTAGATTGCCTCATGCAGGAGCCAACACTCTCCAACCAATCAACTACAACTGTGTGTTATGGTGCATTGTATGCTTTATTTGTTCCAGCTACTAAATTTAATATGCTAGCACCCCTCCAATTTATACCCAGACAGCATTTAAACCAAGTTGTTTTACAAGATCCTTGTGTTTTTGTATACTTAATGGCTTTGTCATGAGGTCGGCTAAATTATTTTCTAATGGACAATAAATTAAGTCTATTATATTTTCTTTCATGGCTTCTCTGACATCACAATAAATTAGGTCTATTATATTTTCTTCCATGGTTCCCTCTAAATAACGTAGCCTGTTAAGTGAGATTTTAAGCTCTTCCATTATAAGCCACACACACAAAAACAACAACAATCCATTTTTTTAAGTCTTAACTTTAGCTTTCTTTTTGTGCCAAGCAGACTTCCATACCAGTGCCTTTAAATCAGACATGTCAAACTCGCAACGTCACGTGATGTCGCGCAACATATCGGAACTTTTTCGCCATTGCCGGCAATGGGATGGGCGCGGCTCCGGTATGATGAAACTGGCCTGCGGGCCACCAGTTTGACACCCCTGCTTTAAATCATCAGATAGATCTCCTTTCATTCCTACATCCAGTGGTCAATTTTTCAAAGGAGCTGGCCCCTTTGTAATCATTGGGTTGTTGGCCTGGTAGTTCAAATCTCCATGTTTGGCTTGGTATATTTGTTATCAGTTCAGTCTGGTCTTCTTCTTCCAGTTTCATCTGGCTTAAGTAAGAAGTCATATTCAATGTTGTAATTGTTGTTTTAGAGTGGAATAAAGTAGAATAACATAGAATAAAATGAAGAATAAAGTAGAATAATAATAATGATGATGAAAAATCATTATTCAAGTAAAATGATGTGTCTGCATAATTCCTGGAAGAAAGCTGTGTTAGCAAAAGCTGTGTTAACAATACGTGACTGACCTAATGCACATTGAGAAACATTGTATAAAGTAAAACTCTCTTCATTGTATGCCTGTGAGAAACTAACCGAATGATATACAATGTACATTCCATGTATACTCCTTTGTTCCTGAGAAATGGAAAGTATAAAACTGTAGTTTGAACCCACCCCCTTTGTTCAGAATTGCTGGTTGTTAATCGCTTCTGAACCTTGCGCAAATAAACCTCTCTGTTACACCCTCTGGAATTCGTAAAAGTCTTTCGTTTTCCACAAGAGTTTGGTTGCCTAGGTTGTCTAGGTTCTCGATGAGTTGTGCATATTGGTCTTCAGCACCTTCCATCTTTATGTTGCTTTCTTCAGTTTCTGTTGCTTTTTGAGTTGCAGATATTTTAGTTGAGATCAAGGTTTGACTATCAAAGTTTTGAGTAGATTGTGCCTGGTGTTCTTTAAAATCCACTTTGATAATTATTTCTTCCTCTTCTGTTGCTTTTTGAATTGTAAGTTCATCAGTTGGAGTCTGGGCTGCATTTTATAAATTTAAGGGGACACCTTTATCTTTCATTAGCTCAGTAGCCTCAAGGATTTTTTCAAGTATAAGTTTGTAGTTAAGTTGTGGGTAGTATTCCTCCGTTTCTGTGGTGTTTACAAATAGTCCTTTAGTGAAGGCTATTTTTGATAAAAGGCTTCTGGTTTGCGATTGTGGCTCCAACAGAAGTGCAGAGAGAGCGTTCTCTCCGCCGTCCAGTTTCCCTTTGTCGGAAGACCCTGAAAAGGGTCAAAAGTCACCCTGGAGGGGTGACCACTGCAAGGAGGACCCTTGATAGATTGTGAAAGGACCCTTCCATTTGATCCAAGGCAGCTCCTTTGGACCGACGAAGAAAAGATCGGCCATCAACATGGCCGATCACTAAATCGTACCAGCCAAAAGCGAAAGCACTACCAAGCACAACGAAAGCACCGCTGAGGAATTGGGTGAGACTTGACCTTACCTTTCCTATATCCCAACTATTCTCCTGTAAAAGCCTTTTGAAAATTTCTTCCCCCCTTTTAACTGGGCGGTGTCTGCCTACTTTGGGAATACAAAGCCTGGAAAAAAAAAGAAAAGAACAACTAATCTAAACATCTAAATACCTGGACTTGCACTTTTGGATATTTGGGCCCCCCAAAAGTTCCTGTTTCTACGGGGACCTATTACCTTATCTATCTGTTAAGTTGAAAAATGTTTTTTTTTTAAATTGGATAAAAGCCTCACTTTAGTTTGGAAAAAGTCTTTACATGCTATTGGGGACATCTTGTGGCGAAACCTGGTATAGCAAGTCTATTTCTTTTTGTCTGCGAGACCTGTGAGACTAAGATTTGTCCTTGGCACTTTCAAAAAAGATAAGAATTTGGAACAGCTGGGTGGTGAAAACAACTCTTTATAGTGGAGGTGGACGTTTAAGGTGTGGTTGTCACCTTTAAAGCCCTTCATGGCTTGGACCAGATTATCTGAGGCACTGTCTCTTGCCAGTCACATCCGCCTGACCCACTAGAGTGGGGAGGCAAGGAATGTTGAGGGATCCTGTCCCCTAAAGACCCAGAAGAAGGGCCTTCTCTTTGGTGGCTCCCTCCCTCTGGAACATCATGTCTCGGGAAATTAGACCCCCCCCTCACTTTGACCCTCTTTTGGAAGTCCCTGGTTCTGCCAGCGGGTCTGGGGAACCCAGAGTGGGATGGAGCCCATTAAATGGCTGGTGTGTTGTTCCTGGGATTGGGTGGTGGAAGAAGTGGGGGGGTGATTATTTTATTAGTTTTATTATTTTTATTTCCTTGATATTGTGTTTTCATTTCCTGTAAGCCTCCTCGAGTTGCCTGTGAGCAAGTAGGCGGCAATACAAATTTTCCGAATAAATAAGTACACCCCAGTTGCCAAGCATCCGAATTTTGATTACGTGACCACAGGAATGCTGCAACGATCGTTAAGTGCAAAAAACAGCAGTAAATCACTTTTTTCAGTGGTGTTGTAACTTTGAGCAGTCACTAAACGAATGATTGTAAGTTGAGGGCTACTTGTGATCAGAAGCCTGCTTTCGTTTACCCCAAATTACACCGCTGTCTCTTTTCATCTTAAGAAGATGGAACGCTTTATTTGGCCAAGCGTGATGAGACACACAAGAGAAGTGTCTCTGGTGCAGAAGCTCTCAGTGTACATGCAAAATAACAGAGTGATAATAATCATAATGACACCAATAAGAGGGGGAGGAGGAGTAAAGAAGGTAATAAGAAAGATAATAGTACAATTGTACAACATGGGGCGGAGTTGCAACAGTTTGTGTCCAGGATGTGAGGAGTGTGTAGAGATTTACTCAGCTCTCCTTCTGACCCGCTCAATATGCAGGTCTTCAACGGAAGGCACGATGATTGCAATGGGTTTTTTCCCTGCATTCCTAAGTATCCGTTGAAGTCCATACTTGTCCCGTTTGGCCACTGTACCAAAGCAGACAATTATTGAAGTACAAATGACAGACTCAATATTTCCTCTGTAGAACCCAGAAGTTGTGGATGCTCCATCCCTGGAGGTTTTTAAGAAGAGATTGGACGCCCTTTTGTCTGAAATGGTGTAGGGTCTCCTGCTTGAGCAGCGGGTTGGACTAGATGACCTCCGAGGCCCCTTCCAGCTCTGTCATTCTGTTACCTGTAACCACAGCTCCTGGGGCAGTCTGGACTTCCTGAGCCGACAGAGGAAAAACATTCTTTGTGGTGCCTTTTTAATGGTGGCTCTAATGTCAGGTGCTCATTTCAAGTTCTGGGAGATCGTAGAACAGTGATGGTGAACCTTTTAGAGACCGAGTGCCCAAACTGCAACCCAAAACCCACTTATGTATTGTTGGGTGCCAGATGGACATGGCCCATTGGGTGTGTGTGGCTGTGGTGCTCACGGCAGACTGGGTGAGTGTGGCTGGTGTGGGTGTGGCCACTTCGATGCTGCTCAAGGGGAAGGACGCCTGTGGGGGCCAGGCAGGGTTGGGGGAGATCCAGGGGTTCTCTGGTGGGTGGGATGGTGGGCAGGAGGCTCATCCTGCAGGGTGAGGCAAGTCAGGGGGCAGGGCAGGGGGGCCATTATCGCAGGGCAAGGCAAGGCGAGGTAGGGGCCGGGGCGGCTGCTACCTGACACTATTGGCCCCCATACACAGTGAGCACATGGGGCCCAACTGAGTTCATTAGCAGCCACAGCCTGCTGGCCTCTCAGTTTCTGCACGACGTGGCTATTTGCCACCTCGCATGTCGCACCCAATGCCGCTACTAGGACACCATGGAACAAGCCGGGCGGAGGTAAGGAACAAGCAGGGTGGCGCCTCATGGAAGCGGCATTGGGTGCAACGCGCAAGGCAGCAAATGGCTGTGGCTGGAGGCAAACAGCCATGACGTGCAAGGCGGCAAATAGCCACGGCCGGAGGCAAACAGCTGTGACGCGCGAGGCAACAAATGGCCTGACCGCCCACTTCAGTGCCCTCCCTCCCTGAGCCTCTGGCGCTCCGCCTGCTGCTTTGGTTGGCCTGCCGGCCCCCACCTCAACACCCTGCCCATCGCTGCCCAGCATGGCCACCCCGGGCTGCAGGGACTGGCTTGGCATGGGAAGGGCACATGCCCCACCCTCCCACCACCATGCAGGGTAAGGTTGCCGCACCCGCCCTCGCCCAGATGCCCTCTCCTTCCCCAAGCATTTTTTTTACTAACCTGCCTTTCAGCTGCATTCCGTGTCTCCATTTGCTTTTCACCCTTCGCCGCGTGTTTGTGGGACTATGGGTAAAAAAAAAAAAAACAAGTTCCATCAGACTTTCTAACTTCTTGAGATCTCGCGAGAAGTTAGAAAGTCTGATGGATTTTTTTTTTTAACTGATAGTCCCACAAACACGCGGCGAAGGCTGAGAAGTGAACGGAGAAACGGAATGCAGCTGGAAGGCAGGTAAGTAAAAAAATCACTTGGGGAGGCGGCAACCTTACCCTGTGCAGGTATTGATGCAGGTTGCTTATGGACAGGACTGAAGGCCTAAGACTGGGGTGATGGGGCACGTGCCCAGAGAGAGGGCTCTTTGCCACCATGGTCCTATAACCGTGAAGCCTGAAGATCTCGACTATTGATCCCGCGTTGTCTAACATTGCCAGAGGTGGCGGAATATGAAGGCTCTACCTAAAATCTACCATCATCTCTTCGGTTTTCAGCAGGTTCTAGTCCATATTGTTCCGGCTGCACCCCAGAGCCCATCGTTCAACCTCCTGTCTGTATGCAGACTCATCACCGTCTCAAATGAGACCCCTGACTCTTGTCTCATCTGCAAACTTCAATGCAGGCAGTCCTCGACTTACTTCATTTAGTGACTGTTCAGAGTTACGACGGCCCAGAAAAAAGTGACTTGTGATCCCTTTTCACACTTACAACCGTTGCAGCATCCCCACGCTCACATGAGCCAAATTCAGACACTTGGCAACCGACTCGCATTTATGACCGCTGCTGTGTCCCAAGGTCATGTGATCCCCTTTGACGACCTTCCGGCAAGCAAAGCCAAGGCTTAATAAGCTTGTTAGTAACTTACCAACCGCAGCGATTCACTTAACAACTGAGGCAACGAAGCTTGTAAAATGGGGCAAAACTCACTTAACAAATGTCTCACTTAACAACCGAGGCTTTGAGCTCAACTGTGGTCGTAAGTCGAGGACAACCTGCTCTTTAACAGAGGGATCCTTCGAGTGGCAGTCATTTCTACAGAGACAGAGAAGTGCCATGGAGAAGGCACACAGCCCAAGAGGGGCCCCTGTGCTAATTATCCAGGTGCTTTGGTGTGATTTTGTGTGTGCCTTTCTGTGTGAGTTTTCCTACCTTCACCTCAGAAAAAATTAAGGGGAGAAATTTAAAGTGGACAAATTTAGCTGGTCAGTCCCAGCAGCCTCTCGCTGAATTCCCAGAGCTTCTTGGCCAGCTGGTCATCGCGGGCCTGTGGACTGGGCACTTTGGGCTGGCAATCCACAAAATATTGCCCGCTCAGCCTCTCGATGCCCTCCTCGGTGGCGCAGTAGATGGTGGTCTGGGCACCAGAGTCGCTGTCTCGGATGAACAGCTTCATGAACCAAAGCAACCAAGGGAGCCAATGGGGACAGGAGCGACCAATTTCGGTTTTAACAATTCCTGAAATCAAAGGCAGAGAGAACAGTCCGTGGATGGAAAATTACCCAAAGAGGGGGAGGGAGGGAGATCCCGTATGAACTCTTCGCACAGTTTCCCACCGGGAACCATGGGACGCTTGGCACCCTTTGGGCAACATGGGAAATGTCTCAGAAGACCAAGAGCTCAAGCTGAGTGGGTGAGGATGCCAGTGGGGTTTCTCTCTCTCTCTCTCTCTCTCTCTCTCTCTCTCTCTCTCTCTCTGTGTGTGTGTGTGTGTGTGTGTGTGTGTGTGTGTTTGTGAGCCATAATAATTGCAGCTGTGTGTGAACTCTAGGTCAATGTTAGATAAAGTTTTGGGGGGGTTGAGAAGTTGAGAGGAGAGCCTGTGTTTTAGAATAATTGGTGAATGTGATTTATGACAGCCTTTCTGGGGTGGGAATTACAACGTGTTACTTTGTATCTGGGGGAGGGAACTTCAGTCTTGGGTTCAACTGTGTAAGTGCCCATACTTTGTTTCCTGAATAAAATGTTCTTTAAGGAGGAAATCTTTGCCTTGAAGTTCTTTTAATTGGTTTCATCTTTCGGAACCACGACACAGACATTTCGTGAATCAACTGGGGAACATCATCAGTGCTAGAAGGGAGGGGTTTGCGAAGAGGAGGAAGAGGAGAAGGAAGGAGGAGGAGAATAAGGTGGATGGGGAAGAAGGAAGAGAAGAAGAGGAAGGGGGAGGAGGAGAAGGAGGAAGAGCAGGACGAAAGGTAAATGGAAGCAAAGGGGGAGAAGGAACAAGAGGGGGAGGACAGCAGAGGAACAGGAATTGAATGGCAGGAGGAGGAGGAGGAGGAGGAGGAGGAGGAGTGAAGGACGAGAAAGAGGGAGGGAGGAGGGGAGAGGAAGAGAAGGGAAGGTGAAGAGGCAGAAGAGGAGGGGGAAAGTCTTATCCTTGCTTTAGGCAGTGGGTTGGTCTAGAAGACCTCCAACAGCGCATCCCACTGTTAAGATTTTAGGATTCAATTAGCTCTGGGACCTGGGAGGGTGAGAGAGATCTTCCTCCGCAGCTGAGCCCAATGGAGGAAACTCCCGGGGTGGCTCTGCAGAGGGGATCAAGGGAGCCCCCAGTGGGAGAGAAATGCCTGGCAGAGCACCAGCAGGACCTGGGGGGGCTCCATCTTGGGCTTCTTGAAGCCAGACTTTCACTCACCTGGATGAACCACATAGCAGGTGACATTGGTTCCTTCCAGCCGGTTGGCCAACTCTAGCGTGTGGAGAATGTTGGCTAGTTTGCTGTTGCTGTACGATTGTAGGGCCTGCCACATACCCTCCACTGGTTTGTGGATGGTCTGAAAGTCGATTTTTCCAGAGGAGTGCGCACTCGAGGACATGATTACAACCCGGCTCGGGGCGCAGCGCTTTAGCCGGTCCAGGAGCAGGTGGGTCAGCAGGAAGTGAGCCAGGTGGTTGACCTGGAAACCTAGGTCAAAGCCATCAGTGGTTTGACCATCCTTAAAGACCCCTATCAAAAAAATAAGTGGATTCCAGATAGTCATCAGTTTACAACGGGTCACTTCGTGATCATTCGAAGTTACAACAGATGCCAGAAAAGTACTTACAACCCAGTTCCAAAGTTGCAACGGCTCCCCCCCCCAGTGTTACAATGATCACATTTTAGGCGCTTGGGAACTGGTCTTCACCTTACAACCTGAACCACTGTCATGTGGTGGAGGATTTACGACATTTTTTATGACCCATTTTATAACTGTTACAGCTTACAACCCTCACAGGGTTATTGTTTTGAGGAAAATAGGAGGAGGAAGGTGTGTTTGATCTGTTCGCCACCTTGAGTTACTTGTAAAAATAATAATAAAGGCGGGATACCAAAAACAAGGAACTACAAAGAGGAGAGAGCTGTTTCTGAAGTTATGGCCAAACCCCCGAAGGAAGAGAAATCCCAGAGACCCCCACAATATTCCCACTTCCTCTGCCTGATACCCCGGGAGGGGGGTCTGCTCTGCACCCACCGGCATTGTTGATGAGGATGTCCAGACGGGGCTCCGATTTTAGGAAGGTCTGTGCAAAAGCTCGCACGGAGTTGAGGTTGGCCAGATCCAGGATCATCAGGATCACCTCCGAGTTCCCACTTTCCTGGAAAAGGAGCAGAAGGAATCCTGAGAAGAATCGGGATGGGGTGTGGCTTCAAAGGCTGATCCCAGTTTACTCACCTTCTATGTATGTCTGCTCACCTCCTGACAGTCACTCCAGGTGGTGTGTCATAAAACAAAACAGGCAGTCCTCAACTTGCAACCATTTGAAATTGCAATGCTGCTGAAAAGAGTGATTTATGCCTATGCTCATACTTTCGACCATCCCAGCATCCCCAGGGGTCATGTGATCAGAATTCGTGTGCTTGGCAACCAGTGTAATTTCCGATAGTAGCAGTGTCCCTGCGTCATGTGATCACTATTTGTGATCATCCCAAGAGGATTCCCACAAGCAAAATCAATGGGGAACCTGGATTCACTTAACAACCACGTGATTCACAAAACAAGTGCAGTGATTTGCTTAATTAAGGGGTTGCCCCAAAGAAGAGGAGAGGGTCAAGCTATTCTCCAAAGCCCCTGAAGGCCGGACAAGAAGCAGCTGATGGAAACTAATCAAGGAGAGAAGCAACCTGGAACTAAGGAGGAATTTCCTGACAGTGAGAACAGCCAGTGGAACAGCTGGCCACCAGAAGTTGCGGGTGCTCCAACACTGGAGGCTTCTAAGAAGAGACTAGACAGCCACTTGTCTGAAATGGTTCGGGGTCTCCTCCTTGGGCAGGGGGTTGGACTAGAAGACCTCCGAGATCCCTTCTGACTCAGTTATTCTGTAATAACATACCACAGTCTTATGGTCTAGATCAGGGGCGTCAAACTGCCGGCCCACTCAATTGCCGGCAATGGAAAAAAAGTCATGATATGTCAGGTGACGTCGCGAGTTTGACGCTCCTGGTCTAGGTGAAGAATGGCAATTAAGATGGATGAGTTTTAATAACCAGAACCAAACGGATCATGGAGATGCAACAAAACCACTTCCAGGAATGCAGCTGCCCCCCAAAATATAGAGCCCCCTGGAAAGAACCCGGACAGTGGGGAATGGTTGGGGGTCCGCAGGGCGACGGGGAGGGGGCATCGTAAGTGTTGGGATCTCAAATTCAGTGTAGTTTATTGGCTGGAGAGTGCTGGTTCCTGCATGAGGCAATCTACGCTCTGATTGGTTGCCATGGGTGCGGAGGGGGCATTTCCCTTCTTTCCCGCCTTTTTCTTCTATGTCCTCTGTGTGCTGTTAAGATTTACCTCACGATGTTCCTGTGTTCCTGACAGCTATGTTTATATTTATACATTATAGAATTAGAGTTAGAGATATGTATATAAGATAAAATATTAAGACTGAAACCATGATATAATCACCATAATATGGTGCCATAGAGTCACAATGGGATGTTATAATTCAATATCTAAGGAAGCTAAAACCCTTTAACTGCTTCTGCTGTGAACTGAAATTTCCTAAGGAGACTTTCTTGGGCTATATGTGTTATTGTTTGTTCTTGTCAAGAAGTTGTGCAGCAGCTGTCCAGATGAAGTTTAATTTACCTCAGGATATTCCTGTGTTCTTGTAAATATATATATATTCAGCAGTCTTTGTCATTATCCAGAGAGAAAGAACACAAGATAGTCAGGAATACAGGAATATCACGGATATTCTGGATGATGACAAAGACTGCTGTAAATGTGTGTGTGTGTATGTGTGTGTGTGTTGTTTATTATCTTTGTCATCATTCAGAAAGAACACAAGATAAATGGTTAGCTTCCTTAGATATCGAATTATAACATCCCATTCTGACTCTATGGCATCATATTATGGTGATTTTATCATGGTTTTACCTTAACTTAATATTTTATCTCTTCTATTGTATTGTCCACTTATTAAATATACAGGTAGCCCATGGCTTATGACCACAATTGAGCCCCACATTTCTGTTGCTAAGGGAGACAGCTGTTAAGTCAATTTTATGACCTTTTTGCCACAGTTGTTAAGTGAATCACCACAGTTGTTAAATTAATAACACGGTTGTTAAGTGAATCTGGCTTCCCCCCTGACTTTGTTTGTCAGAGGCCGCAAAAGATGATTGCATGACCCCAGGATGGTGCGACCGTCATAAATATGAGTCACTTGCCAATTTAATCACCTGACCCCAGGGATGCTGCAATGGTCATAAGTGTGAAAAAGCGTCACAAGTCACTTTTTTCAGTGCCGTTGTACCTTTGAACAGTCACTAAATGAACTGTTGGAAGCCGAGGATTACCAGTATAACATCTCTCTCATTCTGACTCTTTGGTGCCATAATATAGATATTTTAACATGGTTTTACCCTATTTTAATATTTTCTCTCATCTATTGTAATGTCCACCTATTAAATACACAGGTAGTCCTTGACTTATAACTACAATTGAGTCCAACATTTCTGTTGCTAAGTGACACTGTTGTTAAGTGAATTTTGTCCTATTTTATGACCTTAATTGCCACAGTTGTTAAATGAATCACTGCGGTTGTTAAATTGGTAACATGATTATTAATATGGCTTCCCCATTGTTTTTGCTTGTCAGAATGTCTCAAAAGGGGATTACAGGACACTGGGACATTGCAACCGTCATATTGCCAAGCATCTTAATACTGCAATGGTCGTTAAGTGTGAAAAACAGTCATAAGTGCCTTCAAACTTTGGACAGTCGCTAAATTAATTATTGTAAATGAACGACTACCTGTATAACACGTCTCCCATTGTGACTCTATAGCTGGGGTGTCAAACTCAATTTAACTGAGGGCCGCATCAGCATTGTGGTTGCCCTTGGGGGGGCCGGATGGGTGTGGCCAGAGTGGGTGCAGCCTACTGGGTGGGCATGGATGGAGTGGGTGTGGCCTACTGGGTGGGTATAGCCAGCTCTTCATCGTTCGCGTCAAGGGTGCCTGTGGGGGCCTGGGCAGGAGTGGGATAGATCTGGGGGTCTCTGGCAAAAGGGGGTGGGACCAGGGCAAGCGCCAAGATGGCCACCACAAAATTGTACATTCGCTCCAGGCCGGCCTGGGCCAGGGCCAAGGCAGCAGGGGCCGTTCCCTCACTGTTTCCAGGATGGCTTCGCGGACCACATGAAACCACTTCGCGGGCTGTATCCGGCCCCCGGGCCTTGTTTGACATGTCTGCTCTATTGGCGATTTTATCATGGTTTTACTTTAACTTAATATTTTATATTTATTGTACTGGCTACTTATTTGATATACACATATTTGTTCACACTTTAAACTTACATTTGCATTTGCCTATATAGTGCATTTTATCTGCATTGCATATAAAGAATTGCATGATCTATGTAGATGCCATGTGCTAAATGAATAAATAAAAACCATCAGGAAAAGGGTGGGTAGTGCTGAAGAACGGAGGGAAGGAGAGAACCGCACGGCAGGCGCTTACCCGTCTGATGTCACGCACAGCCGATTCTCCTCTTGCTTTGTCGCGGCATGCCAGAATGACACGGGCGCCTCTCCGGGCCAGATCCACCGCTGCGGCCTTCCCGATCCCTGCATTTCCACCTAGGAAAGGCCAGAGAAAGGAGGATTCACTGAGATCGCCCAGCCGTTGATGGCGACCCAGGAGCCGGGCCTGCATTTGTGTGTCTGCAGTTTTTGTGGCGTCACACAGTGAAGGACTTGTGTGGCAGTGTTTCTCAACCTTGGCAACTTTAAGACGAGTGGACTTCAACTCCCAGAATTAAAAGCATCTTAAAGTTGAGAAACCCTGGCTCAGGGTATGATTTTCACAACTCTTTCAGAGCAGTCTCATATCAACAACAAAAAATAGCTTAAAACTATTCAGGGGAAATACAAATAGACCTCAACTTACAACCATTATTTTAGTTTGAAGGTACAATTTTTTCACAGGGTTCTAATATTTCAAACATATGAAAATTGAACACATATTTTTTCCTGTTGTGTGGTTTTTACCCAATTTTGACATACAATAATCCATGGGATAGTTGAAGTACAGTTCAACATTCCTGACTGAGATGCCTGGAGTCCCTTTAGGTCTTTGCAGGGCTTTTTTTCTCATAGAATGCCCAGAACGGAGTTCCGGCACCTTTTTTGTATGGAACCTTGTAGGGTAGGCAAGGCAAGTGGATGATGTGTGTGAGTTCCGGCACCTTTTTTTTTTTTAATAAAAAAGCACTGGGTCTTTGAAAGGGCCACTTTGTAGTGATATGGGTGGCAAATAAGTTTAGTAATAAAAAAATTAAAAAATGAAAGGCATTTCAAAAAATGGGATGCAAAGCTTCTGTTAGACCAGAAGATGGCGCAGGTCTCCCAACATTTGCTCTGCAGGCTGTCACTTTACTAACACAAGTTACAAAAGGATTTGAAGGCCAAACATGCATTAATGCATGGATGAGGGGAACTAACTAATCGTCTTTTCTCACTCTGATCTGGGGACAAATAGAGTTACTTAGCAGGGCATAAACCAGTGGCTCTCAACCTTTCTAATGCCGCGACCCCATAATACAGTTCCCCATGTTGTGGTGACCCCCAACCACTTATACATCACCAGGTGCCAGGGGCGTGGCCAAAGAAAAGGGGAAAAAATGGCGGACAGCCTTGTTTGGCGACCCCCGTGAAATGGTCGTTCGACCCCAAATGGGGTCCCGACCCACAGGTTGAGAACCACTGGCATAAACAAAGCCAATTGGAAGACTGTGAAACAGATTTAAGTTAAAACTTACCTATTCCTGCGGACTCTGGAAATACTACAGATATCCCTCGATAATAATAATAATAATGATAATAATGATAATAATAGTAGTAGTAGTAGTAGTAGTAGTAGTAGTAGTAGTAGTAGTAGTAGTAGTAGTAGTAGTAGTAGTAAAGTTGGAAGGGACCTTGGAGGTCATCTAGTCCAACTCCCTGCTCAGGCAGGAAACCCTACACCATTTCGGACAAATGGCTGTCCAGTCTCTTCTTAAAAACTTCCAGTGTTGGAGCATTCACCGCTTCTGGAGGCAGGCTGTTCCACGGGTTAATTGTTCGCACTGTCTGGAAGTTTCTCCTAAGTTCTAGGTTGCTTCTCTCCTTGATTAGTTTCCACCCATTGCTTCTTGTCCTGCCTCCAGGCACTTTGGAAAATAGCTTGATTCATTTAATGACCGATGGCACAGAAAAAAGTGTCTTATGATTGTTTTTCACACTTATGAACATTGCAGCGTGGTGGTCCATGATAAAAATTCAGATGCTTGGCAACTGACTCATATTTACGATGGTCACAGTGTCCCGGGGTCACATGATCCCCTTGTGCAACCTATTGATGAGCGAAGTCAATGGGGGAAGCCAGAGTCACTTAACAACTGTGTTACTAATTTAACAGCAATGATTCACTTAACAACTGTAGCAGGAAAGGTCTTAAAGTGGGGCAAAACTCACTTAACAACTCTCTTGCATAGCCATGGAAATTTTGGGCTCAATTTTGGTCATAAGTTGAGGACTACCTGTAGTTCTATTCCAGTGGCTACTTGGAAGAGGGGCAAGTTCCTGGTGCTCAGTTTCAGGATCTCTCAGAAATTTGGTCCCAGTTGACCAAAAGAGAGGAAGGACTGGGTGAAATGGAAAACCCAGAAAAGGGACTGACAACACTGAAAATGGAAAAGACGCTCTATATAAACCAGAAGAAACCTGAGGATCAAGAAGAAGAACAGACTGAAGGGAAGATAAACATTTCAGGACAACTTTGTTGAGATGGAAAAATAGAGAGACGATTTGTTAGCCCTTCCCAAAAAGTGGCGACTGGATGGCCTCTTTTATCTCAAACAATATATATAATAACAGAGGGAGATCTATTTGATGATTTAAAAGCACGGATATGGAAGGCGAGTTGGCAAAAAAAGAAAGCTAGAATAAGGCTGAAGAAAATTGGGGTTTTGACTTAATAATGAGGACCAAAATAGAATATACTCAAATAGACAAGATATGTACTTTGAATACTAGATTCTGTTATTAACTGAGATAAAGAAAATTTTGGTCATTTAAAACTTGGAGGTATAAATATTAAAAGTTACATTTGAATATTGATTTGTTTATAAAGGTTGAATGTAAAAGTAATTAAGATATACATAAGCTAAAATGTATTGATAAATGTAACAAACATGTTTTTACTTAGCTCATATAATAAGAACTGTACTAGCTTAAATATGAGATAATAGACATTATGAGAAAAAGAGAGGAAGTATTTGATGTTGAAACAAGAGAAATTTTGGTTACTAAATTCAAGACATTTGGAAATTAATAGAAAATAAGAATGTTATACTGTATTATTAATTAGATGATGTACGATGGTGAGAAATAGAATATATTTAAATAGATAAGATGCGTATCCTGAATATTAGATTTTGTGATGAATTGTGATAAAGGGAACTTTGTTTACTTAAAACTTGGAAATTATAAATATTAAATGTTAAATTTAAATATTAATGGGAAGCTAAAAATTAGGGAAAAACTAATTAGGACATTGATTGTCTATAAAGACCGAATGCTAAAATAATAGCAGGATATGTATAAGCTAAAAATTATTGATAAATGTAAGAATGTTATTTTTATTTAATTGATATAATAAGAATTGTATTAGTTTAAACATGTGGCAATAAATACTAAGGGGAAAAGAGAGGAAATATTTAATGCGGTAGTTTGAGACTTGGCCTAAAGATACTTGTATGTCATTGAATTATCGATTAACTCAGCCGCCCCATTGCTTTTTAAATACTTAAATGTAAAATTAGAACATCAATAAAACATTAAAAAAGAGTGCAGGGAGGAAGGAAGGAAGGAAGGAAGGAAGGAAGGAAGGAAGGAAGGAAGGAAGGAAGGAAGGAAGGAAGGAAGGAAGGAAGGAAGGAAGGAAACAGAGCTAAAAGAATAACTATGTACCAGGTCTCTCTTTGCGTTTCTTTCTTGGCAAAGAATCCATTTCTTCTCTTGCCTTTCATTCTTTAAAATGACCTGGTTCTTTTTCAGGATGGGATCAATTCCATCCAACCACAATCTCAGATTTCTCTTCAAGCTCTTCACTTCATATGCGATATACATTTTGCGATTTTCATAGAGCGAAAATTGTCTAGAGTAGAAACCAGGAAACGATAAACTCTACTCCGGCTGGGTGACTCAAGCCAATCACCAATCGCCTTAGGCACGAAAGCCAGCTCGGTGACTCTGGCCGTGAGTTCTAGTCCTGCCTTAGGCATGAAAATCCTGCTATAGGTTCTCCTGCGTGAGCAGGGGGCTGGACTAGAAGACCTCCAAGGTCCCTTCCTACTCTACTCTACTCTACTCCCATCACGATCCCCTGCTTTATTCCAAAGGAGCTTTTGGGGATGGACTTTCCCGGTTTGGTCCAAGGCCCCTTTGGGTCCACCTGGATGGGGGAGAACCTGGTTTATGGTTAACCCGCGACCCGCATTTCGCTTGGACCTTCGAGCGGCGACTTGATTCCGGGCGTTGGATCCCGCCTGGAGCCCCCGAGGTGGGGGTGGGGGGGTTGTTTAACAAGAAAGAGAGGCCACGCCCCCCGCCCCAGCCTCCACGCCCCCCCGCCACGGATGGGAGCGCAGCGGCCCCCGGAGCTACCTGTGATGAGAACCGTCTTGCCCCGCAGGCTGACCGCGTTCCGGCACCGCGTGGCCGCCACGAAGTGGTAGAAGAGCAGCGCGTAGAGCCCCAGCAGGAGCGCCGCGCCCCCCGCCAGCATCGCCAGCGCCTCCATGGCCCGCTCGCCCGCCTGGCCCGACCCCGCTACGCCAAGGTTTCGTTTTTATAGGGACGGTCCCCGCCCTCGGCGCGCCTCCCATCTCCCGCTCCTCCCCGCGTGGGAAAGCCATGGCCATGGGCAGCGCTGCCAATCTCTCGCCCTCCCCTCTTCCCCTCTTGGCTACGAAGGGAGGGAGGGAGGAAAGAAAGAAAGAAAGAATGAAAGAGGGGAGGGAGGGAGGGATCCTCAGGGAGATCTAAGGAGGCATTTGCTGCTAGTGAGAACACTTAACCAGTTTCAAGGCTTCAGGGTGCTCCATCCCTGGAGGTTTTTAAGAGGAGACTGGACAGCCCTTTGTCTGGAATGGGTGTAGGGTCTCCTCTCTGAGCAGGGGGCTGGAGTAGAAAAAACAGACTAACAGAGTTGGATGGGACCTTGGAGGTCATCTAGCAATAGGTTTTGTCTGGCATGATCTGGTTTCCACAAACCCATGTTGACTTTTGGTTATGACTTTGTTTGCCTCTAGCTGTTGGCAGATTCATTGCTTCATTATCAGACACTTCTTTATGCAACCAGGCTGGTTTCTTTTGAGAGCTGTTATTTTTCTTTTTTGTTGGTATTGTGCTAGACTGGGCTTTTAGAATCTCACTTTTCAAGTTTCCCAACCTTCTTGGGTTGTTTTTACCTTGAGAATTCTCATCCATGGACTCCTTCCCAAGCTCTCTCTAAGTTTATTGAAGTCAGCTCTCTTAAAAGTCAAAGACTCTAGTTGGACTACGTTCTATTGCTTGTGCTTGCATAATATTAAATTCCAATCCTGCATGATCACTCCCCCCCCCCAAAGTTCCTGTGGCTTGAACCCCTTCTATCATTTCATAGGTCCAGTATGGCTGATCCATTGGTTCCCTTCTTTACTTTTGGGGAGAGAAAATTGTCTGCTAGGTTAGTCAGGAACCTGTTTGATCTTCCACTTGGTGCAGAGTTTGTCTCCCAGTTGATGTCAGGGTAATTAAAGCCCCCCATTACTATTGTGATGTGCTTCCTACATACCTTAGTTAACTGATTAGCAAAAAGTTCATCTATTTCCTCTGTTTGGTTGGATGGCCTGTATAGGACAGGACAGGACAGGATAGGATAGGAGTAGAGTAATGATAAGAATAGAATGGAATGGAATGGAATAGAATGGCAGTCCAGTCATTTTTAAAAGCTTACAGTTGTGAAACTTCCACAGCTTCTAAAGGCAATTTGTTCCATTGTTTGATTGTTCTCACTGTCAGAAAATTTCTCTTTATTTCTAGGTTGAATCTCTCCTTGATCTGTTTCCATCCATTATTCCTTGTCCCACCTTCAGGTGCTTTGGAAAGTCTTGTGGTAGCCCCTCAAATAACGGAAGACTGCTACCCTGTCCCCCCCAAGTCCTTTTTTTCTCTAGACTGGCTATGTTCGAATCCCGCAACCGTTCTTCATATGTTTTAGCCTCCAGCCCCCCGATCATCTTTGTTGCTCTACTCTGCGCTTTTTCTAGAGTCTCAACATCTTTTTTTATAGTGCGGTGATTAAAACTGGTTGCAGTATTCTAGGTGTGGTCTTACTAAGGTTTTGTAGAGTGGCATTAGTGCCTCACCCGATCTTGATTGAATCCCTCTCTTAATGCAACTGAGGATTGCATTGCATTGCATCTTAAAGTTGCCAAAGTTTGGAATCAGTGCTACAAAGACTAAAAGAGCCCTTCACAACAAACAACCGACAACACCCTGGTGAAAACGAGAGATCCCATCCACACCCCAACCAATGTTGTATCACTGGAGGATCCTAACCTCCTGCCTGTCAATGCCAACAGTCAGGGGCATCCAGCTCTCTAAGGGGGGTGGGTGGGTGTACAGGGCCGGCACTGCCACAAGGAAGGCGGCATTGGGGTCCCACCTAAAAGTGTTGCTTGAAGGAAGGGGGCCGAAGCATGCCGTCCTCTGGGTTGATTATACTCTTTTTTTGGTTTCAGCATAAATTGTTGATGGATTCAGTATAAATTCCAGAAGGACTGGTGGGATACAGAATACTGAATAGCCGAGTTGGAAGGGATCTTGGAGGTCTTCTAGTCCAACCTCCTGTTCGTGCAGGAGACCCTATACCAGGGGTCTTCAAACCTGGCCCTTTGATGACTTGTGGACTTCAACTCCCAGAATTCCTCAGCCAGGCATGCTGCCTGAGGAATTCTGGGAGTCCACAAGTCATCAAAGGGCCAAGTTGGAAGACCCCTGCCCTATACCGATTGACTGGGAATTCTGGGAGTTTGTCAGGGAATGGTGCAGCCAGGTGTCCAAATAAAGTCAGAGACACTGACACAAACTTGTAATTTTATATAAATATATATATTTAACATCTACATTCATGGCAGACAAGATAGTCAGGAACACAGGAACATCGTGAGGTAAATCTTAACAGTATGCAGAGCTCACAGAAGAAAAAAGGCGGGAAACAAGGGAAACTCCCCCTTTACACCCACAGCAACCAATCACAGCCTCACATACCTGGAAGGGGTGGTAGTGACTGCTGGGGCTTGGAATGTGAGGAAGGGGAGGCTGTGCTAATGGTTAGAGCAGTCTTTCTCCTCCTTGGATACGTAAAGACGTGTGGACTGCAACTCCCAGGATTCCCCAGCCAGGAATTCTGGGTGTTCAAGTCCACAAGTCATCAAAGGGCCAAGTTGCAAAACCCCTGCCCTATACCGATTGGCTGGGAATTCTGGGAGTTTGTCAGGGAATGGTGCAGCCAGGTATCCAAATGAAGTCAGAGACACTGACACAAACTTGTAGTTTTATATAAATAAATATATTTAACATCTACATTCATGGCAGACAAGATAATCAGGAACACAGGAACATCGTGAGGTAAATCTTAACAGTATGCAGAGCTCACAGAAGAAAAAAGGCGGGAAAAAAGGGAAACTCCCCCTTTACACCCACAGCAACCAATCATAGCCTCATATATCTGGAAGGGGCGGTAGTGACTGCTGGGGCTTGGAATGTGAGGAAGGGGAGGCTGCGCTAATGGTTAGAGCAGTCTTTCTCCTCCTTGGATACGTTAAGGCGTGTGGACTGCAACTCCCAGAATTCTCCAGCCAGCACACCCACCTGGGGAATTCTGGGAGTTGAGGTCCACCTGTCTTAAAGGGCTCAGCTTGATAAACACAGGGCTAGGTTCACTTCACAATCGGAATGATTTGCTGAACAACCGTAGCAAAAGTGGCTGTCAGAGTGGGCACATTTAACCTAGCGACAGAAATTCTTGTCTCGGTTGTGGTCATAAGCCAAGGACTTCCTCTAAATTTGAACAATGGCACGGTTCACTCAGCCGCTGTCTTGCTTGGCAGTGGCAGGTTTTGTTTTATGGTTTTATATTATTTTAATTTTACTTTTTTAATTTAATTTTGTTTTCCCGTTTTTTATTTTATTTTTATTTTGTCATATAATATAATATATTATTATGACCAGTTGAGTAGTCCTCGACATACGACTGGTTGGGGGTCGCGGCATTAAAAAGGTTGAGAATCACTGAGTTAGAACAATTAACCAGTGGAACAACCTGCCTCCAGGAGCTGTGAATGCTGCAACATTGGAAGTTTTTAAGAAGAGACTGGACAGCCCTTGGTCTGAAATGGTATAGGGTTTCCTGCCTGAGCAGGGGGTTGCACTAGATGACCTCCAAGGTCCCTTCCAACTTATTATTATTATTATTATCGATCATCACACAGTCAGCCAGATGTTTAGACTGGATTTGGCATTTTGTCTACCTATCGAGTCCTTACCCAGGACCTGGGATAGGCAGATGTGGATGTTTGATGGTATTACAGATATCGTCGCAGGATGGAAGTAGTTCCTAATAAGACCGCCTTTTGCAATTGACTAATGGTGAATTTATCAATGCCAATGGTGTTCAAGTGGTGCTCCAGTTGTTTTGGGATTGCACCTAAGGAGCCTATTACTATTGGTACTACCCTTGCTTGCTTTTGCCACAGTCTTTCTATTTCTATTTGTAGGTCTTTGTATTTTGTTATCTTCTCCAGTTCTTTCTCTTCTATTCTGCTATCTCCAGGCACTGCCACGTCCACTATCCTGACTTTTTTGTCTTTCTTATCGACAATTGTTAAGTCTGGGGTGTTATGTTGCAGGTGCTTGTCTGTTTGAATTCTGAAGTCCCAGAGCAGTTTAATTTTATCATTTTCTATGACTTTCTCTATTTTATGATCCCACCAGTTTTTGCTTACAGGCAAATGATATTTCTTGCAGATCTTCCAATGCACCATTGTTGCTACTTTGTCATGCCGCTGCTTGTAGTCAGTCTGTGCGATCTTCTTGCAGGTGGTCCACTGTTTCTTCAGCTTCTTTGCATAGGCGGCACTTACTGTCTGTTGCTGTCTTCTCAATTTTGACTTTGTATGCATTTGTCCTTAAGGCTTGGTCTTGTGCAGCCGAATTAGTCCCTCGGCCTCTTTCTTCAATTTTCCTGCTCTTAGCCATTGCCAGGTCTTGTTTCCCAGCTATTTTTTTAATATACTGGCCATGTAGTGCTTTGTCTTCCCATGCCTCTATTCTGTTCTTCATTTGGTCTCTCCAGTAGTCAGTAAGCCTTCGTGTGGAGACAGGCGAAGGCCCTGATAGGTTGCTGAGAGAACGGCACTGGCTTTCACTTCAAATCACTTTCCCGCAATGCCAAGTGAGGTAAACAGAACAGCCATCAATCAGAGCAAGCGTGGGAAACATGCAAACCTTAACTATTGTGAACATCGCAATATCGACCTTGCTCCTTTGACTATCATCTGCTTCCAGAGGACCTCTTCTGGGGGCACCCTCGCCTGTTGGACATCCAGCGTCTTCCCCATTGGGCTGCTGACTCTCCGCTTTGTAACAACTGTGTGCTCCCTGTTTGGGGGGAGTTTCTAATGACAGAATTTACTCTGAATTTCCCCCCCTGTAACAACTGTTGTCCGCCATTTTAGAGAATGTCAGTTGTGAGTATGTGCATGTATGCAGATGAATGGTTGCCCTGTTAGTTATAAATGTTATTATTGTATTTAAGGGTGTATGAATGTGAATTATTTTTTATGTATATTAACTGAATGTGAATGTGTATTGAGTGTCTGTGGTAGGAGAATGGTAGAGCCAGTGGCGGAGCCTGGTGCCCCCTCTGCTGAGTGCAATAGCAAAAGCGGGAGGGAGGGACAGGACTTACCCTTGGGCTTGGTGTGCATGGAATGTTAGTCTGGTCGGGAAGGGAGAAGGTTGGTGAGGGTGGGGGTACTCCGGGGATGGGAAAAGGTTGGAGCATCCCGGTTATGATTGGGATGGGCAGATATGGCGAGAGCCAAGGGGCAGGCCATTTTTGGGGAACGAGGACTCGCTATATTAGAGCGGCCCATTCTGTAGTACTGGTGACAGGGGAGTACAGGGCCCTAGTTGTAGGCTGCTGTTGCTTAATGCCAGGTCCATTGTCAACAAAGCCCCCCTTGTCTGTGATCTAATATTGGATAGGAGGGCGGACCTGGCATGTATAACCGAAACCTGGCTGGGCCCTGAGGGGGTGTTTCCCTCTCGGAGATGTGCCCGGATGGATTTGTGATGCTTCATCAGCCTCGACATCAGGGCAGGGGTGAGGGAGTGGCAGTCATCGCTCGGAGGTCCCTGAGTCCTCGTGGGATCCCTGCCTTGGAGATTGTTGGGTGTACCTCCCTCCCAGCTGCGTTGCAACAGCCCTGCCTGCACTGCTGGAGTCAGTAGCCAGGTTGGCGGTGGAGTTCCCCAGACTTATGGTACTGGGGGACTTTAACCTGCCATCACTCGGCGAACGCTCAGAGGCGGTGCAAGAGTTCATGGCTTCCATGGCAACCATGGACCTGATCCAGGTAATCCAGGATCTGACTCATAGGGGTGGTCACACGCTCGACCTTGTGTTTCTCTCGGGGCAGGGGAGACATGATCTGGAATTAAGGGGAATAGAGATCTCTCCCTTGTCATGGACAGATCATTTCCTATTGAGGCTGGACTTCAGAGCATCACTCCCCCACCGCAGGGAAGTGGAGCCGACTAGGTGGTTCCGCCCCAGGCGCCTAATGGACCCAGATCGGTTCCAGGAGGAGCTTGGGGAAATACCTGACTCCCTTGTCTACAACTCGTCCGGGTCCCTGGTTGCGGCCTGGAATGAGACGGCGTCCGGGGCCCTGGATCGAATTGCGCCTTTGCGACCTCTCTGTGGTAGTGGTCCCCGGAGGGCGCCTTGGTTTACTGAGGAGCTCCGGGAGATAAAGCGCCACAAGAGACGTCTAGAGCGACGTTGGAGGGCCAGTAACTCTGAATCTGACCGATCACTATTAAGAGCCTATCTTAGGACTTATTTAGTGGCGATAAGGGCGGCAAAGTGTGTTCACTTTACCGCACTTATTGCGTCCGCAGAATCTCGCCTGGCCGCCTTGTTTAGGGTGACCTTCTCCCTTCTTAAAGTGGAGGAGGCGGAGGAACCCTTGCAGGGGAGAGCTGAGGAGTTTGTTCAGTTTCTTTCGGACAAAATCGTTCAGATTCAGAGGGACCTAGACTCCGACTGGGCAGTGCCAGCCGAGATGCCGGGGGCTGGTCTTAGTCATGTTATCTGGAGCGGGTTTGAGCCTGTGACCCCTGATGAAGTGGACGTGAGGGCGATGAATGCCACCACCTGTTAATTGGACCCGTGCCCCTCCTGGCTGGTTTCTGCCAGTAGGGAGGTGACACGAGGCTGGCTCCAGGCAATAATCAACGCCTCTTTGATGGAGGGGTCTTTCCCGCAACCTTTAAAGGAAGCGGTGGTGAGGCCCCTCCTCAAGAAGCCTTCCCTGGACCCAGCTGTTTTGAAGAACTTTCCTCCTGTCTCCAACCTCTCCTTTGTGGGGAAGGTTGTAGAGAAGGTGGTGGCGTCCCAACTCTTGCGATCCTTGGATGAAATGAATTATCTGGACCCTTTTCAATCTGGCTACAGCACTGAGACTGCTTTGGTCGCACTGACCGATGACCTCTGGCGAGCCCGGGATAGGGATCATTCCTCTATCTTGGTGCTTCTTGACCTATCAGCGGCTTTTGATACCATTGACCATGGTATCCTTCTGCGTTGTCTCGGAGAGGTGGGGGTGGGCAGCACCGTATTGCAGTGGTTCTCCTCCTACCTCTCTGACAGGTCGCAGTCGGTGTTGGCGGGTGGACAGAGATCGACCCCTAGGCGCCTCGATTATGGGGTGCCTCAGGGCTCGGTCCTGTCCCCCCTCCTTTTTAACATCTACATGAAACCGCTGGGTAAGATCATTCGGCGACACGGGGTGAGGTATCATCAGTACGCAGATGATACCCAATTATATTATATATTCAGATATTTTTCCAAAGCCACTTTTTCTTCTTCAACCATCTGATGTACTTGCAGCATTCCACGCCCACCTATTTGCCTAGGTAGATAAAGTCTGTCAATGTCACTGCGTTGATGAAGAGCATGATTCATTGTCATTATTTTTTCTGGTCTGCCTATCCATTGCTTTTAGTTCTGCTTGAATCCAGTCCACTATTCCAGCTGTGTACCTAATGACTGGAATTGCCCAGGTGTTGATTGCCTTTATGGTATTTCCTCCATTGAGTTTGGACTTTAAGATCTTCTTCACTCTCTTGATGTATTCACCTCTAATCTTTTTCTTGACTTCAGTGTGCTTGATGTTGTCAGCTTGAAGGAAAACCAAGTATTTGTAGCAATCTTCCTCATACTTAATGTTATTTTCATGAGGCATCTTGATTCCTTCAGTTTTCACTATTTTTCCTTGTTTGATAGTAAGTGTGGTACATTTGTTGTTATTACTACTACTACTACTACTACTACTACTACTACTACTACTACTACTACTACTACTACTACTACAACATACAGAGATCCACCACTGTCCTGTTTTCCCTTTGTAGATCCTCCCCAGTGATGGCCTTAAGGTCACCAATATCTATTGGAGCATTCTTTCCAATTTCATAGTTTTATTACAGTTTTTAATGTTGTTATAACTTTTGATTGTGAGCTGCCCAGAATTGGTTATGAGATTAGTGGCTATATACAGGCAGTCCTTCATGTACAACTGCAGTTGGGCCCAGAATTCCCCTTGCTAAATAGGTTGGTTAGGTGAGCCACATCAAATTTTATGATTTTTTTTTGCCAGTTAGAACAATTAATGATAGTTAGAACAATCAGTGGAACTCCTTGCCTCCAGAAGCGGTGAATGCTCCAACACTGGAAGTTTTTAAGAAGAGACTGGACAGCCATTTGTCTGAAATGGTGTAGGGTTTCCTGCCTGAGCAGGGGGTTGGACTAGATGACCTCCAAGGTCCCTTCCAACTTTATTATTATTATTATTATTATTATTATTATTATTATTATTATTATTATTATTATTATTATTATTATTATTATTATTATCATCATCATCATCATCATCATCACTGCAGTTGTTAAGGGAATCACACGGTTGTTAAATGAATCCAGCTTCCCTTCATGTTTTTTCAGCCGCATTGTAACTCTGATCACGAAACGAATAGTTAGTAAAAAGTCGAGGGCTGCCTGAGTTGTTTTATTTTAACACCAGGGGTTCTCAGCCTCTTTGCTTTGGTGGACTGCCGTCATTGTCTTCAGCAGTTTCAGCAGTGGGGGCGAGGATTGTAGTTGTCATGGTTCCGATAAATGAAACTCTTCAAAGAACTTTGAGGCATTGTTTACCTTAAAGAAGCTTTATTTGAGCAACATAACTTCGGCACGTACATAGTCGAAGCCAAAACCTGACTTCCCCTCCCTTCAGCACATAGATCAAAGCACAATTCCCTCCTACAACTAACAGTCATAAATGGCATTCTCCAATTAGTTTGAAATGCTGGCTTCCTGCCCAGTTCTTTATCCCGCCATGCCTTATCAGCTCTTATTACAATATTGTATGTCTAACTTTGAAGCCTCACCTGATCGTGACACTTTTTCACACTTATGACCGTTGCAGCATCCCCATGCTCAAGTGAGCCAAATTCAGACACTTGGCAACCGATTCGCATTTATGACCACTGCTGTATCCCAAGGTCATGTGATCCCCTTTGACGACCTTCCGGCAAGCAAAGCCAAGGCTTAACAAGCTTCTTAGTAACTTACCAACCGCAGCGATTCTTATGTCAACTAACAATGTCAACTTCATACAAAGAAAATCTGTGTAAAATGTTTTATAGATGGCACCTGCTGCCAGCAAGATTAGCAAAAATGTTTTAAAATATGTCAGATAGATGTTGGAAATGTAAACATAACATAGGCACATATTATCATATTTGGTGGACATGTGGGAAGGCAAAGGCCTATTGGAAAAATATACATATGTGGTTAGAAAAAATATTGGGCGAACAAGTGGATTTTAAACCTGAACTTTTTCTACTAGGCATTATGCCTGAAAAGACTAATAAGCAGAAATTATATTTAATTTTACACATCACCACAGCAGCGAGAATAATTTTTGCATAATACTGGAAGAATGAAGGATTGCCATCAGAGGAAGAAATAATCAGGAAAATACTGGAATGTGCAGAGATGGATAGATTAACTATGAGGTTGAAAGACAAAGAAGATACAGACTACTATCAAATTTGGAATTTATTTTATTCTTGATTAGAGAAAAGAATGAAGGATTAGGAATTGAACCTGTATTAGCTTAACAAACTCCAGACAACTTGTTGATTGGAAAAATTAACATATGTTGATGAAAAAAAAATTAATTAAAAAATGTCTCACTTAACAACAGAGGTTTTGGGCTCAACTGTGGTCGTAAGTCAAGGACATCCTGCTCTTTAACAGAGGGATCCTTCGAGTGGCAGTCATTTCTACAGAAACAGAGAAGTGCCATGGAGAAAGCACACAGCCCAAGAGGGACCCCTGTGCTAATTATCCAGGTGCTTTGGTGTGATTTTGTGCGTGCCTTTCTGTGTGAGTTTTCCTACCTTCACCTCAGAAAAAATTAAGGGGAGAAATTTAAAGTGGACAAATTTAGCTGGTCAGTCCCAGCAGCCCCACGCTGAATTCCCAGAGCTTCTTGGCCAGCTGGTCATCGCGGGCCTGTGGACTGGGCACTTTTGGCTGGCAGTCCACAAAATACTGCCCGCTCAGCTTTTCGATGCCCTCCTCGGTGGCGCAGTAGATGGTGGTCTGGGCCCCAGAATCACAATTTCGGAGGAACAGCTTTACGAGCCAAATCGACCCAGAGAGCCAACGGGGATGGTAGCGAGAAATTTCAGTTTTAACAATTCCTGAAATCAAAGGCAGAGAGAAGAGTCTGTGGATGGAAGGTTACCCAAAAGGGGGGGAGGGAGGGAGATCCCATATGAACCCTTCGCACAGTACCCGTTTCCCACCGGGAACCATGGGCCGCTTGGCACCCTTTGGGCAACATAGGAAATGTCTCAGAAGACCAAGAGCTCAAGCTGAGTGGGTGAGGATGCCAGTGGGGTTTCTCTGTGTGTGTGTGTTTGTGAGTCATAATTATTGCAGCTGTGTGTGAACTTAAGGTCAATGTTAGATAAAGTTTTGGGGTGGTTGAGAAGTTGGGAGGAGAGCCTGCGGTTTAGAATAATTGGTGAATGTGATTTATGACAGCCTTTCTGGGATGGGAATTACAAATGTGTTACTTTGTATCTGGGGGAGGGAACTTCAGTCTTGGGTTCAACTGTGTAAGTGCCGATACTCTGTTTCCTGAATAAAATGTTCTTTAAGGAGGAAAACTTTGCCTTGAAGTTCTTTTAATTGGTTTCATCTATCGGAACCATGACACAGACATTTCGTGACTCAGCTGAAGAACGTCATCAGTGCTAGAAGGGAGGGGGTTTTGTGGAGAGGAGGAAGAGGAGAAGGGAGGAGGAGGAGAATGAGGTGGATGGGGAAGAAGGAAGAAGAAAAGAGGAAGGGGGAGGAGGAAGAACAGAAGGAAAGGTAAATGGAAGCAAAGGGGGAGAAGGAACAAGAGGGGGAGGGCGGCAGACGAACAGGAATTGAATGGCAGGAGGAGGAGGAGGAGGAAGAGTGAAAGACGAGGAAGAGGGAGGGAGGAGGGGAGAGGAAGAGAAGGGAAGGTGAAGAGGAAGTGGAAGAGGAGGGGGAAAGCCTTATCCTTCCTTTAGGCAGTGGGTTGGTCTAGAAGACCTCCAAAAGCCCATCCCACTCTAAGATTTTAGGATTCTATTAGCTCTGGGACCCGGGAGGATGAGAGAGATCTTCCTCCGCAGCTGAGCCCAATGGAGGAAACTCCTGGGGTGGTTCTGCAGAGGGGGTCAAGGGAGCCCCCAGTGGGAGAGAAATGCCTGGCAGAGCGCCAGCAGGACCTGGGAGGGCTCCATCTTGGGCTTCTTGAAGCCAGACTTTCACTCACCTGGATGAACCACATAGCAGGTGACATTGGTTCCTTCCAGCCGGTTGGCCAACTCTAGCGTGTGGAGAATGTTGGCTAGTTTGCTGTTGCAGTACGATAGTGTGCCCTTCTTCATCCCCTCCACCGGTTTGTGGATGGTCCGAAAGTCGATCTTCCCATAGAGGTGCCAACACGAGGATACGATTACAACCCGGCTCGGGGCGCAGCGCTTTAGCCGGTCCAGCAGCAGGTGGGTCAGCAGGAAGTGAGCCAGGTGGTTGACCTGGAAACCTAGGTCAAAGCCATCAGTGGTTTGACCATCCTTAAAGACCCCTATCAAAAAAAAAATAAGATTTCAGGTAGTCTTCAGTTTACAACGGGTCACTTCGTGATCATTCGAAGTTACAACAGATGCCAGAAAAGTACTTACAAACCCAGTTCCAAAGTTGCAACGGCTCCCACCCCCCCACCCCCAGTGTTACATGATCACATTTTAGGCGCTTGGGAACTGGTCTTCACCTTACAACCTGGTCCACCATCATGTGGTGGAGGATTTACAACATTTTTGTCAAAAAACAGAGTTTACGTCCACTTTTCAGCAAAAACACCCCATAGTGAACAAATGGTTTGCTCAATGACTGGCTCAACAAAGGAAATCATAGTAGTCAGAAACCCACTTTAGAACTGTTACAGCTTACAACCGTAATGGGCAGGCTGCATAATGTTCATAAAGCATCCAGTTTTGTCTAGTGGTTACGCCTAGAAAGCAAGAGGCTATGAATTCAAATCCTGCCTTAGGCATGAAAGCAAAGTGTGTGTCTTTGGGCCTGTCATTCTCTCTCAGCCCAACCCACCTCACAGGGTCATTGTTTTGAGGAAAATAGGAGCAGGAAGGTGTGTTTGATCTGTTCGCCGCCTTGAGTTAGTTGTAAAAATAATAATAAAGGCGGGATACCAAAAACAAGGAACTGTAAAGAGGAGAGAGCTGCTTCTGAAGTTATGGCCAACCCCCCCGAAGGAAGAGAAATCCTGGAGACCCCCACAATATTCCCACTTCCTTGCCCTGATACCCCGGGGGGGGGTCTGCTCTGCGCCCACCGGCATTGTTGATGAGGATGTCCAGACGGGGCTCCAATTTTAAGAAGGTCTGTGCAAAAGCTCGCACGGAGTTGAGGTTGGCCAGATCCAGGATCATCAGGATCACCTCCGAGTTCCCACTTTCCTGGAAAAGAAGCAGAAGGAATCCTGAGAAGAAGCGGGATTGGGTACGGCTTCAAAGGCTGATCCCGGTTTACTCACCTCCTGACAATCATTCCGGGTGGTGTGTAGTAAAACAATACAAGCAGTCCTCAATTTGCAACCATTCGAAATTGCTGCTGAAAAGAGTGATTTACAACCTATGCTCATGCTTTTGACCATCGCAGCATCCCCAGAGGTCATGTGATCAGAATCCGTGTGCTTGGCAACCAGTGTAGTTTCCGATAGTGGCAGTGTCCCTGGTGTTCTGTTCGCGAGTCAAAGGCGAGTAACAAAAAGCAAGTCTTCTTTATTCACCTTCTTCAATAGAACAGAGAACAAAATGGCGCGCAGGCCTTTTATAGTCTCCTTGCAAGGACAGCGTCAACCAATTAAAGCAAGACTGGCTTCCCGCCTTGCGCATGCACATAAGGCTGGAGACAGCCAGTCTGGTCCCGGGCAGCCATGTGGTCTGCCTGGGATTCTCTGCAGCATTTTCTGGGCCTGCTGAGTAATTCAGCAGCCCAGAACATAACACCTGGGTCATGTGATCACTGTTTGTGATCATCCCAAGAGGATTCCCACAAACAAAATCAGTGTGAAACCTGGATTCACAAAACAAGTGCAGTGATTTGCTTAATTAAGAGGCTGCCCCAAAGAAGAGGAGGGGGTCAAGCTATTTTCCAAAGCGCCTGAAGGCTGGACAAGAAGCAATGGATGGAAACTGATCAAGGAGAGAAGCAACCTAGAACTAAGGAGAAACTTCCTGACAGTTAGAACAAATAACCAGTGGAACAGCTGGCCACCAGAAGTTGTGAATGCTCCAACACTGGAGGCTTTTAAGAAGAGACTGGACAGCCACTTGTCTGAAATGGTTCAGGATCTCCTGCTTGGGCAGGGGTTGGACTACAAGACCTCGGAGGTCCCTTCCAGGTCTGTTATTCTGTAATAACATACCACAGTCTTACAGTCTAGATCAGGGATAGGCAACCCAAAACAATCAAAGTGCCACTTGGACCCGTTTCCCACTGAAAACAAAATGCTGGGAGCCGCAAAACCCTTTTGATATCTAAAATGAAGATAACACTGCATATATCTTTTTTTACCTTTATTATAGGTGTGTGTGTGTGTGTGTGTGTGTGTGTGTATTTTTTTTACCTTGAATGTACACCCTGTCAGCCCAAATATGGGAGAAAGAAATCTTCTTTCTCCGGAATTTTGTCCTATTTTATGACCTTAATTGCCACAGTTGTTAAATGAATCACTGCGGTTGTTAAATTGGTAACATGGTGACTAATATGGCTTCCCCATTGTTTTTGCTTGTCAGAATGTCTCAAAAGGGGATTGCACAACACTGGGACATTGCAACCGTCATACGTGTGAGTCAGTTGCCAAGCATCCAAATTTTGATCGTGTGACCATACTGCAACGGTCGTTAAATGTGAAAAATGGTCATAAGTGCCTTCAAACTTTGGACAGTAACTAAATTAACTATTGTAAATCAAGGACTACCTGTATAACACCTCTCCCATTGTGACTGTATAGCGCCATATTATGGCGATTTTATCATGGTTTTACCTTAACTTAATATTTTATATTTATTGTACTGACCACTTACTTGATATACACATATTTCTTCATACTTTAAACTTACATTTGCATTTGCATGTATAGTGCATTTGATCTGCATTGCATATAAGGGATTGCATGAACTCTGTAGATGTCATACGCTAAATAAATGAATAAAATCCATCAGGAAAAGACCTGAGTGCTGAAGAACGGAGGGAAGGAGAGAACCACACGGCAGGCGCTTACCCGTCTGATGTCACACACAGCCGATTCTCCTCTTGCTTTGTCGCGGCATGCCAGAATGACACGGGCGCCTCTCCGGGCCAGATCCACCGCTGTGGCCTTCCCGATCCCTGCATTTGCACCTAGGAAAGACCAGAGAAAGGAGGATTCACTGAGATCGCCCAGCCGTTGATGGGGACCCAGGAGCCGGGCCTGCATTTGTGTGTCTGCAGTTTTTGTGGTGTCACACACTGAAGCACTTGCGTGGCAGTGTTTCTCAATCTTGGCAACTTTAAGACGGGTGGACTTCAACTCTCAGAATTAAAAGCATCTTAAAGTTGAGAAACCCTGGCTCAGGGTATGATTTTCACAACTCTTTCAGAGCAGTTTTATATGAACAACAAAAAAATACCTTAAAACTGTTCAGGGGAACTACAAATAGACCTCGACTTACAATCATTATTTTAGGGATCCTTTGAAGGTGCAACAGCACTGAAAGTTTTTCACAGGGTTCTAATATTTCAAACATATGAAAATCGAACACTGATTTTTTCCTGTTGTGTGGTTTTTACCCAATTCTGACATACAAAAATCCATGGGATGGTTGAACATTCCTGACTGAGATGCCTGGAGTCCCTTTAGGTCTTTGTAAGGCTTTTTTTCTCATAGAACGCCCAGAACGGAGTTCCGGCACCTTTTTTGCATGGAACCTTGTAGGGTAGGCAAGGCGGGTGGATGACGTGTGTGAGTTCCGGCACCTTTTTTTTTTTTTAGAAAAAAAGCACTGGGTTTTTGAAAGGGCCACTTTGTAGTGATATGGGTGGCAAATAAGTTTAGTAATTAAAAAAAAAATTAAAAATGAAAGGCATTTCAAAAAATGGGATGCAAAGCTTCTGTCAGACCAGACAATGGCGCAAGTCTACCAACATTTGCTCTGCAGGCTGTCACTTTACTAACACAAGTTACAAAAGGATTTGAAGGCCAAACATGGATTAATGCATGGATGAGGGGAACTAACTAATCGTCTTTTCTCACTCTGATCTGGGGACAAATAGAGTTACTTAGCAGGGCATAAACAAAGCCAATTGGAAGACTGTGAAATAGATTTAAGTTAAAACTTACCTATTCCTGCGGACTCTGGAAATACTACAGATATTCCTTGACTTACAATGATTCATTTAATGACCAATGGCACAGAAAAAAGTGACTTATGACTGTTTTTCACACTTATGAACATTGCAGCCCCGTGGTCCATGATAAAAATTCAGATGCTTGGCAACTGACTCATATTTATGATGGTCGCAGTGTCACATGATCCCCTTGTGTAATCTACTTTTGAGCGAAGTCAGTGGGGAAAGCCAGAGTCACTTAACAACTGTGTTACTAATTTAACAGCAATGATTCACTTAGCAGCAGTAGCAGGAAAGGTCATAAAATGGGGCAAAACTCACTTAACAACTCTCTTGCATAGCCATGGAAATTTTGGGCTCAATTTTGGTCATAAGTTGAGGACTACCTGTAGTTCTATTCCAGTGGCTACTTGGAAGAGGGGCAAGTTCCTGGTGCTCAGTTTCAGGATCTCTCAGAAATTTGGTCCCAGTTGACCAAAAGAGAGGAAGGACTGGGTTAAATTGGTCTCCCTGCCTCCATGCCAGGTGGTTCTCTTTCTCTGGCAAATCAATGGACAATTCCAGGTCTATGGATATCTCAGCCAGCCTTACACGCACACGTGGCGGGTGGCTGTAAACGCCGGAATGTCTGTCAATGCCAGTATTGTTAGCTAGGGAATTCTGGGAGTTGAAGTCCACACATTTTAAAGTTGCCAAGATCGAGAAACACTGCTCTGTTTCCTTTCAGGTTAAGCAATGGTAAGAAGAGTGCAGGGAAGACTTCCAGTTTGCCGACACGGCCAATGCAGATGTTGGAAGGCAAGCTCCATCTTCCACATCCAATTTCGCACCGCTGGGAGAGCCTGGAAAAGGTTGAAAGTCGCCCTGTAGGGGCGACAAGCAAGGAGGGGACCCCTGCTTGATCGTTGGAGGGCAGTAGCCCATCCACTCGATCCAGGGCAGTCTTCCAAACCAGCGGATGAAAGACCGGCCATAGAAATATGGCCTGTCACTAGACTGCAGACAGCCGAAGTCAAACTTATCACCAGGCACCTATAAAGCAGCGTGGATTAGACTGGGTGAGATCTGAACCTCTCTTCAATCCTAACTATTTTTTCCACCTGTATAAACTGCCCAAAGTATTTTCCCCCCTGTGGAGAGAGAAAGGGAAATTCTATCCCATCCTCTAAAAACAGCGGCGACTGACTATCCAGGGGAGTTTAAAACGCTGAAAGAATAACCTGATTCTAACTGGATTTCTATTTTTCTAAAATTTGAGGACTAAAAGATTTCTTACTCTTATTGAAAATTTGGATTTTTACTTACAAAAAAGAAGTAAAATTGGAAAAAGGATTCTAAAAATTTTGGACTTAAAAAAAATCTTAAACGGTATGGGCGACATCTTGTGGCTAAACCTGATATTACAACTTGTTATTGCCTAAAAGAGACTTGGCTTGAAGCCCAGACTATAGATAAGCCTTTTGCAACCTTGGCAAATATCAGCTCTGAGAAGCCCAGCTGTGTTCTATCCTCAGTGACAAAAGTATTTTCATTCGCTGATTGTAAAGCTTTTAATTTAACACACCACTAAGAGAACATGGATGAAGATCAGGAACAGATTCTCTTTATGTAGAAAGCAATTTATGAAACTACTCTTACAGCTACAGAAAAGAACAAGATGTCAGCCTAGATATACAAACCCAAACTTTGATTACAACTAAAGAATCAGCTACCAGAATATAACAGAAGAAGTGGAACAATCAAATACTATGATAGAAGATTCAACTGATCAACAAACGCAGTTAACGGAAAACTCAGAAAAGGGACTGACAACACTGAAAATGGAAAAGACGCTCTATATAAACCAGAAGAAACCTGAGGGTCAAGAAGAAAACAGACTGAAGGGAAGATAAACATTTCAGGACAACTTTGTTGAGATGGAAAAATAGAGGGACGATTTGTTAGCCCTTCCAAAAAAATGGCGACTGGATGGCCTCTTTTATCTCAAACAATATATATAATAACAGAGGGAGATCTATTTGATGATTTAAAAGCACGGATATGGAAGGCGAGTTGGCAAAAAAAGAAAGCTAGAATAAGGCTGAAGAAAATAGGGGTTTTGACTTAATAATGAGGACCAAAATAGAATATACTCAAATAGACAAGATACGTACTTTGAATACTAGATTCTGTTATGAACTGAGATAAAGAAAATTTTGGTCATTTAAAACTTGGAAGTATAAATATTAAAAGTTACATTTGAATATTGATTTGTTTATAAAGGTTGAATATAAAAGTAATTAAGATATACATAAGCTAAAATTTATTGATAAATGTAATAAACATGTTTTTACTTAGCTGATATAATAAGAACTGTACTAGCTTAAATATGAGATAATAGACATTAAGAGAAAAAGAGAGGAAGTATTTGATGTTGAAACAAGAGAAATTTTGGTTACTAAATTCAAGACATTTGGAAATTAATAGAAAATATGAATGTTATACAGTATTATTAATTAGATAATGTAAGATTGTGAAAAATAGAATATATTTAAATAGATAAGATGTGTATCCTGAATAATAGATTTTTTGATGAATTGTGATAAAGGGAACTTTGGTTACTTAAAACTTGGAAATTTAAATATTAAATGTTAAATTTAAGTATTAATGGGAAACTAAAAATTGGGGGAAAACTAATTAGAACATTGATTGTCTATAAAGACCAAATGCTAAAATAATAGTAGGATATGTATAAGCTAAAAATTATTGATAAATGTAAGAATGTTATTTTTATTTAATTGATATAATAAGAATTGTATTAGTTTAAACATGTGACAGTAAGTACTAAGGGGAAAAGAGAGGAAATATTTAATGCGGTAGTTTGAGACTTGGCCTAAAGATACTTGTATGTCACTGAATTATCGATTAACTCAGCCGCCCCATTGCTTTTTAAATACTTAAATATAAAATTAGAACATCAATAAAACATTAAAAAAGAGTGCAGGGAGGAAGGAAGGAAGGAAGGAAGGAAGGAAGGAAGGAAGGAAGGAAGGAAGGAAGGAAGGAAGGAAGGAAGGAAGGAAGGAAGGAAGGAAACAGAGCTAAAACAATAACTATGTACCAGGTCTCTCTTTGCGTTTCTTTCTTGGCAAAGAATCCATTTCTTCTCTTGCCTTTCATTCTTTAAAATGACCTGGTTCTTTTTCAGGATGGGATCAATTCCATCCAACCACAATCTCAGATTTCTCTTCAAGCTCTTCACTTCATATACGATATACATTTTGCGAGTTTCAGAGAGGGAAAATTGTCTAGAGTAGAAACCAGGAGGCGATAAATTCTACTCCGGCTGGGTGACTCAAGCCAATCACCAATCGCCTTAGGCACGAAAGCCAGCTGGGTGACTCTGGCCGTGAGTTCTAGTCCTGCCTTAGGCATGAAAAACCTGCTATAGGTTCTCCTGCGTGAGCAGGGGGCTGGACTAGAAGACCTCCAAGGTCCCTTCCTACTCTACTCTACTCTACTCTACTCTACTCTACTCTACTCTACTCTACTCTACTCTACTCTACTCCCATCAGACCCCCTGCTTTATTCCAAAGATGCTTTTTGGGATGGACTTTCCTGGTTTTGTCAAAGGCCCCTTTGGGTCCACCTGGATGGGGGAGAACCTGGTTTATGGTTAACCTGCGACTCGCATTTCACTTTGACCTTCGAGCGGCGCTTTGATTCCGGGAGTTGGATCCCGCCTGGAGCCACAGAGGTGGGGTGGGGGGGGGTTTATTTAATAAGAAAGAAAGGCAATGCCCCCCGCTCCAGTCTCAATGTCCCCTACCACAGATGGGAGTGCAGCAGCCCCCAGAGCTACCTGTGATGAGAACCGTCTTGCCACGCAGGCTGACTGCATTCCGGCACCGGGGGCCCACCGCGAAGTAGTAGTAGAGCAGCACGCAGAGCCCCAGCAGGAGTGCCGCGCCCACTGCCAGCATCGCCAGCGCGTCCATGGCCCGCTCACCCGCCCAGCCCCGCTACCTTTCCCCACAGCTCGGGAGTGCTTCATTTTTACTGGGACGGTCCCCACCCTCGGCCCGCCTCCCACTCCTCCCCACATGGAAAAGCCATGGCCATGGGCAGCGCTGCCCATCTCTTGCCCTCCCCCTCTTGGGCTAGGAAGGGAGGGAGGGAGGGAGGAAAGAAAGAATGAAAGAGGGGAGGGAGGGAGGGAGGAAGGAATGATGGGGGAAGGAAGGAAGGAAGGAAGGAAGGAAGGAAGGAAGGAAGGAAGGAAGGAAGGAAGGAAGGAAGGATCCTCAGATGGAGATCTAAGAAGGCATTTCCTGCTAGTGAGAACACTTAACCAGTGGAAAGGCTTCCCTCCAGAAGTTGTGGGTGCTCCATCCCTGGAGGTTTTTAAGAGGAGACTGGACAGCCCTTTGTCTGGAATGGGTGTAGGGTCTCCTCTCTGAGCAGGGGGCTAGAGTAGAAAAAACAGAAGGGAACAGACTAACAGAGTTGGATGGGACCTTGGAGGTCTTCTAGCAATAAGTTTTATCTGGCATGATCTGGTTTCCACAAACCCATGTTGACTTTTGGTTATGACTTTGTTTGCCTCTAGCTGTTGGCAGATTCATTGCTTCATTATCAGACACTTCTTTATGCAACCAGGCTGGTTTCTTTTGAGAGCTGTTATTTTTCTTTTTTGTTGGTATTGTGCTAGACTGGGCTTTTAGAATGTCACTTTTCAAGTTTCCCAACCTTCTTGGGTTGTTTTTACCTTGAGAATTCTCATCCATGGAATCCTTCCCAAGCTCTCTCTAAGTTTATTGAAGTCAGCTCTCTTAAAAGTCAAAGACTCTAGTTGGACTACGTTCTATTGCTTGTGCTTGCATAATATTAAATTCCAATCCTGCATGATCACTCCCCCCCCCCAAGGTTCCTGTGGCTTGAACCCCTTCTATCATTTCATAGGTCCAGTATGGCTGATCCATTGGTTCCCTTCTTTACTTTTGGGGAGAGAAAATTGTCTGCTAGGTTAGTCAGGAATCTGTTTTGGTGCAGAGTTTATCTCCCAGTTCATGTCAGGGTAATTAAAGCCCCCATTACTAGTGTGATGTGCTTCCTACATACCTTAGTTAACTGAGTAGCAAAAAGTTCATCTATTTCCTCTATTTGGTTGGTTTGTCTGTAGTATAGAATAGAATAGAATAGAATTAGAGTAATGATAAGAAAAGAACAGAACAGAACAGAACAGAACAGAACAGAACAGAATAGAATAGAATAGAATAGAATAGAATAACAGAGTTGGAAGGGACCTTGGAGGTCATCTAGTCCAACCCCCTGTTCAAGCAGGAGTCCCTACACCATTTCTGACAGATGGCAGTCCAGTCTCTTCTTGATCTCATCATTGTTGTGCTCTATTTCTGTAGAGATGTAGTTATTTTTTATATATAGTGCAACTTTGTCTCCTCTTTTACTAGATCTATTTTTTAAACATAATTTAAACCCTTCTAGCTGCATATTCCATTTGTGGGTTTCATCCCACCAAGTTTCTGCTTTCTGCTGCGCCTCCACTTTCTTCAACTCGGACGGAGCAGAGCACCCAAGCCGCTAGTAGGCAATTGAGCGCAGAGGACTAGGAGGGGGAGAGCATGAGGCCGTCTGCCCAGGTGAGGAGAAGATCCGCAATGATGGCTAGCTGAGGAGGGGAGATCATGGTTGGAGAGAGAGGGGGGGGAGGGAGGGAGGGGGAGAGAAACAGAAGTGCCTCTGTCTGTCTGTCTGTCTGTCTGTCTGTCTGTCTCTCTCTCTCTCTCTCTCTCTCTCTCACACACACACACACACACACACACACACGCACTGAGTGGGGGAAGAGGACTGGCAGACCAAGGGCAGGAGAGGAGCTCCGGTGGAGACCCAGCCGAATAAGAATGTCCTCGGTGTGTTCAGCCCTGGTGGGGTGCCTGAGATGCAGCTTAAGGCAGCCGTGTTCATTTGTCCCATTCCGTTTGGGCCGGTTCCTCCTCCTCTCGATCCCCGCGAGAGCAAGATAGAAAAACCTGTGTGTGAATGGGGAGAAAGAGAGAGAGGGAGAGGGAGGGAGAGAGAGAGAGAGGGAGGGAGGGAAAGGGAGGGAGGGAGGGAGAGAGAGGGAGGCAGACGGAGAGGGAAGCAGGGGGAGAGGGAGGGAGAGAGGGAGGGGGAGAGAGGGAGGGAGGGAGAGAGGGATGGAGAGGGAGAGAGAGGGGGACAGAGAAGGAGAGGGAGGGAGAGAGGGAGGGAGAGGGAGGGAGGGAGAGGGAAAGAGAGGGGGGAGAGGAGGGAGAGAAAGAGAGGGAGAGAGAGGGAGGGAGAGGGAGAGAGAGGGAGGCAGGGGGAGAGGGAGAAAGGGAGAGAGAGAGAGAGAGAGAGAGAGAGAGAGAGAGAGAGAGAGAGAGAATATGAATATATGTGGTTGTCCTTACTGGACTTTTAGTAAAGAACATTTAATGAAATATTTTGATGTATTTTTTTAATTAAGAGATGAGGAGGTATGGGGATAATTATGCTGTATTTAAAGATGGTAGACAATCTACCAAAATTGTTTTTACCTGTTGGGATGAAGGAGAAAGTTTTTTTTCCCCCTCTTTCTCCTGTCCTTTTCTCCCCCCCCCCCCGCATTTTTTTTCTTTTCTATTTTTCTAGTTGTAGTTTTTATAGTTTGCACCGGCTTTAAATTTCGACTCTGCGTCTTTTTTGGGGGGAGTTCAAAATGTTTTTGTTGCACGCAGAAATAAAAATTGGTTTTTGTTGTAGCAGTTCATTGATTTCATAAATGCAACACACTATACATTTTTTTATACATAGCACAAAGGTAAAAAAACGATCTATGCAGTGTTATCTTTGTTTTAGATGTCAAAAGGGTTTTGGGGCTCCTGGTGTTTTCTTTGCTGTGGGAAACGGTCCAAATGGCTGTTTGAGTGTTTAAGGCTGCCGACCTCTGGTCTAGCCCAAGCTACTAGCAACCAAAGTCCAAAAGCCCTATTTTAAGCTGATTGTAAACAACATGCTTGGATATGGGAAAGGACTTCAATTCTCTCTGTTCTACATATTAACTAATTTCCTGGAAAAAAAAACTCAAGAAGAAAAAAAAACCTCCGAAAGTGAGGCGGGGGACCTTTGCTCCACCCTTCTGAAGACAGAAGCAGAGAATTAAACATTTTATGGGGAGAAATATACTGAAATGACATGAATATAACACCTAAATCTGGATAAATTTGTTATCTGCTTAACATCTCTTAAGATCTTTATTTTAAGCTATGAAAATAGCAGATAACTCTTTATTTTGAAAACTGAAAAAAAAATGAACTGGTGCTGACATCTAGTGGTGGATGAAAATTACAACAAGAGTTGCTCTATTACAGGGGTGTCAATGTCAATTTCATTGAGGGTCGCATCAGCCTTGTGGTTGCCCTGGGGGGGGGATGGGATGTGTGGCCGGGATAGGCGTGGCCAGCTCTGCATCACTTGCATCAGGGGTGCCTGGGCAGGACTTGGGCAGATCTGAGGGTCTCCAGTGGAGGAGGGTGGGACTGGGGTGAGTGCTGGGACATGGTCCCTCCCACCCTCCCTCCGTTCCTTCTTTCTTCTGTTCCTTTCTTCCTCCCTCCCTCCCTTTTTCCCTCCATTCCTTCCTTTCTTCCTCTCACCCTCCATTCCTTCCTCCCTGATCCTTCCTCCCTCTGTTCCTTCCTCCCTCCCTCTCTTTTTTCTCCCTCCCTTTTCCCTCCATTCCTTCCTTCCTGTTCCTTCCTCCCTCCCTTTCTTTTCCCTCCATTCCTTGCTCCCTCCATTCCTTCCTTCCTCTCACCCTCCGTTTCTTCCTGTTCCTTCCTTTCTCCCTCCTTTTTCCCTCCCTCCCTCCCATCCTTCCTTCCTCCCTCCCTTCCACCCTCCCCTCCTCCCTTTGTTTCTTTCTCACTGTTTTCCTCCCTCCCTTTTTCCTCCCACCCTCCATTGCTCCATTCCTTCCTTCCTCCCTCCGTTCCTTCCTTCGTCTTCTCATCTGTTTTCTTCCCCCATGCTCAGGAAGGGGTGATGGGAGGGGGAGAGTGTTATGTTTCGGGATCGGTGAGGCATCGATGAGGCGATTGGTGCAAACAACAACTCTTTTATTAAGTTAACACAGAAGCAGCACTAACTGCCGCTTAACCACTATTTATACAGATGACCACTAGGTGGCGGCCAATAGAACTGAAGCAGTGTTTCCCACTTAAACACAAACTAAGCAGCATGTAGACAGTCAGTCTGGAGCTTAAACAGGTGCAGCCGTTTCACCGTCTCCAACAGTTTCCAAGTAATTAAAATCAATACATAACAGAGAGATTGCCAGCACTAACATGCTGCTGCCGGCCATTCCGATACCACGTGGGCAGGCGGGGGCCGTCCCGTTGAAAGGGATGCCTCGTGGCTGCGAGGTGGAGGTGCTGGTGGGAGGGGGTAGCGTAGCGGAGAGAGGACTTGGGAGGATCAGTGCTGGCTGGGAGGCTTTGCTGGTTCTCTGAGGATTTGGCAGAAAGGTCGGGAGCTCCAGTGGCCTCCACGGTGGCTGATGGTGGGGCAGGGCTCTTGGGGAGGGATTTTTAAAGGGGAAGAGGAGATTGACTGGGGGAAGGAGATTTTATTTTCTTTTTTCCAGAGAGTCAAGGCAGAAGGAGGGAGAGCGAGGTAGGAAGTTGGGGGAAAAGCTTTTTTTTGTTATTATAAGCTTTTTATTCATTTTTTTCCATACAAACAATAATAATTTTTCAGCCAATGTACTGTCTGAGTTTACATAGGCTAATACATATTTATTTCCTAATCCTTTATTCTAGCGTCTAGCCCAGTGGTGGCGAACCTATGGCACGGGTGCCAGAGGCGGCACTCGGAGCCCTCTCTGTGGGCACACGTGCCATTGCCTCAGCCTCGCCTCCCCCCATGACCCCGTCCTCACCAGCAGCCCCCCGGAGGAAAGTCACCCCCAAACGTGGCCCACACGGAGCAGCGCAGCCAAGGACATGGCAGCCAGGCAGTGTAGACAAGACTCTGCCCTCACGCCTCATCGCATACAGTTGATGCTACAGGGGGTGGGCAGAGGGCGTGGCCGCCATGGTGCTGCTGGGCTGCCTGAGCAATGTGCGGCAGGCCCTGGAGGTGGTGAGTGGCCCTACGGGCAGGCGGGATGGGGGGCGGGGCAGGGGCGGGGCAGTGGGTGGAGCGGGGGCGGGGCCAATTTTGGGGCACTCGGTCTCTAAAAGGTTCGCCATCACTGGTCTAGCCCAGTGGTTCTTAACCTGGGCAATATTGCCCCCCAGGGGGCAATTTCATTTTTCAGGGGGTTGATGGAACAAAAAGGGATGACATGGGGGCAAAGAAATGAAAAGGGGGCAATATGGGGGCGATGGAGTGAGAAGTTTTGGGGACACTTTTGAGACTTTTTCGTACAGTGAATCGCTGCATATCTGTCGTACAAAAACATCAGATCGCTCGCTCTTGGTGGATTGAATTGTCTTTTCAAATGTTCCTCCAGCTCGCTTCAGTGCAGAACACCATACATATGTGAATACGCATCGCTTATCTTCATGCACATTGCGCAGCAGCCTCTACCCTCTTTATATTTCTTTTTGCATCTTAAATTTCACTTGTAATTCAATCATTAAATATTACTGTTTTTCTTTTTGGGCATTTCACTTTCTTGCCATTGAATTTTGTTTTCAGTGGGCATTACGTTTAAGTGTCTTGAATAAATAAGATAATAATGAAATACATGTATCACAAAGTTTGGGAATAAAGTGACGGATTATTTGCATCGATATGTCCTGATGAACAATTTTAAAGAAAACAAAAAAAGGGTTTGCATAAATTGAAGAATTATTTCCCATGTTGTGATTGAGAGGTTATGTTGGGGGAGGGGGGCGATGACTACTTCCTCATTGGCTCAAGGGGGCGATTTGTTCAAAAAGGTTAAGAACCACTGGTCTAGCCAATAGTAAAATAAATCCCAGGTTTGATAATAGTCCGTTTCTTCCTTTTCTTTCAATCTCATAGTCAATCTGTCTGTCTCTGCTCATTCTAGTATTTTTTTTTATTATTTCTTCATCTGCTGGTAATCCTTCATTCTTCCAGTATTGCGCAAATGTAATTCTTGCCTCTGTTGTGACATGCAAAGTCAAATATAAGCTTTGTTTATTAGTCTTTTCTGGCATTATGCCTAATAAAAAAAGTTCAGATTTAAAATCAACATGTTCTCCTAACATCTTTTCTAACCAAGTATCATCTTTTTCCAATAGTTCTTTGCTTTATCACATGTCCACCAAACATGATAATATGTGCTTGACTTGTGTTTACATTTCCAACATCTATCTGACATATGTTTAAACATTTTTGCTAGTCCTGCTGGTGGCAAGTGCCATCTATAAAACATAGCCGAGGTGGCACAGCAGTTAGAGTGCAGTACTGCAGGCCACTTTAGCTGACTGTGTTCAGCAGGTCAGCGGTTCAAATCTCACCGGCTCAAGGTTGACTCAGCCTTCCATCCTTCCGGGGTAGGTAAAATGAGGACCCAGATTGTTGGGGGCAATGTAAATATGTATATACATTGCTTACTGGTGTACACCGCTTAGAGAGTGCTTGCACTTAAAGCGGTATATAAGTCAAATAAATAAATAAATAAATAAATAAATAAATTTTATATAAGTTTTCTTTATAGGAAGTTGACCTTGTCAATTTATATTTCTTTCCCATACGTTTTGCCATTTTTCTAATTCTATATTATATCCAAAATTTTTCGCCCATCTTATAATTGTTTCTTTAACTTGTTCGCTTTCCGTTTCCAAAGTTAATAAAAAATTATACATTTTCTTAATTAGTTTCTCATCCGAAGTTAACAAAATCTTATCAAACATAGTTTGTTCCTTATAAAACCCATACATTTTAACATCTTTATCATATCTAGTTTGTATTTGTAAATGTGTCCACCATGATAAGTTGATGCCCTGATTTTCCATTTCTTGTTTAAATTTTAAGTGTCGTTCAGAGTTTAGAATATCTCTGTATGTCCAGATATTTTCAGAGTCCACTAAATTTGGGTGTACAAATGTTTCGATTGTTGACAACCACCCTGGAATTTTCAAATATATTTTGCTTTTTATTTTTCCCCATGTTGTTAACAATGCATTTCTTATATAGTGATTTTGGAAATATTTATGAACTTTATTTTTCCCATACCATAAAAAGGCGTGCCACCCCAATTGTTATATCTGTCCCTCCAGATACAACAACCGTTTATTTTTAAGAATTATCCATTCCTTTACCCATGTTAATACGGATGCTCTGGAAGGCCAAATCCCCCATTTTCTTTAGCATCTTGTAACATTTTCATCTTCTTTTGCGGGTTTATTTCTAGCTCTGATTCTAATTTTTCTAATTTTTCTTTTAGTAGTACATACTGCTGTCTTTGCAGATGATACCACTCTAATGGCAGAAAGTGAAGAGGAACTAAAGAGCCTCTTGATGCGGGTGAAGAAGGAGAGTGCAAAAGTAGGCTTGAAACTCAACATTAAGAAAACCAAAATCATGGCATCCGGCCCTCTCAATTCCTGGCAAATAGATGGGGAAGAAATGGAGGTAGTGACAGATTTTATTTTTCTGGGCTCCAAGATCACCTCAGATGGGGACTGCAGCCAAGAAATTAAAAGACGCTTGCTCCTGGGGAGGAAAGCTATGGCAAATCTAGACAGCATACTAAAAAGCAGAGACATCTCTCTGCCAACAAAAGTGCGTATAGTCCAGGCCATGGTTTTCCCAGTTGCAATGTATGGCTGGGAAAGTTGGACCATAAGAAAGGCTGAGCGCCAAAGAATGGAGGCCTTTGAACTCTGGTGCTGGAGAAGACTCCTGCGAGTCCCTTGGACTGCAAGGCGTTCAAACCGGTCAGTCCTAGGAGAGATCAACCTTGACTGCTCTTTAGGAGGCCAGATCCTGAAGTTGAAACTCAAATACTTTGGCCACCTAATGAGAAGGAAGGACTCCCTGGAGAAGGGCCTAATGCTGGGAAAGATTGAGGGCCATAGAAGAAGGGGACGACAGAGAATGAGATGGCTGGATGGAGTCACTGAAGCAGGAGGTGTGAGCTTAAATGGACTCCAGAAGATGGTAGAGGACAGGAAGACCTGGAGGAATGTTGTCCATGGGGTTGCGATGGGTCGGACACGACTTCGCAATTAACAACAACAACAACAACAACTGCTGTCTTTTCTGTTTATTTTTCTTTGCCACATATGTTGTAGCTATGCCTCTAAAATATGCTTTAGCTGTATCCCATACATTTTGGAATGTTGTATCTTCTTTTTTGTTTTCTTTGAAGAAAAACTCAATTTCTTTTGTTGCCAATTCTATAAATTCTCTTTCTTTTAATATCGATTGGTTCAAAGTACATCTTGGGTTTTTTTTGTGTGTTCTTCTTCACATCACTTTTAAAGGGTTATGATCTGCCTATGTACCTGGTTCCATCTCGATTTCCTGCGTGTTCATCCTCAGTTCCGATGTCATCCAAATCATATCGATTCTAGACCAGGATTTTTGACTATTTGAATAAAATGTATATTGTAATTTTCCTGGATTAATTTCCCTCTAAACGTCTTGTACTCCAATCTCTTCTATCATGTTTAAAAAAGTCTTAGGTGGTCTTCTTCTTTCAGTTTTTCCTGTTTTCCTGCTTTTATAGTCTATTGTCCCATCCACAACTGCATTAAAATCTCCTACTAAACAAATATTTTGATACTCCAGTTCTATTATTTTTCTGTGTACCTTTTGATAAAATTCTCTTTGGTTATTATTTGGTGCATAAATTACTACCAACAATATTTATTTTTGATGTAAATATATTTCTTCCATCACAATTCTTCCGTCTCCATCTGAATAGATCATTTTAGAGTCTATTGTCTCTTTAATATATACAGCAACACCTCTTTTTTTTTTGTTGCGCTGATGCATGATAAAGTTTCCCAATTTTGGGGTATTACAAAAGCTTATGAAATTGTTTTTTTATGTGTGTCTCTTGCAAGCAAACTATGTCTATATTTAATTTCTGCAGTTTCCTAAAAATTTTATTTCTTTTTGATGGGGAGTTTAGTCCATTTATGTTCACTGAAAAAAAAATCCGTTTTCTTTCTCCATTTCAGTTATTTATGTTTAGATCTAGTGCAGTGGTTCTCAACCTGTGGGTCGGGACCCCATTTGGGGTCGAACGACCATTTCATGGGGGTCGCCAAACAACGCAGTCCGCCATTTTTCCCCCCTTTTCCTTAGCTGTGCTACTCCCTTTTATTCTATTGGCTTTTGAAAGCCAATAGAATAGACTCTCTTGAATAGAGTCTAATTCTATTGGCTTTCAAAAGCCAATAGGAATTGTCCAGGCTGTCTCTGCCCTGCTGAGCCCGCCAAAAGTCCCATTCTGCAAACGGTGCTGCACCAGTTGAGTAGTTCTTGACTTACGACCAGTTGAGTAGTCCTCGACTTACGACCGGTTGGGGGTCGCGGCATTAAAAAGGTTGAGAACCACTGATCTAGTGGATCTCGTGATTCTCTGTTCTCTAGCCGCTCCTTCACTCTCTTGCTCAAATTTCTCTTTCTGTTCTCCTGATTGTGTAGTTGCTTCTTCAGATGTCTCTTCCATTTGTTTCTGTTCCTTTCTTTCCTCTTGTCGATGTTGCACTCCTTCACCTAGGAATGCTCTTGTTTTTTCCTCAAAATCTTCTGCTTTCCAGATTGAATCCAGTCAGTATCTTGTATTATTCCAGTTGATTAAAATCCCTTCTGGCATTAACCATCTAAAGTTTATGCCTTTTGCAATCAGCTTTGTCACTAAAAAGTGGTAATGTCTTCGGGTATCTCTTACTCTCTTAGGTATCTGCTTTAAAACCATAATTTCTTTATTCTTATATTGTAATGGTTCCTCTTGAACTTTCCTCAATATTTCATCTCATGTTGTTTTCTTTATGAATCTCACATGCACTTCTCTGGGTAGTTTAAGTCTCCTTGCATAGCTTGAATTTGATTCGAAATACTTCATCTATCTCCATTTGCATCTCTGCTCTATCAGTTTTCAAGGCCTCTGCCAAGAGTTCAATGATCAGCACTGCTATATTTTCTTCTCTATCTTCAGGGATATTTTGAAATCTTAAGTAGTGTTCCACTTTTTCCATTTCTAGGATTGCCACCATGCCTTCAATATTTTGATTTGCTTGTTCTAATTTCTCATTTTCTTGCAGTAGTATTTCCATTTTTTAAGTAATATCTTCTGATTTATTTTCCATTTTCTAAAATTCTTTGTTCGTTTTTAAGCAACATTTGGTGATGAACTTCAAATTGTGTCTTTACATCCAAAATTTCTTCACTTAGTTTATTAAATTTACTTTTTGTCTCTTCATGATTTTTTTGCATTGATTCCTGAATCGATTTTAATGTAGTTTGCATCTCATTTTGAGCAGTGCTTATTTTTTCATGCTGCAACATTGTTTCAATAGATCCCTGGGTTGTTGGACTAGGTGTTCCCACAGAGGGTGCAGAGGAGGTCTTTTTCATAAGGTTTGGTGCACTCATTCTTCCAGCCAACTATCTTAGACTTAAATCCAAACTGTAAAATGAGTCAACTACTTTAGACTAAATCCAGTATCTCAGGGAGAGAAGACAGAATATTGCAAGTAACAAGAGGGAAAAAAAGAGAAAAAAAATGAAAAACGCCAACTATCTTAGATTAAAATCCAGCTGAGAGGGAAAAAAAAGAAAAAGCCAGCTACTTTAGGCCAAATCCAACTCCTCTGGTCAGGTCTCAGATGTAAAACCTTCGCTGTCTCCAAATAATTTCTGTTTAGTTATATCCAGAGTCAACAAATCTAGTTGTGGAAAGTCTTCTCATTTAAAAACTCACACCTGGGCACTTTGTTGTCTCAAGGTCACAGTCTTTCAAAAATATTTTTTTATTGTTTTATATTGCTGTAGTATCTTCTTTCACCACTAGATGTCCTCTTTTGCTATTTAGTCAATGTCTGGTTTTAAAAAGTTATTGCAAAGTTTTCCTTTTAAAATTCTTTATAGGTTATTTACTCTTTGGATTGTAGCTAAGAAGATTTTTTTTCCACCTCTTGTAAAACAAGTAATTTTTTTTAATCAATCTGAGTCCAATTTTAAAAGATTTTTTTGTATTCCTTAAAAGACCTTCTCCCTTGTAATTGCTCGCCACCTTTAACTTCTCCTTTAGTCCTCCTAGGATCTTTGCTTTTTAGCTCTGCCCAGTCAGGGGATCAAAGTTTTAATTGTAGTTCCAAAAGGAAAAGGAAAAAAGGTTGGCTCACCCAGTTTCAGCACGCTGTTGACAGTCAGCTGTTTGGCGGAGCACCGTGGCTCCTCGCTTTCCTTTTGGCTGGTGATGACTTGGGCTGCCTCCATCCTTTGAGATGATTTCTTCAGTCCACCTGGACCGACCACCATCTGTTCCAGGTTCCTAGAGTATTCCTCCTTCGTTGACCCTCCAGGGCAACTTTCTGACCCCTTAGGGTCACTGGGCAGACCGAAATCGGCCTGGGAAGCCGGAGCCCTGGCATCTTCCACCCGTCTCGTCGCGCTCCAAACCGGAAATCTCCTAGCAAAAAGTCTTTATATTCTCTCTCCAAAGAGACAAGCCGAGAGGAGGAGAGCGAGGTAGGAAGTTGGCAGAAAAAAGCTTTTTATTCTTTTTCCGGAGGTTTTCATTTGCAGAAAAGAAACAGAATATTTTTAAAAGCAAAATGAAGGCCTCTTTATTGAAAAAAATATGCACTACAGAAGAAAACTGCGAAGTGTTAGTTGAATATGAGGTTCTCAAATAGCTGCAACATTTATAAACGTTACAATGTCAAAGAATTAAGGCATTAAATCCAGATATTAAAATTTGAATTTCCCCTCATTTGCACATGCCTAGAGCCCGCTAGAAATGCTGTGATAACTTTATAGAAAACAGCCACCCGTATTGAAATGAGGAAATCAGGAAGTGATAAGCCACCTGGGAAAGCCAAGGTAAATCATCAAAACAATTAAAAAACGAAAATTAGAATATTTCAGACATGGGATGCGACACCCAGAAAAATACGGCATACTCCATTTAATCCTCCAGGGAAAGATTGAAGGCAAACGAGATCCAGGCAGAAGAAAAACATCGTGGCTTCAAAATCTTGGTTTGAACAAAACTCAGCAGCACTTTTTCGTGTGGCTGCTGATAAAAACAGGATCGCCAACATGATCGCCAACGTCCGATAACGGATGGGGGAAAAGAAGAAGAAGAAGTATTGAAATGTTTAGAAACCTCCGGAAAGCAATACAATATTTCCCACCCTAACCTACTTGTGCAATCATCTCACATGGACTGAGGATGGCCACAGCCACACCCTCGCTCTTAGTAATAGTAGTAAAGTTGGAAGGGACCTTGGAGGTCATCTAGTCCAACCCCCTGCTCAGGCAGGAAACCCTACACCATTTTGGACAAATGGCTGTCCAGTCTCTTCTTAAAAACTTCCAGTGTTGGAGCATTTACTGCTTCTGGAGGCAGGTTGTTCCACTGATTAATTGTTCTCACTGTCAGGAAGTTTCTCCTTAGTTCTAGGTTGCTTCTCTCCTTGATTAGTTTCCACCCGTTGCTTCTTGTCCTGCCTTCAGGTGCTTTGGAAAATAGCTTAATTCCCTCTTCTTTATGGCAGCCCCTGAGATATTGGAATACTGCTATCATGTCCCCCCTTGTCCTTCTCTTAGTTAAACTAGACATACCCAATTCCAGCAACTGTTCCTTATATGTTTTAGCCTCCAGTCCCCTAATCATCTTTGTTGCTCTTCTCTGCACTCTTTCTAGAGTCTCAGCATCTTTTTTACATTGTGGTGACCAAAACTGGATGCCGTATTCCAAGTGTGGCCTTACCAAGGCCTTGTAAAGTGGTATTAATACTTCACGTGATCTTAATTCTATCCTTCTGTTAATGCAGCCTAGCACTGTGTTGGCCTTTTTGGCAGCTGCAGCCCACGGCTGGCTCCTATCTAGGTGATGGTCCACTAGGACTCCGAGATCCCTCTCACAGTTATTACTATTGAGCATGTTGCCACCTATGCTGTACTTGTGCATTTGGTTTTTCTTGCCTAAATGTAGAACCTTGCTTTTTTCACCATTGTGGTCAGACTGAGGATGGCCACAGCCACACCCTCGCTCTTTTGTGGTCAAACCTTCTCCATCTTTCATGTCTGCCTTCTCGGTCTCACCTTTCAGCTCCTGAATATTAAATAATGAAGCAAATGTGGTGCTGGGGTTTTTTGGGGGGGGGGGCAGAGAAGGCAGCAGTGAAAGCAGAAGCAGAGAAGCTACAGGGATCATGCTCTGAGCTCCTCCCAGTAGCCACATTGGAAATGGATCTCATGGGTGGCCCACAGAACCCTCATAAAAGGCACCGAGGGAGTTAAGTGGCAGGACACTCACCTCAGGCATCTGTCAGTCGGGTGTGATATGGGATCTGGCCCTTGGAGGTGATGATGGGCTCCTCTGGGAGGCTGGCAGGAATTGGGACAGCAGCCTCCCACCTCCATCTGCTGGGAAGAAAAGCAAGGCCACGGTTGAGCTTTAGGCTTTTTCAGCATCCAAAAATATAAAAGCCACAGGAACCTGATTGTTCTTATCCAAATACTCAATTAAGTTAATAATTTGTCTAACATTATATTTCATGTATCGCCCCGTTATGAATCCTGATTGATCCCTGTGAATTAACGAAGAGAAGGACAAGGGGGGACATGATAGCAGTATTCCAATATCTCAGGGGCTGCCATAAAGAAGAGGGAATTAAGCTATTTTCCAAAGCACCTGAAGGCAGGACAAGAAGCAACGGGTGGAAACTCATCAAGGAGAGAAGCAACCTGGAACTAAGGAGAAACTTCCTGACAGTGAGGACAATTAACCAGTGGAACAACTTGCCTCCAGAAGCAGTAAATGCTCCAACACTGGAAGTTTTTAAGAAGAGACTGGACAAAGGTTTATATGTTTATTTTTTTGTATTAGGATAAAGAAAGAGGGAGAAATTAGATTTTATATTATAGGCATAGATATTCAAAGAAAGTAATGTTTAAATTTGCGTTTTTGGAGGGAGTTTATATAGAATGATGATTGTATTTAAATTTGTTTAGGTTTTAAAAGTGTTTTAAGTTTTTTTCTCAATTAAGCCTGTACTTAGCTCTGGGAAGTCCAGGGGAGGGTTTGGGAGGTTGGGGAGGAGGGGGGTGAGGTAGGGTTGGGGGGGGTATGGGAAGGGGATTTGTTTTTGTAAAAATTTAAAAATTTTCAATAAAAAAAAAAAAAAGTAAAAAATAAATAAATAAATAAATAAATAAAAAGAAGAAAAGAAGAGACTGGACAGCCATTTGTCCGAAATGGTGTAGGGTTTCCTGCCCGATCAGGGGGTTGGACTAGATGACCTCCAAGGTCCCTTCCAACTTTACTACTATTACTATTACTATTACTACTAACCTGCATTAATCTATTTGCCAAAATTTTTGTAAAAATCTTGTAATCTACATTTAATAATGATATCGGGCTATAATTCTCAGGCTCTGTAAGATCTTGATCCTCCTTTGGAATCGATGATATAAACACTCTTTTCCAAGAAGGAGGAACTTGGGCTCCCAGCAAGATACTATTAAAAAGCTCCTTTAATGGCGCCAACATTTCTTCATATAAATTTTTATAATACGTCGACGTCAATCCATCTGTTCCTGGAGACTTTCCCACCTTTAACCGCTTGATAGCTAAACCAATTTCCTCCACAGTAATTAAACAATTCATCCCATTTTGCTGTTCCTCAGAAAGTTTAGGAAAATGTACTGATTGTAAATATTTATCTATATCCATCCATTTAGGAGACAGAAGGGGTCAGAAGGCAGAGGTCCAAGGGGCCACCAGCTGGGAGTGGTTGGAGGGCTCAGAAGGAGAAGGAGGAGGAGCTTGGCTGCAGCATTCATTCATTCATTCATTCATTCATTCATTCATTCATTCATTCATTCATTCACTATCTTTCTGTACCGTGAAGGAGATGGGCTCAAAGTGGACACCTACATTAATCCTATTAAATTGGCTGAGAAGAGAGAGGCTTTGCCTTTTGGAGATCCTTGGAATCAGTCTGATCCTATGGATCATGAGAAATAGAGAGACTCTTCTGGGCTATTAGATGAACCACCTATGGATTAGATCCCTGTCCTACTGCTTGGTCAGAATAGTAATAGTAGTAAAGTTGGAAGGGACCTTGGAGGTCATCTAGTCCAACCCCCTGCTCGGGCAGGAAACCCTACACCATTTCGGACAAGTGGCTGTCCAGTCTCTTCTTAAAAACTTCCAGTGTTGGAGCATTTACTGCTTCTGGAGGCAGGCTGTTCCACTAGTTAATTGTTCTCACTGTCAGGAAGTTTCTCCTTAGTTCCAGGTTGCTTCTCTCCTTGATTAGTTTCCACCCGTTGCTTCTTGTCCTGCCTTCAGGCGCTTTGGAAAATAGCTTGATTCCCTCTTCTTTATGGCAGCCCCTGAGATATTGGAATACTGCTATCATGTCCCCCCTTGTCCTTCTCTTCGTTAAACTAGACATCCCCAATTCTAACAACCGTTCCTTATATGTTTTAGCCTCCAGTCCCCTAATCATCTTTGTTGCTCTTCTCTGTACTCTTTCTAGAGTCTCAACATCTTTTTTACATCGTGGTGACCAAAACTGGATGCAGTATTCCAAGTGTGGCCTTACCAAGGCATTGAAGAGTGGTATTAATACTTCACGTGATCTTGATTCTATCCCTCTGTTAATGCAGCCTAGCACTGTGTTGGCCTTTTTGGCAGCTGCAGCACACGGCTGGCTCATATTTAGGTGATTGTCTACTAGGACTGGGTTGATGCAGGCAGAGGGAGATGCCTCACTCATTGAAGAGATGCTGTCCACCCTTCCCTTTTGGAGATGCTGAGATGCTGGTTGGACCATAGTTAAGCAGAGCCCTTGACGGAGCAGAGTGTTGGGTCCTTTGAATCAAGATTCAGGATTGGGTGTGAGACTGAGACCACTCTGGTCACACACCGATGATCTTTTATGGGATCAGGATGGAGGGGGTGAAACTATTTTTTGATTGACTAGAAGGTTATCTGGGATCAATTTTATCCAACTGGGATCATGATTTATCTAATGATGTTTATCTGTGACCAGATCCTGTTCTCTGGGCTTCAAACCTGCTTGGAATTGAACCCATGGACCTCTGCACTTAGCTCAGATGACCAGGGAGGGCCCATCAGTTTTAGGAGCTTTCCATGTCCAGGTGCTCAGTGGTTCTGCAGCAAGGCAGACATGGAATCTATCAGAGTGGGATATTGTCAGCTCCACCTGTGGCAGGTAGAAAATGCCATTAAGGGAGATGGAAAAATACTATAAACAACATTTTAATTAACAGAGGTGATGTTTTGAAAGCATTAACTAATATTATTATTAGTTTATATTAGTTTATACTAGTTTATTATTAGTTTATTAGTTTTGTTGCATGGGCAACAAAACCCCCCTGCCCTGGAAGCTGCGATCATGCAGCTAGCGTTAGGTTTCTCTAAGTATGGAACCCAGCCAAAGAATGAGAGAAACTGTCTGTATTAGAAAGGGCCTCATGCCAACTATTTGGGTGGTAGTGGTGCTGTTGCTGATTAGTATTGTCATTAATTCCCTGTTAGCCAAGGAGGGAGGAGTGTGTGGAAAGTTTAACCTTACCCAATTGCTGTCTACAAATTGATGAGACTGGGAAGGTTATTAAACAATTAACCACTGAAATGAGACAACTAACCCACAACGCTGACCAAGAATGGAACAATTTTGACTTTGCCCAAACGTTTAGCTCTTGGTTTCCAAAGCTTCCTGGCTTACAAGCTATTGTGGCCCTTATTGGCTTAATAGTAGCTGGATGTGTAATTTTACCATGTATTTTACCAATCTTTGTGCGTGCAATTTCTAAGAGCCTTTCTATGCTTGTGGAAAAAAGGGCCACAGCCCAGGTTATGGCCTTATGGGATGAGGGGGAATATCTAGATCAGCGGTTCTCAACCTATGGGTCGTGACCCCATTTGGGGTCGATTGACCATTCACGGGGGTCGCCAAGCAAGGCTGTCCGCCATTTTTCCCCCCCTTTTCCAGCAATGCCTTATCTCCCTTGGGCTGGGCCAGCTGGTGGCCCAGCCGATGGTCGGCTTGCTCCGTCTCTGCCGCTATGTCTCGGCCGGCGCAGGGGGCAGCACCATGCATGCACGGCGCTCCCGGGCAGGGAAAGTCCTCAATGTACGACCGGTTTAGTCCTTGACTTAACGACCGGTTGGGGGTCGTGGTATTAAAAAGGTTGAGAACCACTGATGTAGATGAAGACCCCCAATATATGAAACTCCCCAATAATCCTGAGATTTAAGTGAAGTTTCAAAGGGGGGAAATGTGGCAGGTAGAAAATGCCATTAAGGGAGATGGAAAAATACTATAAACAACATTTTAATTAACAGAGGTGATGTTTTGAAAGCATTAACTAATATTATAAACTGGCTGAGTGTGATAACCTATGTGCAATTCTATGAAGAAACATTTTTACAAGAAGTGCCAACCGAAAGTCACAAATGGTGTGAGATATTACACGTGTGGGGGAGTGTGGTTTTCTGCACATTGTATAAACTTCCCTTTTCCTATGTGTGTGGTCTCAAGATATGAACTTCTCTCTTTTAGTGTGTTAAAAGTAGATAAGAAGTCATCCCTTGGGTAAAAGCGTGGGTGACAAGCTGTATAAAAATGACACCCTGGGAGTAACTCGGGGTTCAGAATTTGTCATATGAATACTCTGAACCTTTGCGCAAATAAAACCTGTTTTCTCCAACCTTTCGTGGTCTTGTCTTCTGATGTAAGTATCGTGGTTTTTCCACTACACACCATACTGGTGTCCTGCCATTCTTAGGAAAGGATGTGTATGTGTATGAGGGGGTGAGGAATGTTTGCTGGCATTTTTCACAAGCTTTTACTGTAACTGCTTGAGAAATAAGGAGGAGGGTTGCCTTTGAAGATGACGCAGATTCCTTCCCAGCCAGTTCCAGCCTAGGTTCCAAGGCTGTTGTGCCCTGACTGTGACCTGTTATCTAGCCAGCACCTCAGCCTTCTCAAAACAACCCTGGAGCATCACCTTGGCTGCCGGTGGACTGGCCGGGGGCAGGCTGGATTTGGGGAAATGAAAGAATTGCTTTGTGCTTTGTGCGAGACCCTCAGATTCCACCTGACTTTTCTGCATCCACTTCCAGGGGGGGGGAGGGAGGGAGGGAGAGATGTCTTCAGGGTGGGGGGAATTCCCTAAGGAGGACGGAAGTTATATAAACCCTGATATGTGGGAGGAGATGGGTATGGCATAAGGTAAAAATGGCATCTGTGCCTCTTTGCAGACCAACCTTCCATTCAGCAGTGGGTGGACCAGGGACATTGAAGCTCTGATGATCAGATCTTCTGGGTGAGCACAAGGGCCAGGAATTTGGAATGGGTACTAAACCATGAAGTTCTCATCCCTGGTTCTAGGTTGTCATAATCCAGATGATCATTGGGTGACCGAAATGGTAGACTGGTAGGTAGCCACATTCAAAGTAACTGTGATAGTCTCATCTGGCCTTTGACCAGGGAAGGGAAGGGGAGGAGAGGGGAAGTGTGAGTATTCTCCATTCTTTTTATTACAAAGGCAGCTCCACCCAGTTCCTCTGGGGCAGAAGGAGCAGTAATGTCAACGCTGCTAACATTGGATGTTCTTGCTTTGACAAAATAGGCAGAGCTGTATTTTGTATTTTTAGAGTTAACGTAGACCAGTGGTTCTCAACCTGTGGGTCGGGACCCCATTTGGGGTCGAACGACCATTTCACGGGGATCGCCAAACAACGCAGTCCGCCATTTTTCCCCCTTTTCCTTGGCTGTGCTCCTCCCTTTTATTCTATTGGCTTTTGAAAGCCAATAGAAGAGACTCTCTTGAATAGAGTCTAATTCTACTGGCTTTCAAAAGCCAATAGGAATTGTCCAGGCTGTCTCTGCCCTGCTGAGCCCGCCAAAAGTCCCATTCTGCAAACGGTGCTGCACCAGTTGAGTAGTCCTCGACTTATGACCGGTTGAGTAGTCCTCGACTTACGACCGGTTGGGGGTCACGGCATTAAAAAGGTTGAGAACCACTGACTTAGATGATGCTGGGAGGGGAGGAGAGGGGAGGAGAGGGGAGGAGAAAGAATGTGTGGGGGGATTAGCTAAGATGAGAAACCCCTGCGGACACTTTGTTACACGATTAAAGACTTTTTAGGATAAACAATGCCTGGAAGTTCTTTGGAGTGTTCCATTAGTCGGAACCACGACAAGTAAAAGAGAAGAGAAGGGTGGGGTTTTCTCACAGAGCATCCTTAAGAGGGTACCTTTTCTGGACTTCACCATCTGAATGAGCCCCAAACAGCCAAGGAGGAGAAGACTTCCCAGTTTGCTTAGGCCCAGCAGGGCCCAGAGAGGCAGCGCAGAGGGGGTCTTAGCCTGTTCTGAAAAAGAGCAACAGCCCCTGTTAATCCTTTCAACAGCTCCTGAGAATATACTGAAAGGGGCCTTGCCCAATTGCTAATCACTAAGTATTCTGTCTCACGCAGAATAAGCTGCTAGATCCCGCTGAGACAGACAGTTAACTCGGTGGAATAAGTCAAAACAAATATCACTTTTATTCTAGGTATCCTCAAACATTAACTCACGTTTATGTAGAACAGTGGTTCTCAACCTTTTTAATGCCGCGACCCCCAACCGGTCGTAAGTCAAGGACTACTCAACCGGTCGTAAGTCGAGGACTACTCAACTGGTGCAGCACCGTTTGCAGAATGGGACTTTTGGCGGGCTCAGCAGGGCAGAGACAGCCTGGACAATTCCTATTGGCTTTTGAAAGCCAATAGAATTAGACTCTATTCAAGAGAGTCTATTCTATTAGCTTTCAAAAGCCAACAGAATAAAAGGGAGTAGCACAGCTAAGGAAAAGGGGGAAAAAATGGCGGACTGCGTTGTTTGGCGACCCCCGTGAAATGGTCGTTCGACCCCAAATGGGGTCCCGACCCACAGGTTGAGAACCACTGATGTAGAAGTTCTTCCAGAATATTGACAGTAATATGGACTCATTTCAAAGGTAAATGAACAATGGATTTTCCCTCTTCTGCGTACAAGTCACATGTTTTGGCATGGAGCTTCCAGCCACGGGCCTGGAACCCATGCGGAGAGATGATAAAATGGCACAAAGCCAGCAAGTACAGTCATAAACTTTGAAACTCCTCCCACTTAACTCGATAAGCTATAACATTAACTAACAGCTAAAACTACATTACCCATAAGCCATCTCTTAATGAAACAGCATTTAACCCTTTAAATGCTAAACATCCTAACATATAGTTCTTAAGCTAACTGGCTGGTCCAGCACACTAAGCCCAGACAGATGACCAGCAGCTGGAACCCCACCCAGACTCCATCCAGCAATCAGGGCAGTGTTATCCAGGTGCACCAAGCTGTGCTTGCCATTGCTTCTTCTGAAGCTCCTGCATGGTCTTCAAAGGCCGGACCCAACACAAAGTGGTCACCATGAGTGTCTATGGTAGGAATGTGTGTGATGGTCACACAAGATGGATCTTTGCTAAGGCAGGCGGTGCTTCTCCAGTCACAAAGACAAGATGTGCAGAGGGAAAAGCATTCCATTGATGTGTTTTATCTCCTGAGTGCCGAGTTGGTGTCTAGATTCAGCCACTTTCTAATCATTAATGCTAAGGTGACCAACTTTTTTACAATTTATTTATTTATTTATTTCTAAAATTTATATGCCGCCCAATCCCAAGGGACTCAGGGCGGCGTACAAAATTAAAACAATAATCTGACAATAAAACAATAAAATAAATACATTCATACAGCGTGTCCGATCATATCCTGCCCCCCCCCCCCGGGGACATCAGCCCCAGGCCTGCCGGAACAGGAGAGTTTTAATGGCTTTTTTAAAGGCTGGCAGGGTGGGAGTAGTTCGAACCTCGGGGGGACGTTGATTCCACCAGGTTGGAACCACCACAGAAAAAGCCCTTCCCCAAGGGCCTGCCAGCCGACATTGTCTGGCCGACGGGACCTGAAGGAGGCCCAATCTATGGGACCTCACCGATCTCTGGGAACTGTGCGGCAGTATGTGGTCCTGTAAGTAACCTGGCCCTATGACATGAAGGACATTAAAGATGATAACCAACACCTTGAATTGCGTCCGGAGACCCAAAGGAAGCCAGTGCAGCTCGCGGAGGATAGGTGACAATGAGAAGAAGGACACAAATAAATCGAAGAAAAAATATCATAAATAAAAGAAACATTTTATTCATTGCAACAATAATACAGAATACACATACACCTGTGTATGATTGAATATTCACTGAGAAAGAAGTGAGTCTAATGCGTGTGGCATGTGTGCCATGTCATGTTTCGGTAAGAAGTAAACAAAGTAAACAAAGCGCACGGTGCACTCTTGTGCATGGCAAACTCTCTCAAAACAATTCTCCTGTGCGGAGCGCATGCGTCTCATAATCGCATCTCGCCGCACTGTACCGAGCCTTGACGAATCATCATGTCAAATACAAATACGTCACATCACACGCAACGGATTGGATCAGCATCGATCAAATACGGAGATTTATAGATTAGTCTTCAAATATCAAAAAGGAGGACATGTAGGAGGACACTTTTCGAGAGAGGACAGAACTTACAAAAGGAGGACTGTCCTCCCTAAAGGAGGACGATTGGTCACCTTATTAATGCCAGACATGAAGTCCCTGCAGTAGAATCAACATGAGATTCCATTGGAATTTTTTTTTCATCCACATGAGATAAACCCGATTCTAAGAACGTTTTCAGAGGTTTGGGTAGTAGCACTTAATGTCTTTAATATTTTTTCTGCCAATAATGTGTTTATACGCCTCTCACTGACTGCTCCTCCTATCCCAGCAGATCAGAAAGAATCAGCCTGCTTGGAGCCCCGTGTATTTGGGAATATAATCTGTGGGTACCAAGAAGTGAAGTTTCTGTTGCATCCTCAGGAACATCACTGCCATGGAGAAGTCCTTGGTCTATCCAGAGGTGGCTTCAATTGCTCTTACCAGCATTTTATCATGTCTACTGGTTGCATACAAATAGTCCTTGACTTACAAAATGTCATTTAGTGACCGTTCAAAGTTACAACATCGCTGGAAAAAAGTGACTTAGGACCGTTTTTCACACTTACGACCGTTGCAGCATCCCCAGGGTTACATGATCAAAATTCAGTCACTCGGCAACTGACTTGTAACTATGACGGTTGCAGTGTCCTGGAAGGGGATCCCCTTTTGCAACCATCTGACAAATCAAGTCCGTGGGGAAACCAGATTCACTTAACATCTGTGTTACTAACTTAACAACTGCAATTATTCACTTAACAACTATGGCAAGAAAGGTCATAAAATGGAGCAAAGCTCACTTAACAAATGCCTCACTTAGCAACAGAAATTTTGGGTTCAATTGTGGTTGCAACTCAAGGACTACCTGCAGTGGTGGGATTCAATTACCTGCGTGGACACCACTCCTGGAAGTCCGTTCTGAGCTGGAGAGGCCTCCCAGACCCAGAATGGACCGCTGGAAGCACCCAGACACCACTTCCGGCGGGCTGTTCTGGGCCTTGTGAAAAAGAGTTAGGGCATCAGCCGGTTTGCCGAAGTCAATAAAAAATTAGCAACCAGTTCGACCAAGTTCTAAATCCTGCAAGGCTAGAAAGAAGAAGTTGGGTCATAAGAGACCTCCAAGCATCCCATTTTTGACTCTCAGATTCTAGGGAGGTAATAGTAATAGTAGTAAAGTTGGACCTTGGAGGTCATCTAGTCCAACCCCCTGCTCAGGCAGGAAACCTTATACCATTTTGGACAAATGGCTGTCCAGTCTCTTCTTAAAAACTTCCAGTGTTGGAGCATCCACCGCTTCTGGAGGCAGGTTGTTAATAATAATAATAATGTTGGAAGGGACCTTGGAGGTCATCTAGTCCAACCCCCTGCTCAGGCAGGAAACCTTATACCATTTTGGACAAATGGCTGTCCAGTCTCTTTTTAAAAACTTCCAGTGTTGGAGCATTTACTGCTTCTGGAGACAGGTTGTTCCACTGATTAATTGTTCTCACTGTCAGGAAGTTTTTCCTTAGTTCCAGGTTGCTTCTCTCCATGATTAGTTTCCACCCGTTGCTTCTTGTCCTGCCTTCAGGTGCTTTGGAAAATAGCTTAATTCCCTCTTCTTTGGGGCAGCCCCTGAGATACTGGAAGGCTGCTATCATGTCCCCCCTCGTCCTTCTCTTCGTTAAACTAGACATACCCAATTCTAGCAACCGTTCCTTATATGTTTTAGCCTCCAGTCTCCTAATCATCTTTGTTGCTCTTCTCTGTACTCTTTCTAGAGTCTCAACATCTTTTTTACATTGTGGTGACCAAAACTGGATGCAGTATTCCAAGTGTGGCCTTACCAAGGCATTGAAGAGTGGTATTAATACTTTACGTGATCTTGATTCTGTCCCTCTGTTAATGCAGCCTAGCACTGTGTTGGCCTTTTTGGCAGCTGCCGCACACTGCTGGCTCATATTTAGGTGATTGTCTACTAGGACTCCGAGGTCCCTCTCACAATTACTACTATTGAGCATGGTGCCACCTATGCTATACTTGTGCATTTGGTTTTTCTTGCCTAAATGTAGAACCTTGCTTTTTTCACCATTTCATTTCATTTTGTTAGATAGCGCCCAGTGTTCAAGTCTGTCCAGATCCTCCTGTATCTTAAGCCTGTCTTCTGGAGTGTTGGCTATTCCTGCCAGCTTGGTGTCATCTGCAAATTTGATGAGTTCCCCATCTCTCCCTTCATCCAAATCGTTGATGAAGATGTTGAAGAGCACTGGGCCCAGAACAGAGCCCTGGGGCACCCCACTACACACTTCTTTGTCTGAGGAAGAACAAAATGGCTGCAGGATAGAGGACATGGTGGGCCCTCTCTTAGAGAAGCCAGAGGGGTTCAAATGTCCTGTGTGGGAGCTGAGCCCTTCCCTTGGGGCTTAAAAGGAGGATCTGCCCCACCAGAGTGGGGTCCAGGATAATTAGCTGCAGTCACATCTCCCCTCTTCCCCACCACAGCTGATCCACCGTGGGAATCCATCTTCGACTGGCTCTCCACCAGTGCTCCTCCCCCACCCATGGTCCACAGCGCTCTTCCCCTGCACCCTCACCCTGGGCAATTTGTTGAAGATCCTTGTCCCTGGCCAATTCACAGTGCGGGTCAAGGAGCTGACCATCCCGGCAGTCGGTCTGCACACCGAAGGGTGGGCCTCTACCTTCCCATTGGATACAGTCCCACCACCTTGACTTTCTGAAGTGGAAACTGGAAAGATGAGGGGAGGGCAAACATGTTGTTTCCCCTGGCAGGAAGCAGAACAATATCACTTGCACACGCAGGAGTGGCTCACCAACAAGGTTTGAGCTAAGAGCAGGCCGCCACTAATTTGTTTTCTTCCTCTCAACTAGGCTGGAAGGTGGAAGACTGGTGGAGAAGGGAGAGGGGGCCCTAGAACGGCCAAACTCTTTCCCCTGCCTATTGCAGAGAGTTGGACTGGATGATGCTTGTGGTCCTTTTATGGTCCCCCAGAAGCCCAGCATCTGGGGAAGCCAGGGCCTTGTTCTGGATTCCAGTTCTGAAGACACAAATAAGTATCAAGTGATTTTTAGAGTTTTAAGAGTTTATGTAGAATTGGTAAAGATGACGAAGCAGATAGTTGCTGGGCTTAAAGATGAGGGTTAGGATTCAAAGAGGCCAGGTGAACCAAGGAAGAACAGAAAGGGCCATCAAAGGTCCCCATTGGACCCCAAGGAAAGACCAGCTGAGAAGTATCTGGATGAGGATTAGATTTGAGCACTGCCATCCTCAAGTCATGTTCTCTCAGGTAACTCAGTGCATTTAGAGGTGTCGATGGGTTAGAGCAGTGGTTCTTAACCTGGGCGATATTGCCCCCCAGGGGGCAATTTCATTTTTCAGGGGGGCGATGGAACGAAAAAGGGCGATGCGGGGGCGAAGGAACAAAAAGGAGGCGATATGGGGGCGATGGGGCGAGAAGTTTGGGGGACACTTTTGAGACTTTTTTGTACAGTGAATCACTGTATATCTGTCGTACAAAAACATCAGATCGCTCGCTATTAGTGGATTGAATTGTGTTTTCAAATGTTCCTCCAGCTAGCTTCAGGACAGAACGCTGTACGTATGTGAAGACGCATTGCTTATCTTCATGCGCGTTGTGCAGCAGCCTCTACCCATACAGTGGGGCGCCATTGGCCAGAATATGGGAGATATGGAGAAAAGACTGGAAATAAATTAGTTGCATCGATATGTCCTGATGACAATTTTTAAGAAAACAAAAAAAGTGTTTGCATAAATTGAAGAATTATTTCCTATGTTGTGATTGAGAGATGTTGGGGGAGGAGGGGCGATGACAACTTCCTCATTGGCTCAAGGGGGCGATTCGTTCAAAAAGGTTAAGAACCACTGGGTTAGAGGAGTGTTTTTCTCAATCTTGACTACATTAAAATGTGTGGACTTCAATTCTCTGTATTCCTGGACATTGTGCTAGCTGGGGAATTCTGGGAGTTGAAGTCCATACATCTTCAAGTGGTCAAAGTTGAGAAACACTGAGTTAGAGCCTGTGTGCATCTATAACCTTATCTTTTAAAACAGGCTTTTAGTTGTAGTTTTATTGCATTTTAATTAACATTGTTTTAGACTCTGAATGACTACTTTGCAATTGCCCAGTTTACTTGGTGTGTGTTTTATTTTATAAACTTTTATTCAGGCTTTATGTTTACCATGCTCTTGGTTTGTAGTATCTAGCTGACTGTTCTTAATTTTAATTTTCTTATATTTATGATTTTATTATATTGCAAACCATCCAGAGCCAGTTTGGATAGTGAGTTGGATGGCATCAATCCATAAAATATATAAAAAAAGTAAAGAAAATAATAAAAGAAAACTATGCAATGAAAGAATGGAATGGAATGGAATGGAATGGAATGGAATAGAATGGAATGGAATGGAATAGAATAGAATAGAATAGAATAGAATAGAATAGAATAGAATAGAATAGAATAGAATAGAATAGAATAGAATAGAACAGAAGTAATAATAAAGAATAGAATAGAATATAGAATAGAATAGAATAGAATAGAATAGAACAGAACAGAATAGAATAGAATAGAAGTAATAATAATAAGAATAGAATAGAATATAGAATAGAATAGAATAGAATAGAATAGAATAGAATAGAATAGAATAGAATTATAGGATAGAATAGAATTACAGAATAGAATAGAACACAACATAACAGAACAGAACAGAACATAATAGAATAGAAGTAATAATAATAAGAATAGAATAGAATATAGAATAGAATAGAATTATAGGATAGAATAGAATAGAATAGAATAGAATAGAATAGAATAGAACAACAGAACAGAACAGAACAGAACAGAACAGAATAGAATAGAATAGAACAGAACAGAATAGAATAGAGTAGAACAGAGCTGGAAGGGACCATGGAGGTCTTCTAGTCCAGCCCCCAGCTCAAGCAGGAGGACCCATACCATCTTAGACAAGTGATTGTCTACTCTCTTTTTAAAAACCTCCAGTGTTGGAGCGCCCACAATTTCTGGTGGCAAGCTGTTCCATTGGTTAATTGGCCTCACTGTGAGGAAGTTTCTCCTTAATTCCAGGTTGCTTCTCTCTTTGATCAGTTTCCAACCATTGTATCTTGTCCTGCCCTCTGGTGCTTTGGAGAATAATATGGACCCCCTCTTCCTTGTGGCAGCCCCTCAAATACTGGAACATTGCCATCATGTCGCCCCTATTTCTTCTTTCCTTTAGACTGGCGTAGCCCAACCCTTTTTCAAATTCCGTGGTTCTTCTGCATGGGAAGATCTACCTTCTCCAGGACCTTTTGTCTCCCAGCTAAATGTAACAGTAACAGTATAACAGAGTTGGAAGATCTTTTACATCTTCTTGGGAGTCTTCTATCCAACCCCAGACCTTATATTCCGGAGAATCTCAGATTCACCTCTGGTTTCACAGCCTCTTTTAAGACGGTAAAAACTTACCTGCACAAACTTGTTTTAAGGAGACCATCCTGGAGGCCTTGCTAACAGGGTTTTCTGCTGTGCACGTTGCATCGAGATCTTGGGAGACAAACTGGATCACAGAACTCCCAGGGCTGGGATCCGTGCTCTTAGTGGCTAAAGTCCAGCTGATATACACCCTGTCTTTCCAGGTCTCTGTAGAGCAATTCAGCTGCCAAGTTCCACTTCCAGCCCCATCAGATGTACAAGTCACTTTCAGCTGAGAGTCCAGCAACAATCCTAAGCAGGAGATGGAGAGACACCATTTATGAAAGACCAGAAAATCACAGGAAGGCCAACAAGGAAGGACAAGCAGCAACAGCATGGATCAGCCAATGGTTTTGTTTATGTAAGGACCCACCTCAATTCCTCTTCCCAAGAAAGCAGAACTCCTGGAGCAGCATCTTTCCAAAAGGAACTTTTCTTGGGAGAAGTTGACAATAGCCACAAAAGGCAGGATCTAAAGGTTTCCCACGTGAAATAATAGTTTAAAAGACTCATTCACAAACCCCACCCCAATGGTCCATTCAGATGGTTCAAGCTGCCCAATCCACAGGTGTGAAGCAGTGGTGGGAAACAGGAGCATAAGGCACCGCTTTCACAGCTGTTACTCAGACAATCACCTAGTGGACAATCACCTAAATATGAGCCATCCATGTGCTGCAGCTGCCAAAAAAACCAACACAGTGCTGGGCTGCATTAACAGAGGGAGAGAATCAAGATAACGAGAAGTGTTAATATCACTTTACAAGGCCTTGGTAAGGCCACACTTGGAATCCGGCATCCAGTTTTGGTCACCACGATGTAAAAAAGATGTTGAGACTCTAGAAAGAGTGCAGAGAAGAGCAACAAAGATGATCAGGGGACTGGAGGCTAAAGCATATAAGGAACGGTGGCTGGAATTGGGTATGTCTAGTTTAATGAAGAGAAGGACGAGGGGGGACATGATAGCAGTGATCCAGTATCTCAGGGGCTGCCCCAAAGAAGAAGGAGTCAAGCTATTCTCCAAAGCACCTGAAGGCAGGACAAGAAGCAATGGATGGAAACTCATCAAGGAGAGAAGCAACCTGGAACTAAGGAGAAACTTCCTGACAGTGAGAACAATTAACCAGTGGAACAACCTGCCTCCAGAAGCAGTGAATGCTCCAACACTGGAAGTTTTTAAGAAGAGACTGGACAGCCCTTTGTCCGAAATGGTCTAGGGTTTCCTGCCTGAGCAGGGGGCTGGACTAAATGACCTCCAAGGTCCCTTCCAAATTATTATTATTATTATTATTATTATTATTATTATTATTATTATTATGGATCATCGCACAGTCAGCCAGATGTTCAGACTGGATTTGGCATTTTGTCTACCTATCGAGTCCTTACCCAGGACCTGGGATAGGCAGATGTGGATGTTTGATGGTATTACAGATATCATCGCAGGATGGAAGCAGTTCCTAGTAAGGCCGCCTTTTGCAATTGACTAATAGCGAATTTGTCAATGCCAATGGTGTTCAAGTGGTGCTCCAGTTGTTTTGGGATTGCACCCAAGGAGCCAATGACTATTGGTACTACCCTTGCTTGCTTTTGCCACAGTCTTTCTATTTCTATTTGTAGGTCTTTGTATTTTGTTATCTTCTCCAGTTCTTTCTCTTCTATTCTGCTGTCTCCAGGCACTGCCACGTCCACTATCCAGACTTTTTTGTCTTTCTTATCGACAATTGTTAAGTCTGTTATTATTATTATTATTATTATTATTATTATTATTATTATTATTATTATTATTATTATTATTTCCTTGAGTTGCGCGGCTTCGTCTTCCGTGGCCGGAGAGAAGACAAATGGCCCAAGGCACATTCCTTTCTCACCCCAAGGAACATCAAAGGAGATAGAGAGTAAGGCACAGGCATGAGAAAGAAAGCAGAGAGTGAAACAATGTAGCAGCCCAGCGTCCCCCCCCTCCCACCGAGCTAATGGTGGAACCCGAAAATAAGACCCCAAATGACAGAAACGGGTTCTGACAGTTTAGATTAGAGCAGGAAAAATATGCACTACCCATTTGTGTCACAAATAACAATCCTCCCAAAATCTTCTCCAGTCACACCTATGACACTCATAGGTGAGGCCCACCAGGTAGAAGACAATAGGAATAATAATAATAATAACAATAATAATAATAATAATAATAATAATAATTATTATTATTATTATTATTATTATTATTATTATTATTATTATTATTAATAATAAAGTTGGAAGGGACCTTGGAGGTCATCTAGTCCAACCCCCTGCTCAGGCAGGAAACCCTATAGTACCATTTCGGACAAACGGCTGTCCAGTCTCTTCTTAAAAACCTCCAGTGTTGGAGCATTCACCGCTTCTGGAGGCAAGGAGTTCCACTGGTTAATTGTTCTCACTGTCAGGAAGTTTCTCCTTAGTTCTAAGTTGCTTCTCTCCTTGATGAGTTTCCACCCGTTGCTTCTTGTCCTGCCTTCAAGCGCCTTGGAGAATAACTTGACTGCCTCTTCTTTGGGGCAGCCCCTGAGATACTGGAAGACTGCTATCATGTCCCCCCTTGTCCTTCTCTTCGTTAAACTAGACATACCCAATTCCAGCAACCGTTCCTTATATGCTTTAGCCTCCAGTCCCCTGATCATCTTTGTTGCTCTTCTCTGTACTCTTTCTAGAGTCTCAGCCTCTTTTTTACATCGTGGTGACCAAAACTGGATGCCGTATTCCAAGTGTGGCCTTACCAAGGCCTTGTAAAGTGGTATTAACACTTCATGTGATCTTGATTCTCTCCCTCTGTTAATGCAGCCCAGCACTGTGTTGAACTGAGAACAGGATGATGAGTCTCCAGGCTCACCTCTGAAGCCCCCTTGACTTTTGTGAGTCAGTCCCACCAGATCCATGGAGGGGGTCCTGAGGGTCTTCTCTGGAGAGCCCAGCCTCAAAGCAAACTTGCCTTTCTCTTCCCGACACCCCACCTGGGAACCCACCTGGCTTGCTCTGGGGCAGGCTGGGCCACATGGAGAGGGAAGGCTGGAGAAGGCTGGGCTGGCCCCCCTCAGGCCTCCTTCCAAGGGGGGGGGGTTCAAAGGAGACCACTTCTAACCCATCATAGAAATGCAAATCCTCCACTGTGCCAAAGCTCCTGGCATGGAAGATGGTCAGCAGGATGGAACAGATAGGGAAATGTTGGTAAGGTGACCAACTGTCCTCCTTTAGGGAGGACAGTCCTCCTTTTGTGAGTTCTGTCCTCCCTCGAAAAGTGTCCTCCTTCATGTCCTCCTTCTCCATATTTGAAGATTAATCTGCAGGGCTTGTTTTTTTCTCATAGAACGCTCAGAACGGTGTTCCGGCACCTTTTTTTGATGTTTTTTTTTCAACTTTTGCATGAGCTGGCTACTCCCCCTATTGGCTTTCGAAAGCCAATAGGAATTGCTGCTGAGCGCGCCAAAACACCCGACCGGCAAACTTTGCACATGTAAGTTGTCTGCAGCAAAGGCGAATTAGCAGGAACTTTGCACCCCTCCCTGCTACCCAACTACACCATCTCCTAGTTAGTCCTGAAGATACCTGGAGGAGACTGGAGCGGCGACGCCACTCTTGATCTTCGGCCCTGCTAGGGCAATAATGGCTGCGGGTACAAGAGGCAGGGGTGGCGGGGCTGCTGCAGGGTGGGGGTGTGAGGGACGGCGGTGGCCGGCTGCCCCCCGTGCTATGGGAGCTGCAGGGCCTGCTCTACATGGGGCTGTGTAGGGTGGGCGGTGGTGCTGGCAGGACGGCTGCAGGTGGGGTGTGTCGACGGCGGGCTGCCCCCCAGGGCCGGAGCCAGTGCAGCTGGTACTTTGGGAGCCACGGGGCCCGCTCTACACAGCGGGGCAGCAGTGCTGGCGGGGCGGCTGCGGGTGGGGGTGCGGCATGTAAGCATAATTACAATATAAAATGTTATTGTTACAAATGTTTTTATTATGCATTTATCATATGATAGTGTATTCTGTATTATTGTTGCAATGAATAAAATGTTTCTTTTATTTACGATGTTTTTTTTCTTCAATTTATTTGTGTCCTCCTTTTCGTTGTAAAAAAGTTGGTCACCTTAAGTTGGCCTATGAGTGGAGCAAACATATGCTAGGCTAGCCTTTCAGGTGAGCAGTTCTGGGCTCCATCCAGAAAGTCTGTCTCTCCAGAAACTGGACATCCAAAGCCCCCCCCCCAACAGAAAAACCCCCACCTCTCCACATTATCCTGGGCAAAGGAGGGAGGCCAGGAGTTTGCTGCCATGGCTGGGATACTTACTAAAAACCCGTAGCTCAAAGGACTCAGTCACTGCCTCTCCGGTTTGTAAAACAACGTTTGCAGTGTATTGTCCTGCATCCTCTTTCTCCACATGACTGAGAAGTAATCCTCTGCAGTCCTTGGAAGCGGTCACTCTGTTTTCAAAAGCTGGTAGGAGGACCAGAAGGGCACATGGCTTCCGCAAGATCACCACAGCAATATTTCCAGATCCGATGCCGACAATTTTATTCCAGGATATTGATTTATAGGGTCCAGCGATCTTCACGCGGAATGTGACCGTTTCCCCCAGAACCCTGTTCAGTTCTTCTGCTCCGGAAGCTTCTGCATGGTCAGAGAGAAGAGAGAGAAGAAGCCTTGAAAGTTGGATCACAAGAGACCCTCCCAAGCACCCCGTTTCTGACCCTCAGATTTCAGGGAAAACTTTTCTAAGAAAGGGCAAAATGGCTCCCGGATGGAGGGCATGGTGGCGTCTCCCAGGGCAAAGGCTTTCTCTTCTGAGAGACGCCTGAGAGGTTCAAATGTCCTACGTGGGAGCTCAGTCCTTCCCTTTGGGGTTCAAAAGAGGGGGTCTGCCCAACCAGGCAGACCCAAAGCTCCACCAGGCCCCAGGGCTGATCTGCTCACCCGGAGGACCCCTGAGGGGGGGTCATTTGAAATTCCAGTTCGCTTTATTTATTTATTAAATTTGCTTTTATTTATGATTTATTTATATACCGCTTTAAGTGCAAGCACTCTCTAAGCGGTGTACACCAGTAAGCAATGTGAAGCAATGGTGAAGCACGAAGCTGAAAGCACCAGCCTGAAGATGACGAATGGGACTTCGTCGAAACGTCGCCAAGACACTTCCAATTTTACGCGGGAGAAAACCTGAACAACCAAAGACCTACATACAAACACCCGCGAAAACCTCAGAAAACATATATATATATATATATATATATATTGAGCGGTGAGATTTGAACCGCTGACCTGCTGAACACAGTCAGCTAAAGTGGCCTGCAGTACTGCACCCTAACTGCTGCGCCTCCTCGGCTTTGACACCCATCTCACTTCAACTGTTTACCCTCCCTCTACCACCAGACTGGTCTCCTTCATTCAGGAACCCCATATGACGCCCCTCATATGGGCTACCTTTCCCAGTTGCAATGTATGGCTGTGAAAGTTGGACCATAAGAAAGGCTGAGCGCCAAAGAATTGAGGCCTTTGAACTCTGGTGCTGGAGAAGACTCCTGCGAGTCCCCTGGACTGCAAGGCGTTCAAACTGGTCAGTCCTAGAAGAGATCAACCCCGACTGCTCTTTAGAAGGCCAGATCCTGAAGTGGAAACGCAAGTACTTTGGCCACCTAATGAGAAGGAAGGACTCACTGGAGAAGCGCCTAATGCTGGGAAAGATGGAGGGCAATAGAAGAAGGGGACGACAGAGAATGAGATGGCTGGATGGAGTCACTGAAGCAGTAGGTGTGAACTTAAATGAACTCCAGAAGATGGTAGAGGACAGGAAGACCTGGAGGAATATTGTCCATGGGGTCGCGATGGGTCGGACACGACTTCGCAATTAACAACAACAACATATGGGCTACCACAATTCATTGTCTTCCCTTCAACCAGAGTGGGGGGGGGACAAGGCCAATGGGTTTTTAACTGGTTTTGTGGCGTCCTTGTTGCTCTCTGAGCTTGGCTGTTCTCTTGAGCATGGTTTACTATCAGACTAGGAAACATCATCACTGCAACTTAGTCATGAAACATCTGTAAGAAAACCACCAAGCTCAGAGAGCAGCAAGGATCCCACAATTCAGCCCTGAGCTAAAAAGATTCTCGTCTATTGTTAACTGGTCTTTCCTGCATATTGCAGAAAGTTGGACCGGATTGTAACGATACTAAGAAAAAGACTCAGGCATGTCTTGAGCAGAGGTTTGAAGCTGCATGACACAGCTTCACACAGCTTCTTAAACTCTGAGTTTATTGTTTCTTATATACTTTTTACATACATAGGCTTTACCATTAACTGCTGACATTTTACATTTAGAAGTTTAACCTTTAATTGTTGACATAAAGTAATTGAAAAATTCCTTCATATAAGCAATTATTTTCTAGTAACACATTACCTGTTGAGAGCAGGTAAAAACAAATACAGGTAAATTAGAAAAGGAGAAAGAACTGATAAAGACAAGAAGAGATAAAGACAGGAAGAGATAAGGGGGAACTTAAAGCATATTATTTATTTAGGTAGGTAAGATATTAAATCAAAAGGGGGTGATCTTTTGGCTGCTTCCTTGGGACAAAGGGTATCAAAAGGTTATGAGATTTGTGGGGGGCAATGCGTGGCAGTTTGCTGCACATGCAAATTCCTCCACATCGGATGATCCTTGTGGTTCTTTCCAACTCAACGATTTTGGGTTTCTAGAAGGTCCATCATTTGGAGAAGCCCAGGCATTGTTAGTGGATTCCAGCCCTGAAGATTCAAGTAAGTACCAAAGTGGGTTTTTTTGTAGAGTTTTAGAATTTATTTAAAGTTTACAGTTGGCCATAAAAATAAAGGTTATTTTTAACCAAAGAGTCCAGGTGGATGAACGAATGATAGGAAGGACCATAAGAATGATACAGAAGAAAGCCAGCGAGGAGTTTGAACATCTGGAGAAATATTTGAATGGAAAGAGACATTCAAGTCTTCTATGCTGGTGTTTAATTAGTAGCCAGGAAGTCTTCAGTTGGGGATGTCGTAGTAGGGTCTAGGATCCTCAAGTTCCATTTCATGGTTATGAGTCCTCCAAATGGGAGCATCCACTAATAGCTTTTTTAAAATGACTTCCAAAGAAATGCGTTGCTACTCATTTGCTCTCTCCCACGTTAACAGCTTCCCTTGTGATGTTCCTTCCCCATTTTTGTGTTGTTGTAGATACAAAACGAAACAAGCTCTCAAAATAGTATTGCAGACAACTTCTCTTGAAAAACCCCTTTTGCCACATGACCTTGGGATAACTCATGCTCAGCACCTGGGAGTATCCCATTATTATTATTATTATTATTATTATTATTATTATTATTATTATTATTATTATTATCAATCATTGCACAGTCAGCCAGATGTTCAGACTGGATTTGGCATTTTGTCTACCTATCGAGTCCTTACCCAGGACCTGGGATAGGCAGAAGTAGATGTTTGATGGTATTACAGGTATCGTCGGAGGATGGAAGCAGTTCCTAATAAGGCCGCCTTTTGCAATTGACTAATAGCAAATTTGTCAATGCCAATGGTGTTCAAGTGGTGCTCCAGTTGTTTTGGGATTGCGCCCAAGGAGCCTATGACTATTGGTACTACCCTTGCTTGCTTTTGCCACAGTCTTTCTATTTCTATTTGTAGGTCTTTGTATTTTGTTATCTTCTCCAGTTCTTTCTCTTCTATTCTGCTGTCTCCAGGCACTGCCACGTCCACTATCCAGACTTTTTTGTCTTTCTTATCGACAATTGTTAAGTCTGGGGTGTTATGTTGCAGGTGCTTGTCTGTTTGAATTCTGAAGTCCCAGAGCAGTTTAATTTTATCATTTTCTATGACTTTCTCTATTTTATGATCCCACCAGTTTTTGCTTACAGGCAAATGATATTTTTTGCAGATCTTCCAATGCACCATTGTTGCTACTTTGTCATGTCGCTGCTTGTAATCAGTCTGTGCAATCTTCTTGCAACAGCTTACCAAGTGGTCCACTGTTTCTTCAGCTTCTTTGCATAGGCGGCACTTACTGTCTGTTGCTGTCTTCTCAATTTTGACTTTGTATGCATTTGTCCTTAAGGCTTGGTCTTGTGCAGCCAGAATTAATCCCTCGGTCTCTTTCTTCAATTTTCCTGCTCTTAGCCATTGCCAGGTTTTATTATTATCTGCTTTCCCAGCTATTTTTTTAATGTATTGGCCATGTAGTGCTTTGTCTTCCCATGCCTCTATTCTGTTCTTCATTTGGTCTTTCTTGTAGGCCAGTTTGGTCTCTCCAGTAGTTAGTAAGCCTTCCTGATATACTAATTTCAGTGCATCTTCATCATTGTTCTTCAGATATTCTTCCAAAGCCATTTTTTCTTCTTCAACCATCTGATGTACTCGTAGCATTCCACGCCCACCTATTTGCCTTGGTAGATAAAGTCTATCAATGTCACTGCGTGGATGAAGGGCGTGATTCATTGTCATTATTTTTCTGGTCTGCCTATCCATTGCTTTTAGTTCTGCTTGAGTCCAGTCCATTATTCCAGCTGTGTACCTAATGACTGGGATTGCCCAGGTGTTGATTGCCTTTATGGTATTTCCTCCATTGAGTTTGGATTTTAAGATCTTCTTCACTCTCTTGATGTATTCACCTCTAATCTTTTTCTTGACTTCAGTGTGCTTGATGTTGTCAGCTTGAAGGATACCCAAGTATTTGTAGTATTCTTCCTCATCCAGACTCTTAATGTTATTTTCGTGGGGCATCTTGATTCCTTCAGTTTTCACTATTTTTCCTTGTTTGATAGTAAGTGTGGCACATTTGTCCAAGCCAAACTCCATTACAATATCTTGGCTATATATACGGACAGTGTTGAGCAGCGATTCTATTTCAGATGATGTTTTTCCATACAGCTTCAGATCATCCATGTAAAGGAGGTGGGATAGTCTAGCAGATGTTTTTGATGTTTGATAACCATGTCCTGAGTTATTCAGTATTGTTGACAGAGGAAACAGTGCAATAACAAATAGTAATGGTGATAATGAATCTCCTTGAAATATTCCTCTCTTGATATTAACCTCTCCCAGCTTTTCACCATTGATCTGCAACTGTGTCTTCCATTGTGCCATCGATTTTTGCACAAATTTTCTGATGTTTCTACTTACTCCTGTTATTTCTAGGCACTTGATTATCCAATCATGTGGCAGAGAGTCAAATGCCTTTTTGTAGTCAATCCATGCCACATTCAGGTTGGTCTTCCTTCTCTTGCAGTTTTCCAAGATCATTTTGTCTATTAGGAGTTGATCTTTTGTTCCTCTGCTATTGGGGCGGTTTCCTTTCTGCTCAGGTGGAAAGAGATTGTTTTCAACTAGATGCTGTTGTACTGCATCAGCTACCACACCAGTTAGTAATTTGAAAGTTGTTGGTAAGCAGGTAATTGGCCTGTAGTTACCTGGTGTTGCCCCTTTTGCTGGATTTTTCATTATTAGGTAGGTTTTCCCAGTTGTTAGCCACTTTTCAATTTCTCCTCCTTGTAGTATATTGTTGAATTGCTTGGCAATGAGTGGGTGTATAACAGTTAGATGTTTCAACCAAAACCCATGCAGTTCATCTTCACCTGGTGCTGACCAATTTTTGATTTTCTTTGCTCTTTTTTCTACCATTTTTGTTGTTATTACTAGTTCTTTCATTTCAACTTCTGTTTTATTTGCATCCACCTCTTTTAACCAAGCTGCATCCTTGTTGTATTTCTTTGGGTTTTCCCATATCTGTTTCCAGAATTGCACTGTTTCTTCCTTGTCAGGTACTGACTGATTCCTTGCAGTTTCTCCATTGATGGATTGGTAGAAACGTTTCTGATTGGATTGAAATTGGAGGTTCTGCCTATAGTTTGCAATTCGAGCTTCATATCTACTGATTTTCCTGGCTATAGCTGTTATTTGTTGCTTTATTATTTCCAGTGCTTCCTTGATCTTCCTTGTTTCTAAGTGGTATTTCTTGATTAGGTATTCTTTGGTCTTCTTGTTCTTCAGCTTCTTTTCTTTCATCTGTTCTAGCTTGCTTGCATGTGATCTTAACTTGCTGATCTTATTTTCTAGTCTAACCTTCCATTTTTGTGGTGCACTGTTTGTTTGTTTTTCTTTTTTGTTGATTTTACATCCCAGGTATTCTGTTATAACTGCAGCTGTGCTGTACATTAATTGGTTTGTTTCTTGCAGTGAATTGGTGCTTATACTTGCTATTGCAGTATTTGCATCTTTTAATGCTTGTGCTAGCTGTTTCTTTGGAACAAGCTTCAATGCAGGCAGCCTTATTCTGTTGTTTTTGTGCTGTTCTAGATGCTCAATTATTCTTTGTTTCAATTCTTTTATTTCTTTAGTTAGAGGGTTTTGTTCTTCCTGAGGAAGAGGTGCCTGGTTTCCAAATGAGAACAGTTGTATATCTCTGCTGGATTCTTTCACTGCCAACTCCCCCTGGTTTGCCTCTACATTCTGAATTACTTCTTGTAAGGCTTTGATTTCTTTGCCCTGGGTAAACCTTTGCAGTTCGTCCAATTCTGTTTCTGTAAATACTTTATTTCGTGTTATAAATCGGCGTTGATCTGCTAGTCTCTGTTCTGTTATTTCTGATTCTGGATGTTTTTCTTTCCAGAATTGGTGCATTCGTTTTAGATATCCTCGTCTTGTTGGACTTGATCTGTAGTAACAGATCATTATTTCTTTGTTTTCCATCACTGTGTATCTGCGACGGGTAAACACCTTTTCTTCCAGTAGTTCTGCAGCTGCTGGCCCTGGTTGCTCAGCCAACAGTCCTGAGTCCTGTAACCCATTTTTCACCAGATATCCAGGAACTCCAATATCTAGTGCGGACCTTGTTAACCCGGGCGACGTCCGAGCCGGTATGGCATTCTGAAATTTACGTCTCACCATATTTTTTATGGGAGAGACACTCTTTGTCTGACTCCTCTGATGAGACCTGTCCAGTATGGTTGAACCTCTGGCATAGCTCTCATCTTCCTCAGAGTACACAAGCCCCACAACCACGTCAAGGTAGTGCCTCACTGGGGGTTTATTATTATTATTATTATTATTATTATTATTATTATTATTATTATTATTATTATTATCGATCATCGCACAGTCAGCCAGATGTTCAGACTGGATTTGGCATTTTGTCTACCTATCGAGTCCTTACCCAGGACCTGGGATAGGCAGATGTGGATGTTTGATGGTATTACAGATTATTATTATTATTATTATTATTATTATTATTATTATTATTATTATTATTATTATTATTATTATCGATCATCGCACAGTCAGCCAGATGTTCAGACTGGATTTGGCATTTTGTCTACCTATCGAGTCCTTACCCAGGACCTGGGATAGGCAAATGTGGATGTTTGATGGTATTACAGATATCGCCGCAGGATGGAAGCAGTTCCTAATAAGGCCGCCTTTTGCAATTGACTAATAGCGAATTTGTATTTCTTTGTTTTCAATCACTGTGTATCTGCGACGGGTAAATATCTTTTCTTCCAGTAGTTCTGCAGCTGCTGGCCCTGGTTGCTCAGCCAACAGTCCTGAGTCCTGTAACCCATTTTTCACCAGATATCCAGGAACTCCAATATCTAGCGCAGACCTTGTTAACCCGGGCAATGTCCGAGCCGGTATGGCATTCTGCAATTTACGTCTCACCATATTTTTTATGGGAGAGACACTCTTTGCCTGACTCCTCTGATGAGACCTGTCCAGTATGGTTGAACCTCTGGCATAGCTCTCATCTTCCTCAGAGTACGCAAGCCCCACAACCACGTCAAGGTAGTGTCTCACTGGGGGTTATTATTATTATTATTATTATTATTATTATTATTATTATTATTATTATTATTATTATTATTATTATTATTATCCTGAAGGCAGGACAAGAAGCAATGGGTGGAAACTCATCAAGGAGAGAAGCAACCCAGAACTGAGGAGAAACTTCCTGACAGTGAGAACAATTACCAGTGGAACCACCTGCCTCCAGAAGCGGTGAATGCTCCAACACTGGAAGTTTTTAAGAAGAGACTGGACAGCCATTTGTCCAAAGTGGTATAGGGTTTCCTGCCTGAGCAGGGGGTTGGACTAGATGACCTCCACGGTCCCTTCCATCATCATCATCATCATCATCATCATCATCATCATCATCATCATCATCATCATTATTATTACCTGGCAAATCCCCTGCTTAGATGCAACTTCACACCCTTATAGTTTTCAGGGTCTCACTGACTGAAGGAAGGGATCCTCAACGCTTAGGGTGGCTCGCCTTTCCCCCCCCCCAGAACTATCATATGCTTTTTTTCTCAAAATAGTTGGTCAACAAGGGCCAATAATAATAATAATAAGGGCTAATAATAATAATAAAAAAAAGTTGGAAGGGACCTTGGAGGTCATATAGTCCAACCCCCTGCTTAGGCAGGAGACCCTATACCATTTCGGACAAATGGCTGTCCACTCTCTTCTTAAAAACTTCCAGTGTTGGAGCATTCACCGCTCCTGGAGGCAGGTTGTTAATAATAACAATAAAGTCAGAAGGGACCTTGGAGGTCATCTAGTCCAACCCCCTGCTCAGGCAGGAAACCCTATACCATTTCAGACAAATGGCTGTCCGGTTTCTTCTTTAAAACTTCCAGTGTTGGAGCATTCACCGCTTCTGGAGGTAGGTGGTTCCACTGGTTAATTGTTCTAACGGTCAGGATGTTTCTCCTGAGTTCCAGGTTGCTTTTCTCCTTGATCAGTTTCCATCCGTTTCTTGCTTGGGAAAGTCTTGGATTTGATTGGATTCCAATCAGAAGTGAAAAAAATGGCTGGATGGAGAATGAGAAGGATGAGCCTTACCTGCCTTTTCTAAGTACTCATTGAACCCCTGAAAGAACCTGTTCATACACCTTGGACCAGCTGGCTGGGGAATTCTGGGAGTTGAAGTCCATGCATCTTAAAGGGGTCAAAGTTGGGAAACTGTGCCTTAGATACACCCCTACGGAGCTGTCCTTGGAGAAGCACTCTCTGGACCTCAGATGAGACGGCGAGTCCAGGTTCTCCTCTCTCAACCATGTTCACTGACATGTGCCTCCTTCAGATGGGTCTCAGATGACCTCCTTCCTCCCATTAGGCCCAAACACTAAGTGGAAAAAGTCCTCAGGACAGTGAGAGAACAAGCATCTTAATGTTCTTGTGGCTGCCTCCCATCCTTCCGAGGTCGGTAAAATGAGGACCCAGATTGTTGAGGGCAAGAGGCTGACTCTGTAGACTGCTGAGAGGGCTGTGAAGCACTGTGAAGCACTATATAAGTCTATGTGCTGTTGCTATCCATTACTTCTTGTAAATATTCATGGAGAATATTTGAAGCTACAATTGTTGAAGGGTCACCAGAATGCAGGAAAAGGCTGTGGGAAAATTGAGAAATTTGTGTTTGCTTTTGTTGCGTAAGTGCCAGCATTGCATAATGCAGTCTGCACATTTTACTGAAATAGAATTTGTTGTTGTTAATTACGAAGTCGTGTCCAACCCATCACGACCCCACGGACAACGTTCCTCCAGGCCTTCCTGTCCTCTACCATCTTCTGGAGTCCATTGAAGCTCACACCTACTGCTTCAGGGACTCCATCCAGCCCCCTCCTTCTCTGTCGTCCCCTTCTTCTCTTGCCCTCCATATTTCCCAGCATCAGGCTCTTCTCCAGTGAGTCCTTCCTTCTCCTTAGGTGGCCAAAGGACTTGAGTTTCCACTTCAGGATCTGGCCTTCTAAGGAGCAGTCGGGGTTGATCTCCTCCAGGACTGACTGGTTGGATCGCCTTGCAGTCCAGGGGACTCGCAGGAGTCTTCTCCAGCACCAGAGTTCAAAGGCCTCCAGTCTTTGGCGCTCAGCCTTTCTTATTGAAATGGAATATGCAGATCTATCTGACACCAACCTTGCGAAACATTGACCTGTCTGTGATTTGAATCCCTTTGTATCTGAAAAGTGCATGAATCCTGCATGTGGAGGTGTGAGGTGGGTGTTTTTCCTCAGGAATATTGCTAACACATCCTTCGTGTGACTGTCCAGACTCTTCAGCTGCGACAGGGGGGGCAGCCTGCCATCGACACACCCCACCTGCAGCCGCCCCACCAGCACCACCACCCAACCTGCACAGCCCCGTGTAGAGCAGGCCCTGCGGCTCCCACAGCACAGGGGGCAACCGGCCACTGCCTCCCCTCACATACCCCCGCCCGCAGCAGCCCCACTGCCCTTGCCTCTTGCGCCCGCAGCCATTATTGCCCTAGCAGGGCCAAAGATCAAGAGTGGCATCGCAGCTCCAGTCTCCTCCAGGTATCTTCAGGACTAACTAGGAGATGGTGTAGTTGGGTAGCAGGGAGGGGTGCAAAGTTCCTGCCAATTCGCCTTCGCTGCAGACAACTTACATGTGCAAAGTTTGCCGGCCAGGTGTTTTGGCACACTCAGCAGCAATTCCTATTGGCTTTCAAAAACCAATAGGGGGAGTAGCACAGCTCATGCAAAAGTTGAAAAAAAATCATCAAAAAAGGTGCCGGAACGCCGTTCTGAGCGTTCTATGAGAAAAAAAAGCCTTGCAGATTAGTCTTCAAATATCGAAAAGGAGGACAGTTGGTCACCTTAACAGAGTACAGTTTTAAAGTTTGCATCAAGTCATTCAAAAAGTTATCTATAAAAGGAAGTACTGCTGAATATGGCACGGGTGACTTCTGAATGAAATGCTTATGACTGCAATATCAATGGGGATATGAATATAATATGTCCATTGATGAACTTCCCCCCAGTAGATGCTGACACGAGCTCGTGCGGAAGGCTGCGACGGGAATACATTTTGGCAAATCACTGCTGCTCTCAGTTTATACAGGTAGTGCTCCTCTTACAACTACAATTGGGACCAGAATTTAGTATTTTAGTATTTCAAATAAAATGTTATAAAATATTTTAGTCTTTTACTTTTTGTATTATAGTGCTTAGCAATCTGAACCATTTTATTTGCTTCTCTGATCTTCCAGAAAATGTTTCCAAAATTGTATAATAATAATAATAATAATAATAATAATAATAATAATAATAATAATAATAATAATAATAATAATAAGGCAAACCAGGGGGAGTTGGCAGTGAAGGAATCTAGCAGAGATATACAACTGTTCTCATTTGGAAACCAGGCACCTCTTCCTCAGGAAGAACAAAACCCTCTAACTAAAGAAATAAAAGAATTGAAACAAAGAATAACTGAGCATCTAGAACAGCACAAAAACAACAGAATAAGGCTGCCTGCATTGAAGCTTGTTTCAAAGAAACAGCTAGCACAAGCATTAAAAGATGCAAATACTGCAATAGCAAGTATAAGCACCAATTCACTGCAAGAAAGAAACCAAATAATGTACAGCACAGCTGCAGTTATAACAGAATACCTGGGATGCAAAATCAACAAAGAAGAAAAACAAACAAACAGTGCACCACAAAAATGGAAGAAGGTTAGACTAGAAAATAAGATCAGCAAGTTAAGATCACATGCAAGCAAGCTAGAACAGATGAAAGAAAAGAAGCTGAAGAACAAGAAGACCAAAGAATACCTAATCAAGAAATACCACTTAGAAACAAGGAAGATCAAGGAAGCACTGGAAATAATAATGCAACAAATAACAGCTATAGCCAGGAAAATCAGTAGATATGAAGCTCGAATTGCAAACTATAGGCAGAACCTCCAATTTCAATCCAATCAGAAACGTTTCTACCAATCCATCAATGGAGAAACTGCAAGGAATCAGTCAGTACCTGACAAGGAAGAAACAGTGCAATTCTGGAAGCAGATATGGGATAACCCAAAGAAATACAACAAGAAGCGGCTTGGTTAAAAGAGGTGGATGCAAATAAAACAGAAGTTGAAATGAAAGAACTAGTAATAACAACAAAAATGGTAGAAAAAAGAGCAAAGAAAATCAAAAATTGGTCAGCACCAGGTGAAGATGAACTGCATGGGTTTTGGTTGAAACATCTAACTGTTATACACCCACTCATTGCCAAACAGTTCAACAATATACTACAAGGAGGAGAAATTGAAAAGTGGCTAACAACTGGGAAAACCTACCTAATAATGAAAAATCCAGCAAAAGGGGCAACACCAGGTAACTACAGGCCAATTACCTGCTTACCAACAACTTTCAAATTACTAACTGGTGTAGTAGCTGATGCAGTGCAACAGCATCTAGTTGAAAACAATCTCTTTCCACCTGAGCAGAAAGGAAACCGCCCCAATAGCAGAGGAACAAAAGATCAACTCCTAATAGACAAAATGATCTTGGAAAACTGCAAGAGAAGGAAGACCAACCTGAACGTGGCATGGATTGACTACAAAAAGGCATTTGACTCTCTGCCACATGATTGGATAATAAAGTGCCTAGAAACAACAGAAAATTTGTGCAAAGATCGATGGCACAATGGAAGACACAGTTGCAGATCAATGGTGAGAGGCTGGGAGAGGTTAATATCAAGAGAGGAATATTTCAAGGAGATTCATTATCACCATTACTATTTGTTATTGCACTGTTTCCTCTGTCAACAATACTGAATAACTCAGGACATGGCTATCAAACATCAAAAACATCTGCCAGACTATCCCACCTCCTTTATATGGATGATCTGAAGCTGTATGGAAAAACATCATCTGAAATAGAATCGCTGCTCAACACTGTCCGTATATATAGCCAAGATATTGTAATGGAGTTTGGCTTGGACAAATGTGCCACACTTACTATCAAACAAGGAAAAATAATGAAAACTGAAGGAATCAAGATGCCCCACGAAAATAACATTAAGAGTCTGGATGTGGAAGAGTACTACAAATACTTGGGTGTCCTTCAAGCTGACAACATCAAGCACACCGAAGTCAAGAAAAAGATTAGAGGTGAATACATCAAGAGAGTGAAGAAGATCTTAAAATCCAAACTCAATGGAGGAAATACCATAAAGGCAATCAACACCTGGGCAATCCCAGTCATTAGGTACACAGCTGGAATAGTGGACTGGACTCAAGCAGAACTAAAAGCAATGGATAGGCAGACCAGAAAAATAATGACAATGAATCATGCCCTTCATCTACGCAGTAACATTGATAGACTTTATCTACCAAGGCAAATAGGTGGGCGTGGAATGCTACGAGTACATCAGATGGTTGAAGAAGAAAAAATGGCTTTGGAAGAATATCTGAAGAACAATGATGAAGATGCACTGAAATTAGTATATCAGGAAGGCTTACTAACTACTGGAGAGACCAAACTGGCCTACAAGAAAGACCAAATGAAGAACAGAATAGAGGCATGGGAAGACAAAGCACTAAATGGCCAATACATGAAAAAAATAGCTGGGAAAGCAGATAATAATAAAACCTGGCAATGGCTAAGAGCAGGAAAATCGAAGAAAGAGACCGAAGGACTAATTCTGGCTGCACAAGACCAAGCCTTAAGGACAAATGCATACAAAGTCAAAATTGAGAAGACAGCAACAGACAGTAAGTGCCGCCTATGCAAAGAAGCTGAAGAAACAGTGGACCACTTGGTAAGCTGTTACAAGAAGATTGCACAAACTGATTACAAGCAATGGCATGACAAAGTAGCAACAATGGTGCATTGGAAGATCTGCAAAAAATATCATTTCCCTGTAAGCAAAAACTGGTGGGATCATAAAATAGAGAAAGTCATAGAAAATGATAAAATTAAACTGCTCTGGGACTTCAGAATTCAAACAGACAAGCCCCTGCAACATAACACCCCAGACTTAACAATTGTCGATAAGAAAGACAAAAAAGTCTGGATAGTGAACGTGGCAGTGCCTGGAGACAGCAGAATAGACGAGAAAGAACTGGAGAAGATAACAAAATACAAAGACCTACAAATAGAAATAGAAAGACTGTGGCAAAAGCAAGCAAGGGTAGTACCAATAGTCATAGGCTCCTTGGGTGCAATTCCAAAACAACTGGAGCACCACTTGAACACAATTGGCATTGACAAATTCGCTATTAGTCAATTGCAAAAGGCGGCCTTATTAGGAACTGCTTCCATCCTGCGACGATACCTGTAATACCATCAAACATCCACATCTGCCTATCCCAGGTCCTGGGTAAGGACTCGATAGGTAGACAAAATGCCAAATCCAGTCTGAACATCTGGCTGACTGTGCGATGATCGATAATAATAATAATAATAAAGTTGGAAGGGACCTTGGAGGTCATCTAGTCCAACCCCCTGCTCAGGTAGGTAACCCTATACCATTTCGGACAAATGGCTGTCCAGTCTCTTCTTAAAAACTTCCAGTGTTGGAGCATTCACTGCTTCTGGAGGCAGGTTGTTCCACTGGTTAATTTTTCTCACTGTCAGGAAGTTTCTCCTTAGTTCTAGGTTGCTTCTCTCCTTGATTAGTTTCCATCCGTTGCTTCTTGTCCTGCCTTCAGGCGCTTTGGAGAATAGCTTGACTCCCTCTTCTTTGGGGCAGCTCCTGAGATATTGGAATACTGCTATCATGCCCCCCCTCGTCCTTTTCTTCATTAAACTAGACAGACCCAATTCCAGCAGCCGTTCCTTATATGATTTAGCCTCCAGTCCCCTAATCCAGTCCCCTAATCATCTTTCTAAATTACAATTAGAATTTGTAATTTCAATCTTATTCAATCTTTTTCTTCAAGTTCTTCTCCAATTTAGCTCTTTCGGGTGGGAAGAAAGTTCCTTCAGGGTTTTATATCTATTCCAGTAAAGATCCTGCCTGCACTCAAGGAAACAAAATCATGTTTTGAGTCCCAAATTTCAACCCTGCTTTGAACCTGTATCTAAAGCTAGAAATACACACAGAAACACAACTTACCAGCTCCTAAGAGAAGGACTGGAAACCAAAATCGGAGAATGATCTTGTGTGACATGTCAGCAGCTGGCATTTCAAGAAGAAATGAAGAGAAGCTTAGTCTAACTTCTGCAAAATCTACAACGACTGCCTCTTCCATGAGGGAGAGACTGCAGCTCCAAAATTGTGCAGCCCTGTTATTGCTATGCGAAACAATGCTTCCCATTTTTTTGTTGCAATTTATTTGTTTACTCGGTTGATATAGGGTGATATTATTCTTAGATTCTGGGCAGTTTATAAAACTAGAACATAAAGAATATCTTCTACAAAATCCCACAATTTCTGGTCTTTTCTTATCCCTTATCCCTAGCCCAACCTGTCAAGATGAGCCGAGGTGGCGCAGCAGTTAGAGTGCAATACTGCAGGCCACTTTAGCTGACTGTGCAGTTAGAGTGCAGTACTGCAGGCCACTTTAGCTGACTGTTCAGCAGGTCAGTGGTTCAAATCTCACCGGCTCAAGGTTGACTCAGCCTTCCATCCTTCTGGGGTAGGTAAAATGAGGACCCAGATTGTTGGGGGCAAAATATATATATATATATATATTAAAAATTAACATAAAAATTGAGGAACGTAGTCTCCTGGGTGTATACATATTCAAAAGATAAAAACGAGCACCAGGAGGTAAAACAATTAAATGTTTAATAAATAAATATAAAACAATTAAATGTTTAATAAATAAATAACCTAGCTTTCAATGGCTATATTGCTGCCATCATCGTCAGGGTGTTAAAAGCCAGAGGGTGGGGGAGCTCGTTTATAAGCACAAACGCGCCTGCACACGGCTCATAGACCTCGTTATGGGGCCCAGTCGATTGATCCTTGATAACGAGGTCTATGAGCCGTGTGCAGGCGCGTTTGTGCTTATAAACGAGCTCCCCCACCCTCTGGCTTTTAACACCCTGACGATGATGGCAGCAATATAGCCATCGAAAGCTAGGTTATTTATTTATTAAACATTTAATTGTTTTACCTCCTGGTGCTCGTTTTTATCTTTTGAAAATATATATATATATATATACACACACACACACACACACACACACACACACACACACGCGGGTATTTGTATTTGTATGTAGGTCTTTGGTTGTTCGGGTTTTCTCCCGCGTAAAATTGGAAGTGTCTTGGCAACGTTTCGACGAAGTCTCATTCGTCATCTTCAGGCTGGTGCTTTCAGCTTCGTGCTTTGAGCAGCAATATGTGGTCTTAGCTGTTTCTTCCTTTTAACTGCCAGTGGGGGTATGAACTGATTGGGTGGGAGCTTGGCTGTGTTCTGATTGGGTGGAGGTGTGTTCTGAATGGTTAGGGGCTTGGCTGTGCTCTGATTGGCTGGGGGAGTGTTCTGTTTGGTTGTGCTCAGGTTAGTCTGAGTTGCAGAGGGGTTTAAGATTTTGGGCTGCCTTGCTATTTTTTGGCTTCTCGTTCGTGGTCGTAAAGTGGGAAAGAAATAGAATAACATAGAATAAAGAAGAATAAAGTAAAATAATAATGATGATGATGAAAAATCACAAAAAGCAAAAATCACGTGTCTGCATAATCTCTGAAAGAAAGCTGTGTTAGCCAAAAGCTGTATTAACAGTACGTGAATGACCTAATGCATATTTAGAAACATTGTATAAAAGTAAAAACTGCCTTCATTGTATTCCCATGAGAAATGGACCTAACGTGTGAGAAACTATCTGAATGTTACACAAAATAGATTCAATATACAATGTAAGATTCCATCTATGCTTCCTTTGTTCCTGAGAAAAAGAAACCTATAAAGCTTTAGTTTAGACCCTCCCCCTTGTTCAGAAATTTGCTGATTGTTAAATCACTTCTGAACCTTTTTGCGCAAAAATAAAGATCTCTCTTTCACCCATGGAATTTCGTAAAAGTCCTTATATTTTTTAAGGCTTTATTTTTCCACAAGATTTATGGCGACTTCTCCGCCGGGACATTTTTAAGGGCTTTTAAGAAAAAGGATTTAACCTTCCAAGACGGATTGCCCTGGTGGACCCCCCCCTCTCCTAAACGACGACAGCTCCAAAGCCGGCTTCGTAGCTTTTGACTATGAGGAGACTTCGACGGGAGGAAAGGGAATTAACCCATCAGGAAGCATTCCAGTCTGAGGATCCATGAGGGTGACAGACAGATCTTAAATCAACAAAGGAGTCTGGAAAAACGCCTGCAGGCAAGTATTGTAAAACAGGGGAAACCTGATCCCTTTTGGATCGGAAGAGGGGACTAATCACCCCCTAGAAGGCAAAGGTGGCGTCCTTAAGCCTTCAATAGGCAGGATTGTGTGGGAGGTTAAACCATTGTAGCTCATGCTGAGTGATCAATGGTAGTGTATTAGAGAAATGGGTGGGAAAAAGTCAAAGGAGAGCGTTGACCAGACGCCACTCCAGTGCATGTTAAAGAATTTCAAAAAGGGTTTTTCTAGGGATTATGGAGATCCAAAACCAAATCCAGCCATGTTAAAAAGATTCTGTGAATCTGAGTGGACTGCCCTGGGCGTAGGGTGGCCAAAAATGGGATCGGCGAATCCCGAACTCGTTGCACGGGTTCATCAAATTGTGACTGGAAATGGTTATTGGGACCAGTATCCTTATATTGACCAGTGGAAAATCAACATTGCACAGAAACCGAGATGGTTAGCAAAATGTCAGATAGAGTGTGTAAAGATATATTTGGCAAGCCAAAAAGCCAAGCCTCAAACAAAAGCTAAGATTTTCAGCCAGGAAGATAGGGAGGAAATTGTCAGACCACCCCCCTACGTTCCTAGAAGAGAAGAAGGGAGAATAAATCAGCAAATTCCACTCCCTCTGCCTGAAAGAGAAGCCCAATTTCAGCCAGAAGCCAGTGAGGAAGGAAAAATTAGCAACAGCTGGATCCCTTCAAGAAACAGATAAAAGCTTGAATAACTTTGAAAGTGAAACCTCAGTTTCTAGCCGCACCAGGAGCAAGTTAGAAATAAAAACAGAAGAAAATATTGCCCCTCTAAGAGAGGTGTTGGTTCCTGGACCAGATAACACTAATATTTCAATGCTACAATATGTTCCGTAACCGTGACAGGGAGGAGGAACGCAAATCAGATCAAAAAGAAAAAAAAGAAAGTTGAAATGTTAGCCGTGGCATTGGGAGGAACATGCCTAGGACCCAATCAGTGTGCCATCTGTAAACAAGAAGGACACTGGCAAAGGGAGTGCCCCCAGAGGAATGGCCAACCCAGGGGACAATCTCGCCAGTATGGAAGAGGAAGAGGATTTAGAGTGACTTTCCAGAAAGGCTTCAGAAAGAGCTTCAAAGGAAGAGGGCATCCAGTTTATCCCAATCAGACAGAGGAAAGAGAAGAAAACATGATCGGCTTAGCTGAACTGGAATGGGAAGACTGAAGAAGACAGGGTTCTATCGCCCACCCCCAGAGCCCATTGTTAAAATAAGGGTGGGAGGACAGGTTGTCCCGATGCTAGTTGACACGGGAGCCACCAGATCTGTCCTAAATAAATCCATTGGCAAGCAATCAAATCCTTGTGGTAGCCGTATATTTAAAAATTCACCAATGTGCTTTAGTCAAGCCCTAGCCCAAGATCTTGCTTATCTGAAGTTAGTCAGACAAGAGGATTGTTGCCTTCAATATGTCGATGATGTCTTAGTAACTGGCCAAAGCAGGGAGGATTGCTTTGAAAACACGTCCAGACTGCTCCAATTGTTACAAGACTGTGGTTATAGAGCATCCAAAAAGAAAGCACAATTAGTTCAAGAGACTGTAATGTATTTAGGCTATGAACTTTCACAAGGACAAAGAACTTTGGGCCCCCAGAGAAAGCAAGCTATGTTACAGATTCCCATCCCAGAAACAAAACAGGAAGTTAGAGCCTTTTTGGGAATTACAGGCTTCTGTAGAATTTGGATTCCTAACTTCGCTCTCACAGCTAAACCATTGTACCAAGCTTTAAGGGGACCAGAAAAAGAACCTCTTTTGTGGCAAGAGGAACAAACTCAAGCAATGAGACAACTGCAACAGGCTCTCACCACAGCCCCCGCCCTAGGACTACCTGATATATCTAAGCCTTTTTCACTTTATGTGGATGTAAGACAAAATATAGCTTTAGGGGTCCTTACCCAAAAACAGGGAAGTTGGAACTGCCCTGTCGCTTATCTGTCAAAATACCTGGACATTTCTTCACAAGGCTGGCCCCAGTGTTTAAAAATTCTAGCAGCAGTTATGCTATTACTGCAGGAGGCAAACAAGTTAACCTTTTCAGCTCCAGTGACTGTTTATACTAGTCATGCCTTGCAGACAATCATTGACAATAAAGGACATTTATGGATAAGTAATCAACGAATGCATAAAATACAGGCTCTTTTATTAGAAAATCCACAAGTTACACTGCAACAATGCTCAACTTTAAACCCAGCAACTCTAATGCCAATTCCTGATTCAACCAAACCTGTTCATGACTGCATGCAAACAATAGAACTACAATATTCTTGCAGACCTGACCTTACAGACCAACCCTTGCATAATCCAGACTATCAATGGTTTACTGATGGTTCTAGCTTTATGGATAAAGGATATAGATACTCTGGTTACGCAATAGTTTCTCAAACTTCTATTGTTGAATCAGCACAGTTGCCTAGTCAAGCCAGTTCACAGTTTGCAGAATTATATGCCTTGACCCGTGCATTAGAAGTAGCAGCGGGAAGGACTTTAAATGTATATACAGATAGTAAATATGCATTTTTTGACAATACATGCGCATGCGGCTATCTACAAAGAGAGAGGATATTTGGATTCCACAGGCAAAGTTATCGAATATGCAACTTTGATTAAAAGACTTATCAAGGCAGCACAATTGCCATCCAAAGTTGCAATCATCCATTGTCCTGGACATCAAAAAGACTCAAGCCTTATTACCCAGGGCAATAGGAAGGCAGACAAAGAAGCAAAAAGAGCTGCATTAGAAGGTCCCCCTCTCCAATCAGATGTCACAAGGTTCATGTATCTAGACACTTACTTAGAACAACTTGATCCTACATATACGAGGGAGGAAACTCAAAAATTACAACAAGATGTACAAGCCAAACTAGTTAAAGGCTGGTACACTTTACCTGATGGACGCATTGCTGTTCCTTTGGCACTTGCTCGCCCACTTATTTTTCAGGCACACAAGCAACATCATTTGGGAAAAACTGCATTATTACAGCAACTTGAACGATTTTTTTATATTCCATTTGCTTCTTCGCTAATAGCAGATGTTTGTTCTCAATGTACCATTTGTGCCCAAACCAATGCACGCCAAGGACCAGTAATACCACCTGGCAGACAACCAATCGCTTATTTTTCTATGGACTATGTTGTTGTTGATTTTATTGACATGCCTAGAAGTAAGAAATATGTAGCATTGTTAGAAATAATTGATACCTATTCAGGATGGATTGAAGCATTTCCAACTGTAAATAAGAAAGCTATACAGGTTGCCAGAATATTTCTTAAAGAAATTATTCCTAGATTTGGTTGCCCTTCTAGGATTTCATCAGATAATGGCCCTGAATTTGTACACCAAATCAATCAGGCTTTAGCCCAAGCATTAGGAATTAAGTGGAGATTTCATTGTGCTTTCCGCCCTCAATCGGCTGCTAGAGTGGAAAGATCCCATAGAACAATTAAAACACTTATTACCAAATTTTGTTTGGAAACTCATCTACACTGGCCAGATGTTTTGCCTATGGTTTTGTATGCAATCAGACTGGCTCCCCGCACTAAATTACAACTTAGTCCTTATGAGCTCATGTTTGGCCGTCCTCCTTGCCTGTTTAAACCTGACAGTCAAGGATGGCCCGATTTGGCACATAAAGGGGGGGTAGATCAACAGAAATTGTTACATCAGTTACAGCTTCATAATTTGGCCGTTTCAAAATTGCGCCATTATATGATGGAACAACAACCCCCTCCAGTGGTTACAGCAACACATGGGTTCAAGCCTGGAGATAGAGTGTGGGTAAAGAACTGGAAATCAGATCCCTTGAGCCCAAGATGGAAAGGACCGTATACTGTTGTCATGTGTTCTCCTTTGGCAGTGAAAACCTTGGAAGGAAAGTCTTGGATCCATTGGAGTAGAGTGAAAGCAGCTGCACCTGCAGATCCGGTGACCTACAAGGTGGACAAGACTGACAAGCCTTTGGTGTTGAAATTTACAAGAAATACAGCAACGGGTTCCCAAGACACGGTGTGATCAACAGCCTTGCTGAGACACCCCAGGAAGCTGTCTCTCTACGCACGGTGGAAGATATGAGGATTCTACAGCTCATAATATTTGTTAATTATTTAATATGCACACACATTCCTACACAAATCAGTACCATGGCTACACGAGAGGTCATAATGCAGAAACCCTCTAATAAAGAATTATTGAATAGCACACACCAAGAAAGAGAAGAAACACAGGGAAACCAAGGTTGTCAAAACTGTATCAAAACTACAAAACAAGGAAACCAGATAACCAAGACTTTGATTTACCATACAGTTAAACCAGAAGGGTGCCAAGATAGTTCTCCTGACTCTTGTACATACAATAGAACTACATATAAAGTTTGTAGAAAAGGTGTCCAATATCAGTGTTATAACCCGAAGTCTGATCCTGATCGTTGGGCCTTACAAATCAAAACACATAGAACAAGAACTAGCTATAAGGACCAGGCACTCTTAGGGATCTCCCAATGGAAATCCAATCCACACTCCAGTTTCAGCGTCACCTTTGATGTTTGCAAAGCAGCTAATTATTGGACTCCAACATATGGTTGCGGAAGGATTGGTAATATTCACAACTTTATCCCAAAACATAAGTACTTGTGCCCACCAGATGGATGTGCGGTCAAATGTAAGTGGTGGTCATGTATTAAGTGGCATACCCAAGACCCAAAAGAGATAGACCACATCTTGTTTGAAAAGAATGAAACAAAAGCAAATTCCTGTGGAACGGATAACTGTAATTTGGTGACTCTCACAGTCAAGAATGGCAGTTGGTTCCTAGAACAAAATAGGTGGGAAGGTAAGAAATGGATGTTTGGGATAGGAATAGATACAAATGGCTATGACCCAATGTCAGAAATAGAAGTCAAAATTATAACTGCAACCAAAAGACCAGAACAAAAATCATTATTTTGGTCATATTATGAGGAAATGGAGAACCTACATATTCCTGAAGTACCTAGACATGTAACCAATACCTTTGTTAAGTTAGCAGAAGACATTGCCCATACTTTAGGCGTGTCTAACTGTTTTGTGTGTGGTGGAACAAACATGGGAGAAAGGTGGCCATGGGAGGCACAAGAGTTAAATTATACCAAGGTACTAGAAATGTCTAAAAATAATAATTTAACCTATACAAGTGGGAAAGATGGTGATTGGGGTCTCACTTCCAACTTGGTAGGACATGTATGTTACTCAAGAAATAAAACAGAATCTTGTGTAGCAGTAGGTGACCTCCTATGCACAGGGACATGGGAAGATGGTAAATGGTGGTCTGGAACCAATGAGACCACTGCTATGGATCTTGGAATTAGGAAGGCTGCTATGACTATGAAGGTTTGTAGGCCTGAAAGTCTTGTTAATTCTAGGGTGTATTTTAATTCCTTGCTTGATCCCCTGCCTTATAGCCATGATTCGGAGGATCTCAGAAAGGACAGCCCAATTAACAATGTTAGCCTTATGGGAATATAAAATGGTACCTTCAGGAGATACGGAATCAGAGGTAGAATAATGGAAGTTTAAGCTGGAAAACTTCCAAAAGGGGGGAGTAAAGTGGGAAAGAAATAGAATAACATAGAATAAAGAAGAATAAAGTAAAATAATAATGATGATGATGAAAAATCACAAAAAGCAAAAATCACGTGTCTGCATAATCTCTGAAAGAAAGCTGTGTTAGCCAAAAGCTGTATTAACAGTACGTGAATGACCTAATGCATATTTAGAAACATTGTATAAAAGTAAAAACTGCCTTCATTGTATTCCCATGAGAAATGGACCTAACGTGTGAGAAACTATCTGAATGTTACACAAAATAGATTCAATATACAATGTAAGATTCCATCTATGCTTCCTTTGTTCCTGAGAAAAAGAAACCTATAAAGCTTTAGTTTAGACCCTCCCCCTTGTTCAGAAATTTGCTGATTGTTAAATCACTTCTGAACCTTTTTGCGCAAAAATAAAGATCTCTCTTTCACCCATGGAATTTCGTAAAAGTCCTTATATTTTTTAAGGCTTTATTTTTCCACAAGAGTCGTGTCTCCTCTTCATGGAGGGTGTCAGTTTGCTTCATGTATGGATTGGAGGGGTTTAAAGTGGCTAATGATGCAGCTGTGGTCTGGCTTCTGGTTTGTGGTCGTGCCTCGTCATTTCTTTTCAATGCAGGAATGAACTCGGACTGAAAGTTGGGTTCTCAGAATTATGCTGTGTTTTTTGCCCCTACCAAATTCCCCCTGGAAACCTTCCAGTTCATCCTTTTGCTCAGCTAGAGTAGATTCCAAATCCAAGTAGGTACCATTGTGAGACAATTGCAGTGCACAATCATCAAGCTTTTGCGGAGCTTTTAGCAGGCGGTGGACACCGGCCAGTTGAGTAACCAGGGGGATGTCTTCGAGAAGCCAAAAATTAGCAAGGCAGCCCAAAATCTTAAACCCCTCTGCAACTCAGACTAACCTGAGCACAACCAAACAGAACACTCCCCCAGCCAATCAGAGCACAGCCAAGCCCCTAACCATTCAGAACACACCTCCACCCAATCAGAACACAGCCAAGCTCCCACCCAATCAGTTCATACCCCCACTGGCATTTAAAAGGAAGAAACAGCTAAGACCACATATTGCTGCTCAAAGCACGAAGCTGAAAGCACCAGCCTGAAGATGACGAATGAGACTTCGTCGAAACGTTGCCAAGACACTTCCAATTTTACGTGGGAGAAAACCCGAACAACCAAAGACCTATATATATATATATATATCCAAATTTCTTTTTCTGACAAAGAATTAAAGAATTAAATTGGGAGACTAAGATGGCCATTTCGAGCTCATTCTGCTCTCGTCAGTTAGCCACACCCTTTATGGGATTCAAACCTGGGCAGTTTACATACTAGGCAGTGATTTAACCACCAAGCCACAGGCTCTCCTCCCTCTTTGCCAGCTGAGTCAAGGGAGTATATGCAGGAAGTTTTTCAGACAGATGTCTAATTGATTACACCTTGACATTTTTTTTTAATTGCTATACTGCAGTTTTACTTTTTTTTTTGGCTACTCGGGAACATTTGCGTGGATGTGTCACCACCACACATCCACGCAAAAAGCAAACCCAAAGCCACACCGATGATGAGGCACGACCACAAACCAGAAGCCAGACCAGAGCTGCATCATTAGCCACTTTAAAGCCCTCCAATCCATACATGAAGCAAACTGACACCCTCCATGAAAATGAGGCACGACCACAAATGCGAAGCCAAAAAATAGCAAGGCAGCCCAAAATCTTAAACCCCTCTGCAACTCAGACTAACCTGAGCACAACCAAACAGAACACTCCCCCAGCCAATCAGAGCACAGCCAACCCCCCAGCCAATCAGAGCACAGCCAACCCCCCAACCAATCAGAGCACAGCCAAGCCCCTAACCAATCAGAACACACCTCCACCCAATCAGAACACAGCCAAGCTCCCACCCAATCAGTTCATACCCCCACTGGCAGTTAAAAGGAAGAAACAGCTAAGACCACACATTGCTACTCGAAGCACGAAGCTGAAAACATCAGCCTGAAGATGACGAGAAACGTCGCCAAGATAGATATATATATATACATTCTCTAAGCGGTGTACACCAGTAAGAAAATGTATGTATGTATATATATAGAAAACGGGAACAGTCACTGCCAGGTGTCAGTTGGTGCATGTGGTCCAAAAAAGGTAAGTCAACCAGCTGTTTCTCTTGGAAAGCAAGCAATGATGATCTGGATTGAGTAGTGGGTTTCAGTAGGCAAGGAGCAGACCAACATAGTTACAACATCGTTTATTGACTCAAACTAGGAGAACTGCAGGCAATTGCCTGTAATTTATATTCTGAGCCCACAGGGCTTTAACCAGTCACAATACTTGAAAAAGCCCGCCCAAATCTGAATGTTCAAAGTTTCCCTCCAAAACAGTTGGAGTTAACAGTCATGGTCATCTAAAGGTTAGTTTCATTTTAGCTTCACAAGCAGTTGGAGTTAAGTTAGTTTCACTTTAGCAGGGATTAACACAACTTTATATATACATTCAATACATAACATCCCTCCCCCCTCTGATAGTTATCATCCTCCGTCTGTTCAATATTCATAGTCTTTGAGATAGGTGGGGGGCCCACGGATCCTGGTGGACCACAGCAATGTTATTGGAGGGTCCTGTTCAAGTGGAGTATTATTCATCTCCAGTTGAACAGATTCATGATGGCCATTTAGGTCGCCCATGAGTGGCGAAGGCTCTATGGCCCTTCGTGCCTCTGTTTCCCCGGAAGTGGCCATGGGCAGTGTAGGCAAACTCAGGGGAAAACAGCTCTCTTGTGTGTCTGATAAAACTTTGGGATCCTCTGAGGTCTGCACAAGATCATGCGGGCTGCTGCATTTTGCACCAACTACTCTTCCAGATTCTTTTCAGAGGCAGCCTCATGTAGAGCACGTTGCAATAGTCAAGATGGGAGGGCATGAGTGACCACGAGGAGGGATTGTTAGTCCAGGAAAGGGCTTAACTGGTGCACAATCCGCAGTTACGCAAAGGCCCTCCTGGCCATGACTTTGAGTAGGAGTGGCAAGTCCAGGAGAACCCCCAGATTATGCACCGGGTCTGTTTGAGGCAGTGCCCCCCATTCAAGGCCAAAAGCAGCAATTCTCCATGGAGCAAGGAACCCCAGGGTTCAGTTTGCGACGGTTGCAGTGCCCAGGATCACGTGATCGCCATTTGCGACTTTCCCAGCTGGCTTCCTATAAGCAGAATCATTGGGGGAAGCCAGACTGCATGATTTGCTTAACAACGGTCTTCCTTAGCAACAGAAATTCTGCTCTGAATTGTGGTTGTAAGTCGAGGACTTCCTGTAAATTGAGAGAGCAAACGGCAGGGAATCTGAAGCCCCCCCAGGGGTTTTTGGCACAGCTCTGATTATGGAAACCACTGTGGAATTCGTCGTTATGAGGTGCCCGTTTGTGTGTATTAAGCGGCTGTGTGATTATTTTACATAAACAAACTCCATGTCATGGTTCCGACAGATGAAACTCTTCAAAAGAACTTTGAGGCATTCTTTACCTTAAAGCAGTGGTTCTCAACCTTTTTAATGCCGCAACCCCCAACCGGTCATAAGTCGAGGACTACTCAACTGGTGCAGCACCGTTTGCAGAATGGGACTTTTGGCAGGCTCAGCAGGGCAGAGACAGCCTGGACAATTCCTATTGGCTTTTGAAAGCCAATAGAATTAGACTCTATTCAAGAGAGTCTATTCTATTGGCTTTCAAAAGCCAACAGAATAAAAGGGAGAAGCACAGCTAAGGAAAAGGGGAAAAAATGGCGGACTGCGTTGTTTGGCGACCCCCATGAAATGGTCGTTCAACCCCAAATGGGGTCCCGACCCACAGGTTGAGAACCACTGCCTTAAAGGATCTTTATTCGAATAGCATAACATCGGCACTACATAATCGAAGCCAAAAACTGAATTCCCCTCCCAATCATAAATCACATTCCCCAATTAACTTGAAGCGTGGGCTTCCTCTCCAGCTTTCCAGCCCGCCAATTCTTTATCAGCTCTGGACTCAATAACCTTGATTCTCACATTACGTTTAGTGTTGTTATGTCTAGCTGGACTCTCATTCATATCCCCCCCTCCCAGCATCATCTAATTCTAAAAGTGAAAGGAAAAAGATGGCTACATTTCCATCCGTTGTCAGTGCAAAAACATCCGATATTAGCAGTGTTGACATCCCAATCAAGTGGTTGGTCTCTCTTTTCTCCACCCTGGTCTTTCTTTCTAGTCCTGAAAAAGGCTACTCTTCCCATCCCTGGGCTGGGACAAGGATAAGGGAGGGGAAAAGAGATTCCAAAAACAGCATGGTTGTAAATCAGAGCAAGTTGGAGTATTTGTGCGACTACTTAAATGTGTTTGGGGTCCTTGGTGCTCTCTGAACTGGGTGGTTTTCCTGCAGACGTTTCATGACCCAACTAGGGAACATCATCAGTTCTAGAAGGGGAGGGGTGGTTTGCAGAGCATAGGAGGAGGAGGAGGAGGGGGAGGAGGAGGAGGAGGAAGACTGTGGGGTACTTGGTGCTCTTTGAGCTGGGTAGTTTTCTTGCAAACATTTCATGACCCAATTGGGTAATGTCACCAGTGCTAGAAGGGAGAGGGGTTTGCAAGGAGGAGGAGGTGTCTTGCAGACATTTCATGACCAACTAAGTCAGTGGTTCTCAACCTTTTTAATGCTGTGACCCCCAACCGGTCATAAGTCGAGGACTACTCAACCGGTTGTAAGTCGACGACTACTCAACTGGTGCAGCACCGTTTGCAGAATGGGACTTTTGGCGGGCTCAGCAGGGCAGAGACAGCCTGGACAATTCCTATTGGCTTTTGAAAGCCAATAGAATTAGACTCTATTCAAGAGCGTCTATACTATTGGCTTTCAAAAGCCAACAGAATAAAAGGGAGTAGCACAGCTAAGGAAAAGGAGGAATAAATGGTGGACTGCATTGTTTGGTGACCCCTGTGAAATGTCGTTCGACCCCAAATGGGGTCCCGACCCACAGGTTGAGAACCACTGAACTAAGTAATGTCATCAGTAATGCTTCTCAGCCCTCACCGCGTGTTTGTGAGACAAAAAAAAAGATTCAATCAGACTGTCTAACTTCTTGCGAAATCTCAAGAAAGTCTGATTGAACTTTTTTTTCTTTTACAAGTAGTCCCACAAACACGCGGTGAAGGCCGAGAGGTAAACGGAGAAATGGAATGCCGCTGAAACGCAGGTTAATAAAAAAAACGCTTGGGGGAGGCAAGGACATCAGGGCAGGGGTGGGTGCAGCAACCTTACCCTGCACAGTGGCAGGAGGGTGGGGCGTGTGCCCTTTCCATGCCAGGCCAGCCCCTGCAGCCCCGGGGCAGCCATGCTGGGCGGCGGCGGACAGGGTGCCAAGGTGGGGGCCAGCAGGCTGACCAAAGCAGCAGGTGGAGCGCCAGAGTCTCGGGGAGGGAGGGTGCTGAAGTGGGCGGTCGGTCCATTGGCAAGAACAACGCAGCTCAGCGGAAAGCCCTGTGCCATTTCTCCTTTGTGATCCGCTGCCGCCACGTGCAGGGAAACAAAGGAATTTTTTTGGGGGGGGGGGAAGTCAATCAATCAATTCCAACTTCTTGTGGAAAAATAATCTCACAAAGTTGGAATTGATTGATCTTTTTTCCCCAAAAAACCCCTTTCGTTTCCCTGCACACGGCGGTGGTGGATCACGATGGAGAAACGGCACGGGACTGGGAGTCAGGTAAGGAAAGAGAGGCAATTCCTGGGGGGGAGCAAGGATTTCTTTCCTTACCTGTCCCACTTTTTTCTGAGGCTGCTTTCCACTGAGCCACGTTGCTCTTGCCAATGGCCCGACAGCCCACCTCAGTCCCCTCCCTCCCCGAGCCTCCGGTGCTCCATCTGCCTCTATTCTATTCTATTCTATTCTATTCTATTCCATTCCATTCTATTGTCTAGTCGAGTGGTTCTCAACCTTTTTAATGCCGCGACCCCCAACCGGTCGTACGTCGAGGACTACTCAACTGGTGCAGCACCGTTTGCAGAATGGGACTTTTGGCGGGCTCAGCAGGGCAGAGACAGCCTGGACAATTCCTATTGGCTTTTGAAAGCCAATAGAATTAGACTCTATTCAAGAGAGTCTATTCTATTGGCTTTCAAAAGCCAACAGAATAAAAGGGAGTAGCACAGCTAAGGAAAAGGGGGGAAAAATGGCGGACTGCGTTGTTTGGCGACCCCCGTGAAATGGTCGTTCGACCCCAAATGGGGTCCCGACCCACAGGTGGAGAACCTCTGGTTTAGTCTATTCCATATTCTAGTCTAGTCTAGTCTAGTCTATTCCTATCCTATCCTATTCTAAATTCTACTGTTTGAGGGGCTGCCACAAAGAAGAGGAGGTTAACTTATTAACCAAAGCACCTGAAGGCAGGACAAGAAGTAACAGGTGAAAACGCATCAAGGAGAGAAGCAGACTAAAACTCAATTTCCTGACAGTGAGAAGAATTAAGAGAATGGGCAGGTGAGGGGGAAACATGCCCCACTTGTTCCATGGCTGGTTTCGGCTGAGCCACACTGCATTGAATATTGTTTTGTTACATAGGTCCCAGTGTTCGAGTTTGTCAAGATCTTTTTGGATTCTGAGCTTTTCTTCTGCGGTGCTGACTATTTCTGCCAGCTTGGTGTCATCTGCAAACTTGATGAGATCCCCTTCTATTTCCTTGTCTTAGTTATTTATGAAGATATTGAAGAGTGCTGGGCCTAAGACAGAACCTTGGGGTACCCCACTGCTTCCTTCCCTCCATGTAGATGTAGTACCATTGAGGACTACTCGTTGAGTGCAGTTTGTCAGCCAGTTACAGATCCATCTGGTGGTGATGCTGTCTATCCCACAGGTTTCTAGCTTACCAAGAAGTAGATTGTGGTCTATTTTGTCGAATGCCTTGCTAAAGTCTAAGAATACTATGTCCACAATATTTCGCTGATCTACTAATTTAGTCACTTTGTCAAAGAATGAAATAAGATTGGTTTGGCATGATCTGCTTTTAACAAACTCATGTTGGCTACCAGCTATAACTTTGTTTCTAGATGTTCGTAGATTTGTTTTTTGACTAATTTTTCCAGCATCTGTTTTTTGACCTTGTTTGCATCTAGGTGTTTACAGATTTATTGCATGCCAGAAACTGGGCCGCACAAACAAGTGAAGCATCCCATCCGCGGGATGCAGGCAGCACGTGAAACCAAGCTCCCTTCAGTCCATGGAAAAACCTCTCTCCACGGAACGGTCCTTGGTGCCCAAAAGGTGGGGAAGGGGGTCACTAATTTAAAATATTCTTATGGCTGCCCACCTTCAAACCCAGTGCTGGGTATGCTCTCCAGTTTTTAAACTTCTCGGAAATTCAACGCTTGTCTCAGCCACAACCGCGAGGTAGTGTCAGGGCCCACTTCAATATCTCATCCCAAGAAAGTAGAACCCGTGGAAGCGGTTTCTTCCAAAAGGAGCTTTTATTAGGAGAAGCTGATAGCAGGCATAATAGACAGGATCTGAGGGTTTCCCGCCAGATCGATAGGTAAAAAGTATCCCAAGCATAACCCTACCCCATAGTTCATCTGGTCAGTTCAAACAGGCCAATCCCAAGGTGTTAAGTTAGTTGTGGGAAAAAGGAAATAACATCAGGCCGTCTCTGGGCTGCAGTGATATTTAGGTGGCTCTTCACACCTTCCCTTGTGAACACGGAGATAACGCAGTTGCCGGAGGTACATTCCATTCTCCTCCCCGCCTTTACTAGCTGACAACTAGGGGAGAGAAAGTTCACAGAATACGAAATGCAGGAACAGTTACATTGTAGAGATAGAGCAGACATATCAAACACAAGGCCCGGGGGCCGGATGCGGCCCGCGAAGTGGTTTCATGTGGCCTGTGAAACCATCCTGGAAACAGTGAGGGAACAGTCCCCACTGCCTTGGCCCTGGCCCAGGCCAGCTGGAAGGGAGCCAATGTACAATTTTGTGGTGACCATCTATGCTGAAACGCATTCAGTCTTAGCTCCACAAGGCCGTCTGGAAACAGTGAGGAACCAGCCCCTGCCACATTGGCCCCACCCCCTGGGTGCATGCTGGGGAGGTGTCGCCCTTTGTGAGGAATGAAGAAATGCACCATTGCCTGGAAGTGGCCAGCAAATGGCCCTCGCCTACTTCACATATCTGGCTTGATGGGCTCCGGCGGAGAAGTTTCAGCAGGCAGTGAGGCTCCTACAGTGCACCATGCCTTGTCACTTGCCCCGGTCCCACCCCCTTCTGCCAGAGACCCTCAGATCTGTCCCACTCCTGCTCAGGCCCCCACAGGCACCCTTGACGTGAACGATGTAGAGCTGGCCATGCCCACCCAGTAGGCCACACCCACTCCACGCAGTAGGCCACACCCACCCTGGCCACACTCACCCGCTCCCCCCCCCCCCGAGGGCAGCCGCAATGCTGATGCGGCCCTCAATGAAATGGAGTTTGACACCCCTGCGATAGAAGAAACAAGGCAATAAACACCAAGTGCTTCCCCCTCCCTTCCAGGAGTATGGCAGAAGCCAGGGAGAGAAGAGAATGCAATTTGAGTTTAGAAGAAAAAGAAAAGGCCCTTCAAAATATGGTTCCGACAGGTAGTTTTCAGATTCCCTGCAGTTTGATCTCCCAGTTTAATCAGAAGCCGCTTTCAGTTACCCCAAACTCCGTCTCTGTCCCTTCCCGACTTAAGTGGTCAGTCCCAGCAGCCTCTCGCTGAATTCCCACAGCTTTCTGGCCATGTGGTCATCACGGGCCTGTGGTGAGGGCACTTCCGGCTGGCAGTCCGCAAAATACTGCCCGCTCAGACTCTCGATGCCCTCCTCGGTGGCGCAGTAGATGAGGGTCTGTGCACCAGTGTCACAATCTCGTTTGAACACCGAGAGGAACCAAACCATCCTAAATAACCACCATCGACTTGCGTAACCAATTTCGGTTCTAACAGCTCCTGAAAGCAAAAAAGAGTTGGTTGTGTGAATGGAAGGGATGGAAGGAAGCACCTTCCAGGGTGACCCAGATGATGGAGGAGGAGGAGGAGGAGGAGGAGGAGGAGGAGGAGGAGGAGGAGGTGGTGGTGGTGGAGATCCTGAATGAACCCTTCACACATCGCCCATTGCCCATTTGGCAGCCTTGGGGCAACTTCCAAATATTTTTTGGAAGACCCAACACTGAAGTGAGTGGACGATGGTGCAAAACGAGTGTGTGTGTGTGTGTGTGTCTTGCCTCTCTTCCTCACAAATACTGCAGAGATGGATGGAATATTAATTAAACATGGCTGGTATTTCTGGAGCTAAAAGAAGAAGGAAGCAGTGTTTCATTTCATTGCTTGCAGTAACTGCTGATTCACATCTCAAAATTCATAGTAAACCAAGATATCTACAAGATAAATGAAGAAAAGAAATGGATTCATTTTATCTCAGAGATAAATGTTGGCTGTGATATTTAGGAAACCATTTTTTTCTTCTAAATATGTGATATAATGATGCCACGATTGGAATGCCTCCATTGTTAGATGTTAGCTATTATATAACAATGTTAGATATAGGATTTTTTTTTTAAAAAAAATTAATGACATCTAAGGATGCTTGAACCATCATAGCTGTGGAGATTTTTCATGGGGTTCTCATTGTGTAGCAAGGAAGGGCACACCTCTTTTCCTCTTGACACGATCCACATAAAAAATTGTTTTAATTATCCAATTAAAAATTAAAATTCAGTTAGAACTAATGAGAAATTCAGGACAAAGAAAACAGGGTACTCAACACAGGACATATAGCATTAAAAATGTAATTCAGTTAGAAAGTAAATGATGAGAATTTCAGGAAAAAGAATACAGAACACTACTAGTATTGTTGATACACACACATTAAATAACATTAAATAATGATGTTCTGTCTGTTCCCTGAATTGGTTAAAATAGTGCATGTGTGTGTGTGTATGTGTGTGTGTTGTCGAGGTGGCGCAGCAGTTAGAGTGCAGTACTGCAGGCCACTTTAGCTGACTGTGTTCAGCAGGTCAGCGGTTCAAATCTCACCGGCTCAAGGTTGACTCAGCCTTCCATCCTTCCGGGGTAGGTAAAATGAGGACCCAGATGGTTGGGGGCAATGTAAATATATATATATATACATTGCTTACTGGTGTACACCGCTTAGAGAGTGCTTGCACTTAAAGCGGTATAATAAGTCTCATAAATAAATAAATAAATCCACTCAAATTAGGTGGCTTATAGAGTAGTCTCCAACTTACAAGCGTTTGTATAGTGACTATCCAAAGATACAATGGCACTCCTGGAAAATAGGTTGACCCCCCCCTCTTCTCTGTGGCAGCTCCTCAAATACAGGTGATCCCCCAGTTATGAGCGTTCACTTAATACTCATTCAAAGCCACATGATCAGTGCCCCCTAGTGTTTACAAGCAAGTCCCAAAATTATGGATATTGCAGCACCACGGCAATCGTTTGCCCTTACGAGCGACTTCAGTGGCATTGCAATGTTCACCCTATTTCCCCCACACACACACATTCCTCACAACTGCTTCCCCCCCTTCCTGCTGCACCGGACTCACTTACCTTGCAGAAAACCTTTCTGCCCTGGTTTCTTTCCCTTTGAGGGAGAGAAGAGTCGACTTGGAAATGTTTTTCGCACCGAGAATGGAAGTTTCCGGAGTGCGTGATCTTGCACAAGTGTTTGAAGTTGCGCCAAATCACAGAGCTCAGAAACTTTAATTCTCTATGCGAAAGGTGCCTGTGTCCTGCTCCTGCCCCCAACTCCTTTCTGCCCAAGGGCAGGCTTGAAGCCTTCAACTGAGGGAGAAGGCCAGGCCCCTCGCACCCGCGTCTAGCCTGCTGGAGCTCACCGCGCTTGGGGAGAAAGTGACCCCCTTGTACCCGGAGCCTTAGAAGCCTCCTTCAAGCCACCCGGAGCGGAGGCTGGGGGAGGCTTCTGCATGCCTCTGGAGGTTGGATCCAGCCCTCGAAGGGGTCTTCTTAGCCGTTCGTGCCAGGAATGGAGGTGGGGGGCTTCGGAAGCTCCTTTCTGGGCATAAACGGCTTGGAGCATTCCTCCGAGGCCTGGATCCAACACTTGGAAGCTCTGTTTTGGGCGGCAGCAGCTTGGAGCAGTTCTCTGAGGGCTGGATCCAACCTCTGAAGGCATGCAGAAGCCCCCCCATCCAGCATTCCTGCCACAAACAGCTTGGAAGACCCCTCTGAGGCCTGGATCCAGCCCTCGGAAGCTCTTTTCCGGGGGCAGCCACGTGGCTCCAGAGTTGGGAAAAAGCAGGAGGCAGGCACCGCAAACAGCACGAGAATTCAGGCACCCATTCTCTGTGAAAGAGAATAGGTGCCTGAACTCGCATGATATTACGGCACCCAGGGGCTCCATCGACTCTCCTGTTCCTCAAAAGCAGGAACCGCGGCAGATAGGAGCCGAGGTGGCGCAGCGGTTAGAGTGCAGTACTGCAGGCCACTTTAGCTGACTGTGTTCAGCAGGTCAGCGGTTCAAATCTCACCGGCTCAAGGTTGACTCAGCCTTCCATCTTTCCGGGGTAGGTAAAATGAGGACCCAGATTGTTGGGGGCAATGTAAATATATATATATATACATTGCTTACTGGTGTACACCGCTTAGAGAGTGCTTGCACTTAAAGCGGTATATAAGTCTCATAAATAAATAAATAAATAAATAAATAAATAGGAGAACAATCTTTTCAAGGTGAGTCTGGCGCAGCAAAAGGGGAGGGGAAAGCATGAGGTATCTTAGTGGGTCAGGGAGGCCTTGGGGGTCTGTTCTACCACTAGCCCCCCCCCATGGCCTTCCCCACCCTGAGATACCTCGTGTGCACTTAACGAGCCGCGTGCATTTTAACGAGCAAGGGAGTGATCTCGTTCCAGGTATGAGATTCACTCTATGAGTTTTCGAGTTACGAGTGGAATGTGCAGGCTCCATTCTACTCGTAACTCGAGGACTACCTGTAGTGGAATACTTCTATCATGTCCCCCGAGTCCTTCTCTAGACAAGCTATACCCAAATCCTGCAACCGTTCTTAAAGGTGTCCAGGCCTTTAATCATCTTAGTTGCTCTTCTTTGCACTTTTCCCCAAAATCTCAACATCTTTTTGGTAATGTGGTGACCAAAACTGGATGCAGGATTCCAGGTGTAGCCTTACTAAGGCTTTATAAAGTGATAGTAACACTTCACATGTTTTCGATTCTATGCCTGTGTTCATGGAACCAAGAGTCCTTCCCACCCAGATATTCTAGGATTCTGGACCCGGGAGGGTGGGAGACGTCTCCCTCCACAGCTGAGCCCGATGGAGGAAACTCCCGGGGTGGCTCTGCAGAGGGGGGTCGAGGGGAGCCCCCAGTGCGAGATAAAAGCCTGGCAGAGCCCCAGATGGACCTGGGGGTGTCTCCATCTGGGGCACCTTGGAGCCAGACTTCCACTCACCTGGATGAACCGCATAGCAGGTGACGTTGGTTCCTTCTAGCCGGTTGGCCAACTCTCTCGCATGGAGAACGTTGGCTAGTTTGCTGTTGCTGTACGATTTATAGGCCTGCCACGGCCCCTCAGCCGGCTTATGGATGGTCCGAAAGTCGATCTTCCCATGGTTGTGTGAACTCGAGGACACAATTATTATCCGGCTGGGGGCGCAGTGCTTCAGCCGGTCCAGAAGCAGATGGGTCAGCAGGAAGTGGCTCAGGTGGTTGATCTGGAAATCCAGGTCAAAGCCATCAATGGTCTGACCATCCTGAAAGACCCCTGCCAAAAAAGTAAGCAAAGTCTTTGCCTTACGACGTGTAGCTTTGTGAACATTCGAAGTTGCAACGGATGTAATTACCAAACAGTAATTACGACCTGCTTCCAAAGTTCCAGCGTCTCCCCCTTGTGGCCACACGATCACATTCTGGGTACTTGGCAACCAGGCTGCCCTTGGCAACATGTCAAGTGATTGTGATTTATGACATGTCAAAAAAAGGCATTTATTTACATTTTTCAGCAAAAACACCTGATAGGTTACAATTGGTTCGCTTAACAACTGCCTCAGAAAAGGTCATAAAATCATGTTGGTCACAGGGGTGACCTGCTTTACAACTATCACAACTTACGACCGTAATTGGCAGGCTCCATCATGGTCATAAGTCGAGGACTGCACATAAAGCATCCAGTTCAGCCTAGTGGTTAAGGCCACAGGCTATTAGAGTCAGTTAAGTCCGTTTGGTCTAGTGTTTAAGCCTAGAAAACGTGAGGCCATGAGTTCAAATCCCGCCTTAGCCATGAAAGCCGGCTGGGTGACTTTGGGCCAATCACCAGGAGATGGTGAGTTTTAGTCCCGCCCTAGGCACAAGATCCTGAGTGACTGAGCCAATCACCAATCTGCGCCATTCATTCTCTCTCAGCCCAACCCACCTCACAGGGTTGTTTTGAGGGAAGCAGAAGGAACTAGGCATGTTGGATCTGTTCGCTGCCTTAAGTTACTTGTAAAAATAATAATATAAGGTAGTCCTCAAGTTACGAATGCAATGGAACCTCCCCAGTCCATTCATAACTCGAGGACTCGTAGGAGTGAATCTCGTTCCTTGAACGCGATCACTCCCTGCTTTCACCCACGCATTTGCTAATCGAATGCACAACTTGTTAAGTGCACATGAGGTATCTCAGGGTGGGGAAGGCTATGGGGGGGCCCACTTGCTTCAGACCACCCAAGGCTTCCCCCAACCCACTGAGATACCTCATTCTCCCTCACCTGGGGCCCCCACAATTGCTCCCCCACATCCTGCTGCGCCGGGTCACTTACCTTGTGAAGATCTGACTCCTCTCCAGACTCTCTGCTCCTTTGCCTGCTCCCGGCAAGCAGGGAGAGCAGAGGGAGAGCAGGATGAGTGCGCACCGCTCGACTTCTCTGACGCACAGGGCTGCCTGCCACTTCTGGCATGGCGGGCAGCCTCAGTGAGTCTCCTCCAAAGGCTTCCAGGCTCGGCACAGAAAAGCGTTTGCATGCTGAATGGAGGTTTGGGGCAGCAAAGTCACGTTGCTTCAAGCTTCCCATTGGTGTGCAAATACTTTTCACGCAGCAACTGGCAGCTTCTGGATGCCCTGATCTCGCGGGAAGTCAGGCACTCATTCTCTGCAAATGAGCACAAGATCCTGGCCCTCAGAGGTTTTCAGCCGCTGGCCAAAAAGTGTTTATGCTCCTATGGGGCGCAGCTTCAAAGAGCCCCATAGGGCTTGAGGAGCCTTTTGCCACCGAGAATGGAGCACCCAGAGAGAGCGCGTGTCACTCCAGGCCTCCGTTTTTGGCAGCAAAGGCCTCCTTGAAGCCTCTGCCGCCGAAAATGAAGCCCTGGGTTGATGCGCACATCACCTGGGCCTCCATTCACAGCAGCAAAGGCCTCCTCAAGGCTTCTGCCCCCAAGAATGCAAGCCCAGGTTGACATGCGCGTCACCCCAGTGTCCATTTTCACCGGCAGAGGCCTTGAGGAGGCACACTGGCTGAGGAATTCTGGGAGTTGAAGTCCACAAGTCATAAAAGGGCCACGTTTGAAGACCCCTGATCTACATCTTCGCAAGGTGAGCATCCACAGGCTCAGTGCCTTTGGAGAGCCGGGGTGGGGGTGGGGGAGCGAATAGACAAGGTGTCAGAATCCAATTATATTTCATCTCTAGTTATCAACTATAGAAAACCCCATTTCTGCCTTCCCTGGATTTTGCCATACGGTGAAGGGAAGGGGGTGAACAAAGGGGCTTTATGGCCCTCACTTCCTTCAGTACACTTCAAAGCGACTGAATGTGGATATCGCCAAAAGGACTAACCATAATGGGGCTATTACCTTTCATGTAGTTCTCTCTGAAGTCTCCCTCCAGCTGGCAGTAAAGAAAAGGGGGTGGGAGTGTAATGCCTGAGACTGTCGCTGGAAGAAGGGGGTGATTGGGTGGGGCTACTGGGGAACCCCTTAAAACCTTGAATGGGAGAGCTTGGACCCCAAGTCCTGTCTAGAACGCCTGCAACCATTTTCTCTTAATAAAGGATGCCTGTTGGAAGAATTATTCCAAGAGTTCTGTCTTCTTAAGATGCAAAGTGGGGTGGTGAACGACTGCCATGGACCTGCAACATTTGTAATTTCAGGACTTGTTTGTAAACACTAGGATGAACTTATTGTGTAACTTCAAACGTTCGCTAACGGGACGTTCGTAAATCGGGGATTATCTGTAAAGGCAGTATACAAAAAATAAACAACTACAAAGAGGAGAGAGCTGCTTCTGAATTTACGGCCAAATCTCCAAAGGAAGAGAAATCTCGGAGACCCCCACAACATTCCCACTTCCTCGCTGAGATACCCCAGGTGTGTGTGTCTGCTCTGCACCCACCGGCATTGTTGATGAGGATGTCCAGACGGGGCTCCGATTTTAAGAAGTTCTCTGCGAAAGCTCGCACGGAGTTGAGGTTGGCCAGATCCAGGATCATCAGGATCACCTCCGAGTTCCCACTTTCCTGGAAAAGGAGCAGAAGGAATCCTGAGAAGAATCAGGATCGGGTGCAGCTTCAAAGGCTGATCCTGGTTTACTCACCTTCTATGTATGTCTGCTCACCTTGTGACAATCACTCCGGGTGGTGTGTCATAAAACAATATAGGCAGCCCTCGACTTACACACATTCGTTTAGTGACCATTCAAAATTGCAACGCCAAGGATTCTCACAATCAAAGTCAACGGGGGAAGATGGATTCACTTAACAAACATGTGATTCGCTTAACAACTGCCGTGATTTGCATAACAACCGTGGCAAAAAAGGTTGCAAAATTGGGTCGTAAACTGTGGTCCTAAGTCAAGGACTGCCTGTATATAGCTGCCAATCTTATAAACAACTCTGGGCATAACATAAAAACCGTAATAAAACTTTGAAACTGGAAAGAATGCTCGGATAGATATTGGTGACCTGAAGACCAGCACTGGAGTGGATCTGCAGTGGGAGAACAGGACAGGTGGATCTCTGTATAGGTGCATTGTGAAGACCTTACAGGTGTTCATTATTGCTGGAAAGTGGAGCAAGTGGCCATATTGTAAAGAGCCCAGACCTTTTTCTCAGCTGCCCAGGAATGTGTAAGCCTAGCAAACGGTAATCATTCTTCTGTACAGGGGCGAGGAACAGTATATGTAGCCTGCATGGGCAGGTCCTTTGATAAGGTTCTATGCGTATCAGATTTAGATCACAATTTGCTGAGTGTGTCTCGCTTAGACAGCGAAAGATATGAAGCAATGTTTGTAAAGTGTACATGCAAGGCCATAAAGAATGACAGGGTGTGTGCACAAGGTTTGAAACTGAACAATTTATATCTTTTGAGCCATAAGGAAGCTGGCGGCAGTGCGCAAACAATCTTTCCTAATGAACCGAAGCATGATGGGTGTGTGCATTCATTACACAGAAGGCTGGGTCATGCAAGCTTTAAAGTATTGCAGAAAACTCCTGACTTGGTTGTCGGCTTGAATGTAAAAAATTGTTGAAGACCGTTTGGATTGTGCTACTTGCAAAGAGACAAAATCAAAAGTACACCCTGTCAGCAAAAGAAGTGAGAGAAAATCTGAAAGAATTTTTCAGTTACTTCATGCGGATTTAATTGGCCCTCTATCCCATTGATGGGAGGGGCCCAATTTGCTTTGCTAATTGTTGATGGTTACCCTAGATACGGATTTTGCTATTTACTAAAAAGCAGAACTAAAGGGTTTCAACAATTTAAACATTGGGTAATTTTTGTAGAGAGGAGATATAATCAAAGAGTATGTCAGCTACAGACAGACAGAAGAACCAAATTCATGTCTAACATGTTTCAGCCAAGAAAGAGAGGCAACCCCCCTGGAAAGACGAACCCCTACATTCTGGCAGAGAATGGAGTTGCTGAACGCAGACAAGGTGTGTTACAGACTATGAAAGACGCATTGCTAGAAAGATGCAGGAATGAGTAAAGTATATTGGGGTAGGGCAATTTTAATTCCCAATTATTTAGTCAATAGACTGTGGAGTTCAGCAATTAATCAAGCTCCTTGTTACATGTTATATGGAAGACAACCATATCACTGGAAGTTTTTAAGAAGAGATTGGACAGCCATTTGTCCGAAATGGTGTAGGGCAGTGGAACTAAGGAAAACATAACTAAACTAAGGGGCACATAACTAAAGCAGAATATCAGAGAATAGCCCGAGCCTGCAAAGATGAAGTAAGGAAAGCTAAGGCTCAAAATGAACTAAGGCTTGCGACCAAAGTCAAAAATAACAACAACAACAAAAAGCTTCTTTCAACATGTAAAAAAGAAGACATCACCCTGCCAACAAAAGTGCGTAAAGTGAAGGCCATGGTTTTCCCAGTTGCAATGTATGGCTGTGAAAGCTGGACCATAAGAAAGACTGAGCGCCAAAGAATTGAGGCCTTTGAACTATGGTGCTGGAGAAGACTCCTGCAGGTCCCCTGGACTGCAAGGTGATCAAACCGGTCAGTCCTAGAGGAGATCAACCCCAACTGCTCTTTAGAAGGCCAGATCCTGAAGTTGAAACTCAAGGACTTTGGCCACCTAATGAGGACTCACTGGAGAAGAGCCTGATGCTGGGAAAGATGGAAGGCAGTAGAAGAAGGGGACGACAGAGAATGAGGTGGCTGGATGGAGTCACTGAAGCAGTAGGCGTGAGCTTAGATGGACTCCAGAAAATGGTAGAGGACAGGAAGACCTGGAGGAACGTTGTCCATGGAGTCACGATGGGTTGGACACGACTTCGCAATTAACAACAACAACGAAATCATAGACTACGTGTATAACATCTATCCCACTGTGACTCTATGGCATCATATTATGGAGATTTTATCATGGTTTCACCCTAACTTAATATTTTACCTCGTCTGTTGTAGTGTCCACCCATTTGAGATAC